>CM052886.1:19993535-20032410 GCA_028534135.1 Potos flavus
AGAGACAATGAGCTTTTTCTACATTCCTTTTTTAAATCCTGAAGGGCACAAATCTTTATACTATTTGCTTTGTAAATGCCCCACAAAACTACAATTGTTACCTTACCTTACCTACTAGAAGAATTAATCTTGTAATTCTATTATATGAATTAAACGAAGGATGTTATACAAATAAAACTACAGGATTCTAATTTTTAATCATCTCACCTAAGTTCGATCTTCACAATCAAAAGAGGTTTTGTCAACCCTCTACCCTAGCTATCACAACCATTACCAAAACATTAACAACCAAGGGAGCAACCAAATTCTATACGGATTATCAGTAAAGTATAACATGGTAAGAAGGTGCCAAAGCGGCGCCTTTGAATTCGGGGACAGGAAGGCTTATCTGAGGTGGTAATAATTAAGATCATAGTGTCAAGAAAGAACCAGGTGTGTGCAGTTTAGGAGAAGCGGGGATAAGAGAGGCATGGTCAAGAAACTGATGGGCCAACCTATCTAGAAAATAGTAAGGTGGGAGAGTACAGATAGAAAGTGAAGTCAATTTGGGGATAGGAGGTAGGAATTACAAGTCCTGCTTGCACCTGTAAAGCTTGAGGCCCATAATATTTCCAAGTATGGATGAGGAAAAGCAACCATAGAGGTGACTCCAGAGTCAAGGAAGGGGCCGGGGCTGACAATACAGATTTAGGAGACATTGGCATCAAGATGCCATTGAAAGCCACTGGACTCCGTAAGATCACACAGGGGTCATCCAGGGAAGTGAAAACATCAGAGAGTGCATACACTGAGATACAACATCACGGTTAAGCACCAAATGTTCTTCAAAATACAGTTACTCAAAATTACACTATGATGTAAAGATAGGACTTTGATCATTAGATATGTCTGAAGTTTCGATATGCATTATTTTAGGGAATCTTATACTGAGTTGTAAGGCAAAAAAATTTATATTAAAATACCAAATAATAATCCCCAAAACATTTTTTGTGAGTTTAGATACTTGTGGGTGAAGTGGCAGCATTCTGAGTGAGTCATGATTACAGATATATAGATACAAAGTGTTCTGGGTTCATGAGTAAACACAGATTACTATCTGTCACAAAGCCCCACATGATGCACATAAAGTATTGGGTAATGAAAGGACTTTTTAAAAAAGATTTCTTATGTGAGACGGTAACTTAAAAACAAACTTAAGGACTTTGATTTCCATGACCTTGAGATTGAGTCCCCTCCTTAAATTCTGCAACCCAGGTGCTTCGCTGGCCCCATCCTCGTCCTAGCCAGCTGACTCCTTTAAATTAGTCTGACAACATGTGCTTCATTTCATTGATTCAAGTGATTAAGAAAATGAACATGCATACGTCAATTAAAATGCTGACATCAAAAATAAAAAGTCTCAATTTAAGGTCTGAAGAAGGCTTGAAAATTGGCAAAGGTCATGACCTAACAAAAATGAAAGTAAATAGATCTCGATAACTTTAATCTCGTAATTTATTTTACATCATGTAATTGGTTCTTAGAGGGTTACTTTTCAAAGTTAAGTAAAAGTCTAATACTATAACCAAGTAAATCCAATGTATTTTGAATTTTCAGTTCTCTTCACAAGTTTCTTTCCTCTTTTGGCAATGAAAGTAAGAGAAAGGGTGGCTTTATCATGAAATTGAAACAAATACACAAAAAACTTCAAAGATCGGTTTTGTTTTGCAGCCATTAAGCAAGTGCAGGAATTTTCCAAGTTAGTAGCTGAAACTCTTAAAATACTTGCTGGCTTGGAAAATCATATTTATATATTAAATACAAGTTGAATTTCTTAATCCATGAATAAACAATTTTAGCAGATAATCTATTTTCATGATTCATTAAATGTATTATTTTTAACATACAGATACATTATAAATATGGAAGGTGTAAAATCTTGATTAAACCCCAAGTAATAAATACATTTTATTACTTGTAACAAATACAAGTAATAAAGACTATATGAGTAACAATTTTATTCTAAAAACAAATATAGCAAACTGAATGAATACAGCAATTTAAAAAAAAGAGTAAAACAAAATGGGCTTAAGAGAAATGCAGTTTGGGGCGCCTGGGTGGCTCAGTGGGTTAAGCCTCTGCCTTCAGCTCAGGTCATGATCTCAGGGTCCTGGGATCGAGCCCCGCATCGGGCTCTCTGCTCAGCAGGGAGCCTGCTTCCTGAACCCTCTCCCTCTGCCTACTTGTGATCTCTCTCTCTCTGTCAAATAAATAAATATTTAAAAAAAAAAAAAAAGAGAAATGCAGTTTGCTCAGGCACAAAATCAGATAGTGGAGAAACAGTTTACTTACATATTTAAATATCACTTACATTTTTAAATATCACTTACATTCCTCAGGTTGATTGGCTCAGTCATATATTTAATTAACTGTTCATAGAAAATTTAGCTTGCAACAACAGCTAAAAGGATCTTGTTTCAAAGTTCAGAAAAAAATGTAATTACAAAGATTTGATATTTTTATTCCAAAAATGCTGTAATTAAAATTAATTTTTTCATGTTATTTTAAGCCAACTAAACTTCATGTTCTAAGAACTTAATTTCAAATTCCTGTCTTATACTACAACATGGTAAGAAAATCAGGATAAATAGAAACAACTAAGTCTATATTTTACTTTCCATAAATAACTATATGAAAATTTGAAAAAAGAAAGAATCAAGTACTGTATATTTATTCAACAGTAGAAGAAAGAGCTAGCACATTTTTAATGTCAGACATGTAACTATCTCCTCATTCAATATGGGTAAGATAAATAAATAAAACTAATAGAAATGCAGCAAAGATTAAAGAAATACACTCAATAGAAAACAGAACAATGATCAAAGTAATAAGTACCCACATAGAAGTCAGAGAGGCCATGGACAGTAAAAGCCTGTAAGGAGAGTAACAGAAAAAGAAAAAGACAAGAAATAAAGTTGACTTAAATCAATAGCACAGTTATACTGAAGGCAATACGATCACTATTAAATTCAGGATTTGAAAGAGAAAGAGTCTTACCTGAAAAAGGAACATAAGCAATACATAAAGCCAAGAAGAACAAAAGAGAACTTGGCTTCCATTTCCAATGACAGTTCCACATCTGATCTGAGTGAAACATCCTGCAATGGAAGAAAGTAACCATCAGGACACTCAGTATTCAGTAAAGCATTAGGACAATCATAGTCAAAGTGTAGGTTTTCAGCAGAGATTAGAAAATAGAAATCATTTTCAATCTTGCTTCCAAATAAAGAAGGAACTTTAAAAATGATAAATCAAATCACCTCTTTTAAGATGATTAGGCAAAAGGAAAAACAATCCATGCATGTTATTTGCCACTTGGTGGCACCTTCCTTATCAGAGAATATACATAACAGGTGATTTCCCAATGAAGATGGGGAAATAGTCAGAGAATTCAAGTTCATTTATTAAAAATAAAGCAATTTCAGTTTCAACCTTCAGCATCACCAGTCACATGCCCATCTGCGTGGCAAGAGGATTTTACCTCTCCTATAATCTTCCAAAAATTTAGACTTCAAGGAAATGTTTTCATTTTATAACATCTGCTGCTTTACAAATGGAAACATTTAAAATAATAAATTGTCTAATTGTCTTCTTTCCCCTAAAATAAAGCAATGAGCACTAACATCCAAAAAGAATAACTTCTTTATATATAACAATAGTTATCAATGCTTTTAAATGACTAGTAAACGCCAAGTATTATATAACTACTAAATGACATTAGATGGAGGGCTGGTGCTTTGAAAACTCTCAATTATTTGTCTATACAGTGGTTTCATCTTTAAGCTCAAAACTGTACCTAACAATAGTTTAGACAGGAACATCCATTTTATTTATCCTGGCTTCAAACAGTGGTATGATACCATACACTGACTCAACTCCAATCACAGGAGGCAAGCCTGAGAATAGGGCAGCAAGTATAAAGGTCAGACACCATAAGGGCCGTAAAAGGATCAGCAAGCATGACAGCCATCAGGCAGGATGGTTAAGTAGCAGTAAGAAATCTCCGGATCTTAAAAATCTTCAAAGAGAGTTACCATGGTTCCAGGTGATAATTGAGTCTTTTTATTTCTAAAAAGAGAAACAACCAGTAAGATACTGTAGGATGACAGTAATACCTTCTTTACCTGAAGATTGCTTATCTGGAGTAAAATATGTAATACCAAACACAAAACCAGAAAAGTAGGAAAGGGAATACTCAAATAAGCAAAAATAGACATCAAACGATACCTACACTTGCCTCAAGCCTTCACTTCCAATCCATCCTTTACTGTTAGAAACCACCTAAGCAGCAAAGAGAACATCTAGCTCCAGAGTCAGACAGACCAGGGCTTGCTACCTGTAAGCCATGCAACCTTTGGGAAATTTACGTGATCACCCTGCACCTATTTTTCACCCGTAAGATAGAAACGGCAGTAGAACCTAAACCATAGAGTCGTTGGATGATTAAATCAGATCATGTCTGTTAAGAACAGTGCCTGACACTCAGCACTCAACAAATATTAGCTATTATTATTGCTACTACCATCCTAATATAGCATTCTAATATAGTATGGTTATTCTGTCCATAGTAAAATAGTAAATCAAAAGAAAAGGCTTAAATAAGAACGGACAATACGATGTCATAAACCAAAGCCAATCGATTGACTTTGTAACTACTTCTGGGTCACCTGGGAAGAGAAATGGAATGGATTATTCATGTCTGCTGTGAATACAGAAATTCTGAATACTGTCTCATATTCATGCCATGTTTTTATTTCACCCAACTAGAAGTTCTAGCATCACAGAGCTCCTAATGGAAATTCTAAACTAGGCAAAGCTTAAGATCTGAAGAGTATTTTTCTGTATGGAGGGCATGTTTTAAAATACATCCATCCAAAACAGTTGAAATTTAAAGCTATGTTACTACTTATGAGAAACAATATGCCACAGTACATCGTCATAATAATATAATAATAACGGATGTGAACTCTGGAATAGCAGAATTACAACCTGCTGCTTCTATTACAACCTATGACTTTAGAGGCAAGTACTTAAAACTCAGGACTATTTCCTCTTCTGTAAATAGAATATCGTCCATCAAAAAGATAGAGATAATACTGCATGTCACTTAGTAAGGGCTTTAAAAAGGGTAGACGATAGGGGCACCTGGGTGGTTCAGTTGGTTAAGTATCTGCCTTCAGCTCAGGTCATGATCCCAGGTCCTGGGATCCAGCCCCACGTCAGCTTCCCTGCTCAGAGGGGAGCTTGCTTCTTCCCCTCCCTCTGCCCTTCCTCCAACTTGTGTTCTCCTGCTCTTGCTCTCTCTCTCTCAAATAAATAAATAAAATCTTTAAGGAAAAAAAGGGTAGATGATAAACTTCTGTTACATGGAAAGTTCACTCATTTGGAAGATTGGGTTCACTTCCCACTGGTGGTGGATGAATGAAGTGTTTCCCATTTACGCCATGAATGAATGAGTATGCTTCTAAAACAAACAAACAAACAAACAAACAAAATTATATATTCAAAGAACGTTTAGAGCTGGGAAGACCAAAGATGAAGTCTAACCTTCTCATTTCACAGAAGAGGAAACTGAGGCCCAGGGAAATAAAGGGGCAGAGTCATCAAAACTGGCTGCTTGCTATACCATTACCAGTCAGGAGTGTCAGCCCAAGAGAACTCCCAGCTTCTTAATCTTTGCGGCACATGACAGTTTTCCTTTATCAATATGTGAACGATGGTTTCCTCTTAGATTTATGTACTCTCTCAACAATCCTCAAGGAATCATGTTTGTTAGCTTGGCAACATTCAATTCTATTTCTTTCACCGCGCAACTTTCTTTTGCTACAACAGGTTCTGACAGTTAGGGATTCCAGACTCCATCCTGAAGCTGTTTTACAAAAGCTGCCTGCAATCCTTTCAGACAAGAGCTGCAAATGACCCAGCGCCTCGTGCATTCTGGGACCCAAGACTCCATTACTTCGTATCGAAAAGGAAGCCAGGACAGGGCAAGCACTTGGAACCAAACTTAAACCCCATGACAAGTCAACTTTCATCCAGTTGACTGTTTACTGAAGAACAGAAACAAATAAATTAAGAATAGAACAGAGGAAGGAAAGCACTGTGTGTCTTCTCAGGGGATCACTTAGCAAAGACACATCCCTGAGATTCAAACAACTTTCTCACAAGAACGGAAAATCCTGAACAGGGTTACTAAGGTTCTAAATGGGAACTACAAAAACATAATGCAATCTTGTGTCACTTGAGTTGTAGTCTCAAAGTTCTGAAGACAGCAAGAACATCTTTTTTTAAGTAAATGAGAGTCATACATAGACTTCTATCACCTGAACAGAATCTAAAATTATGCAACAAAACCTATCACTATACAGGCAAAAACGTTACAAAGCTAAACTACTTGCCCAAGATCGTGTAATCAGTGGTGGCACAGCCAAAACACCACTGGGTCACCTGGCTTCCAAGTCACCTACCTCTAACTGCAAACTTGTTCCCCTTTTTAAATGGCATAGGCTACAAAATACAGTATGCTTGAGTCTTATTTCAGGAACTCTAGAACTTAACCCTTCTATAGGAATTGTTTTAACATCAGAATGACCCCTTGTAAATATGATTTAATCCAAACACATCACTGAAATAATCTGTAATCTAGAAAAGCTACCATCTTGCCCCTCTTTAGTCCTACTGGGTTCCTTAAAAGTCAAATTTAAAGAGAAATTAGTGAAGACATTTTGAAATCAGTGGAGAAATTGACAAGGCACTAAGTCTATTACCTGCAATGGTTAGAATTACATTCATTCCTCACCTCCCAACTGTATTTCTATGTCTAATCTCGTCACAAAGGGGCATGAGGAGTAGCACAGAGAGTACCTTAATTCTTCTAGAGTGAAAAGAATGCAATTTGGTTTATTCAAGTCTGCTCATAATTATATTTCTCCTTTTGCTTAAAGATCATGTTCCCAAGCCCAAGCAAGGAATAAAAAGAGTAAGTGCTATTCTATTACTCAGTTCAAGTTCTTTTATTAAGTTGGGCTCATCCCCACTTCAAATAGGTAGGAGGATTTATTCTTCAAATCTGTACAAATCTTGACCCTTATTTGAGCAGAAACATCCATTGTACCATGACTTGTACCACAGGTGAAATTAAAAGGCAACCCTGAGAAACACATCTGAAAAAGAGTACTGTTATCAATATCCTGGTTGTGGTATTGTCCTACAGGTTTGCAAAATGTTACCACTGGGAGAAACTGGGTAAAGGGTGCACTGGATCTGTACTATTTCTTCTATTTAGTATGTACTTATGTACTACTTATACTATTATGTACTTATTATGTACTCTTATGTACTACTTCTTCTATTTTCTAATGTAAATCTAAAAACTTCTCAATAAAATTTTCAATTAAAAAAGCAAAGCCTGAAACCCTAATGTATATAACTACATTCAGATGATTCAGGACAAATGCTGTGTGTGTGCGAGTACAGAGAGTAGTGGGTGGAGGGAAGAAGAAAGGATGGAAAATAAAGCAAATGGGGTAAACATTTACATTAAGTGATTCTGCATAAAGAATAAACTGGTGTTCTCTGTATTCTTGCAACTTTTCAGTAGGTTTAAAATTCTTTCTAAATAAATTTCAACACAGCCATCCACATTTACACTGACGTGTATCTGTGTTTATGTCACGATACTCCCATCACTATTATTGTTCCATCATCACCAGTTTGATAGAAGTACCATCCCATTTGGATTTCCTTTATTTGGGTTGGCATGTTCAAGTCATTTTTGTAGTTTTCTATTATAATAGAAATATTTTTCTTACTGATTTGTGAATTTTTTTTACCAATGCTATACGAAATACATTAAGCCTTTGTCATATTTGCTACAAATAGTTTTAAACACAGTGATCTTGAAGTTTTCCTTAGGGCATTCCAAATAATTCCATCCTGAGTAATGCTTATAAGGGAAAGTAAGATGATACTCAGGTAGCCACGTTCAAGTTTTACTGGCATTTTTAGTTACCACTGAAAAGTCCTTTAAATGTTAGCACCTCAGTCACCAAGAATGCATCTTAAGGCCATCCAATGTAGATAATAAGATAACGGCATCCAATCAGAAACGAAACGGAAAGATACGGGGTTTTTTGCCTAAGCACGCCACACACATCGAACAAAGTCTTATTCTATTTAGTCTAACGTCCAAATTGTCTCTAGAAACTTTTAATCATCCCATCAGAAATGTAAACTCTGTAAGAGATGGGCAATTAGAAAAATGGTCAAGTTTAAGGAAGTGGTTGTCGGTTTATTTTTAATGGATAAACTGATTCTCTTTCAAATCATTATTTCCAGAAATCAGAGTGACGTGTCCAGCTAGGCAGTAAAACTACAAGCTTCTAATATTTCCCATAAGCCAAGAGACAATAGCCTCATTCACCATTCACACTGGAAAAGCACAATGTCATGTAATTTATATAAGCCATAAATGGAAAGATCAGGAGCTTCATGCAGCTTGAGACCAGTTTAGCAAGACCAAGTCTTGCTAAATCTATTAAATTTCTTAGGATATGAAAAATATGTAGTCGCTACAACTCCAAATATACTTATAAAATCTGTAACTTCATAACCTGAATGTCACAATATATTAATACTCTTTCTTCACAAAGAGTAGGAAGAAAGTATCTGTTTGTGTGCTTAAACCCATTAAAATTAAAATCTAAAAGACAACGGAGTTTGTGCTCCCCATTTTAACATTTTTCAACAAGATAGTAAGAATATTTACCGTGGAAAGGTTGGTGTTATTTCCATATATTCTAACATACTAATATCTAAAAAGGATCAGATCATCTTAAACCATTCCGTATGAATTATGAACAGCAAAATGGAAAAAGAAACAGCTATAATCTGGCAAGAAATGGAAAAAGCTCAATAAAGAAACTCAAATCAGCATACTAAACTCTGTATTTTATGTGATTAAATATTCACATTTTTACTCTATATGACAGAAGTTTTATAGTCATGTGCAATTCAAATGGGCTAAATAACTTAAATGCATAATGAGGAATTCTGTACATTACCTGTTGATCAGTTTCACATGTTTTATTTTAAAAATTAGTATTCACACTTTCTTTCATTTCCCATGAGATCTAAATTACTTAGGAAAGCTGAAAGGAAGCTAGACAAATATCTGCTGTTAAAAACCTTACTATATTTTTAGGAAAAACAGAAGTTTAAAACAAATTCACATTCATTTAAAATATGTCGCCTGTATGAGAACCACTCTTATGTGGGACTGTTGGCTGTATCCCAAGATAAATTATTTCAGGTTATACCTTGCTGATTCCACTGGCATAAACGAAACCTTAAAACTCACAGGTGTGGAATCACTTCACATGCACTTTTAATAAAAATAAGTAGTTCTTTTCTAATTATACTGCTCACTACCAGGAACACTGGGGCAGTGTTAGGCTTGTGGGCACTACTCTTCTCCTGTTTTAAAACTGTGTGCTGGGTGGGGAGAGGAGGAGAAGCTGCATGACAAAAGGGAAAGACAGGCCTGAGGCACAAGTCTTTTCCCAGGTAGTAAGCTGAAAGAGGAAATTTTAATGGAAATACTTCAGGATCCAGTAGCTGGGGGAGGGAGGCTAAATATCAATTTCTAGAAACACTTGTATATCAGTGGAGGGGAGTAAAATGTCTGTCGGGCTATCTGCGCAAGATTAAATAAAACATCAGGGGAAAATTACATATTACAAGAAAAAGCAACTTCCGAACTGGCCACAAAAATAGGCTCTTTTTAGAATAATCTTCCTTTTTTGCATTCTGGAAGGCCCAGGCTGTGCTCGGTGGCCCTTTCGCGGGGTCGCTCTGAGGAACCTCACCACTTCCGTGGTAACTCCATAACATCAAAACCTTTTAGGTTTCTCTGACCATTCATAGCCCTATGTCCCCCACTTCTAATTCAAGGCAAGTCGCCTCCCAGGTCCCATCCCGTAAATGGCATATTCCTTCACTACTTTTTAATCTACAAAATACAACCAAAAAACTTTTCTGCGCGCTTTTTTTTTTTTAACCATTCAAATAACCCAAAGATCCAAGAATAACTTCTACAGTCAAGGGTGACAGTGTGTAAAGTCAACATTTTCTCGGTATACCAGTACCTTTCCAAGCCCCCAGGTGTTGATCCAGGATCCCTCTTTCTTGGCAGAGCAAGGCCCCTGGATAGAGGAGCCGTGCCTGTTACTCCTTGTTTAATTTGACTCGAAAACACGTTTTCCCCATTCTTGAAGCTCTGCCCTTTTTATTACGCTTTACACCGCCCAAATGTGAGGTTTACCTCTCCCTGGGAAAAAAGCAAGCCGCACACACATGTCACAGCTTCGCCTGGCAATACCAGCTCACTCCTCAATGCCTCAGGGGTCAAACTGAAGACAAACCGGTTTATTCTGTCAATGGAGTCCTTACAAAATCATTTAGTTGAGGTGGGTGGGGGGAGGTAGATACAGGTAAAGGTGTGAAGGAATTCTCAGCTGAAAGGTGAGACTTACATGTTGGCATCACTGCGCTGAGGTCCCCAGGGGCCGCACGGTCACGGTCCACAGTCTTCCCCTGGCTCTGCTGCTCCGAGTTCCCCGATGGAGACCCCGGGCGCCCGAGCCGAGCGCGGTGGCCGGACCCTCCTTCACGCTCTTTCTGGAGAGTTCATCAGGGTTTCCTGGCAGCCACTCCACGCCCGCGCTAGGGGCGGCGCAAGGTGGAAGGCGGGCGCGGCGGAGTTCTAGTGGGGATCGTCGCGGCTACCCGGCGGGCGGAGCGGCAGGTTCCCCCTTACAGACAAGTTTAAGAAAAGTTAGGGCGAGAAGGTGAGGGCGGTTGGGTGTGCCTCTGAGCTGGTGCCGGGTGCTCCAGGTGATCGAGGCCGGGCGCGGGGCGGAGGGGTCTGACCCGGCAAGTCCTCGCCCCCGCCCGCGGGAGGCGGCACGTGGTCACCCCTTTGTGGTTTTCGGTCCCCACCCCCACCCCCCCCGCGGGCCGCAGCTGCTCCCAGCGCTCGTCCGCTCGGCCGGAGCTGGGGGCTCAGGTGCGGCTGCCCCGGCGGCGCGCGGCGTCTGGCCGGGCCCCGCGCGGCCTTGGGGCGGCCCCAGTCTCGACGCTCCGCTGCGGGGGCCGTCCCCAAAGCGCGGCTGCCCCACCCAGGATCGCCTGCCCCAGGGCAGGCCGACTGCGAGGCGGGAGAGGCGCTCCCCCAACGGGCAGCCGGGTCGGGATGGGCGATTGGCGCTGGGCCGGGCTCGCTCCCAGCGGGGGGAGGGGACGGGGCAGACCCGCGGTCCGCAGAAAGCCGTGAGCCCTGAAATCAGGAGACGCTCCGCCCCAGAAAGCAGAATCTCGGAATGCGGACGGCGAAGTGGGCATCTCCTCCCCGCCTGCTGGGACCCGGTGCTCTCGGCCCACCCAGGTCCCTGCGCGGGACACCTCCACCAAGCCCACCAAGCTCCCGGGCCGCCGCCTTGCTCTTCTTTACTTTTCTTGTTGTTTTCTGCCCCTTTTCCTTCCCTGCTCTCTAACTTCTGCTTTCTTTCACCTCTCCCCTTCTTTCTTTCTTCGTTCTCTTGTTCTTTTTCCTTCTAAAAATCGGAGTGAAGGGGAGTCCGTGTGTCTTCCGGTACCATCGCCTCATCGCGTGGTCTCGGCGGGAAAGGGGGTGTCTCCCCCGACACCCTTCTCCACCGAGGATGAAGACCAGACGTAAGGGGAGGCTGAGACGGCGGCAGTTTCAGTACACCTATCCCCACCACCGCACCCACCACAGATACACCCACTACCTGCTCCCGCCGATTTGCTGACACCAGTAGTTCCATAAATAGCTATTCATCATTTTGGCTTAGAATTTTGTCTTCTTCATTACATGCCTCTAAATACCCCCCGAGGAGTGGTGATACTTAAAACCTTTGCCACGCTGACTTCAGTTTGAGTTGTTCAAATCCCTTCAGAAAAGAAGTATTTGAAGGGGGAATGAGTGCTGTGATTTGAGGAGGAAACTAACTGGGGCGGGGGGGGGGAAGGGTGTCTGAAAATGGGTGCAGAGGGATTCAGTGAAAGCAAAACTTGGCAGGACTAGTGGCAAACTGTTTGATCCACAGTTTTTACTAAGCCCGTCCTGCCAGAACCCTCTACTGTTTCATTGGGACTTAGAGATAGGACTAGATAAATTGCACTTTCTTTAAAATCTGCATCATCAAAAAAAATAAAAAGGAAGGGATATTAACAGGGGGCTGGGAAAAAATGTTCATATAACATTTCATTCAGCAGAATTGACTTGCAAATACAAACCCAGTTACTCACTGGGGAAAGTGCACTGCCTGGACTCCAGTGCTCCTACAAAGTAGCTGACTGACAAAAAGATCTGGACACACCTCCCGGGTGATGAGAAAAGAAAAGGACTCACACTTGGAAAGTAGCTCCCTTCCCCTCGTGAACTGCCAGGGTTAATCCCTGAAATGCTGCAGGCAGATCTTCTGGTGATAGAGCTGTATTACACAGCCAGAGCCCCGAGCAGCCCAGCTTGAATGGTGAGCATGTACGCTCATAGGCACACAGGCCACACAAAGAAGTGCCAACAAATTTATATAACGTTGATGGACTTGTGATAGAAAACTGTCCGGGTGGGAAAAAAGTAGAGCGGGACTGCAACACAGACAGCTACTGGCAGAGAGGAAGCTGGAAGGCTGCCACCAAATTCAGAGGGCTGAAAATCCAGGGTGTGTTCTTGTGACTTCTATCAGTGTTTATTTTGATGAATAAACAGTATAATTAATAGAGACATTGAATTTAGCACTTAAGGGAAACTGAAGTTCCTCTGTCCAGGGCTCTCTTATTACAGAATGGGAAATGAGACCCAAAGATGTGAGGTCTGCACTAACTAGCCGGAAGTGGCCGGGGGCTAGGATCCAGGTCTTACAATTCAAATCAGTCTCTATGACACCAGGACGTCCTAGGAACATGTAAGTGCCATGCATAGAATTTTCTTCAGAGCAACAATGTTTATTATTTCATAGTTCTCAGGTGCAGGAATCTGAGGGCATCTCACAAGACTGGCTAAGGCTGCAGTCTCATCCGAAGGCATGACCGAGAAGTGAGCTGCTTCCAAGCTCATATGTGTAGTTGGTTCCCCTCAGAATTTTAAAGCTGGAAAACACAAGGGCAAAAAATGAAATATAAATAACTGTTTTTGGGTTCTGTAGGGAAATAGAACAAACAGGAGGTATATGTACATATAAAGACAGATTTAAGGAATTGGCCTTGTGATTGTGGAGGTATAAGTTCAAAATCTGCAGGGTAGGCCAGCAGGCTGGAGACTCAGGGAAGAGTTGCAGTCCAAATCCAAAGGTAGTCTGATGGCAGGAGGTAAGCCTTTGTTCTATTAAGACCTTCCACTGATTGGATGAGGCCTACCTCCATTAGGGAGAGGAATGTGCTTTTCTCAATGTCCACTGATCTAAATGTTAACCTTGACTAAAAAACATCTTCGCAGAAGCATCCAGAATAATGTTTGACCAAATATCTGGACGCTGTGGCCCAGCCAAGCAGACATATAAAATTAACCATCATAGTAACTGAAACAAATACACATATGCCTGGAAGATAGGAGTAGTATATTTACATGTGCCATTATATGCTAAAATGTTCATGAAATGTATATATTGGTATTTCTGTATGATTACATGAATCATAGATAAAATATTTCTTGAGACAGGGCCTGTCATTCATCAGTGCATTAGTAAAACCTGTGTATTTTGATACTTCTGTCCTTGAACTGAGGATTTGTTCTTTTCTTTGAAAGAGCTTGTTAGAGGGGGTGTCTGAATGGCTCCATCAGTCAAGTGTCTGCCTTCAGCTCAGGTCAGGATCTCAGGGTCTGGGGATCAAGCCCCACATTGGGCTCCCTGCTGAGCAGGAGCCTGCTTCTCCCTCCCTGCTTGTGCTCTCTCTCTCTCTCTCTCTTTCTGTCTCAAATAAATAAATAAAATTTTAAAAAAATAGGAAGGAACATGTTAGGGAAAGGAAGAATGAACAGGAAAGTTCATGATCTTTTAATGCAACAACCTGAGTTCAAAATTGTTCCTGTAATTTACCAGCACTATGAACTCTGGCAGTTTACTATGTAAACCATAAACCTGATTTGTAATAATACTTATAATGTTTAACTCATGGGGTCATTAGGCAGCTTCAATGAGCTAACAAGACAGAGCACCCAGCATATTTCCTGGAATTTGGTAATATCTGTTGCCTTTGCCTGCCTCATGCATCATCCTAAAACTGAAAGTGCCAGGACCACATTCCTTTGCACACAGGAATCCTCTGACAACATTCCAGACAGAATGAATATTGAACATCCGTTTGAATCCTTAGCATTGATGAACACTCAACTATGAGAAACTTCCTCTTTCTGTTGATTGAATCAAACATTCATGCCATCAACTTCCATTCAGAACAAGGACATTCTATCTTCCACAAAAAGCCTTTCAAATATCTGAAGACAGCTAGCATCTCTCTCGACTCAGCTTTTCCTTATTCAGTTTCCACAGCAGTGGTTATTTTAACCATTCAGTGCCTGGCTCCTCATTACACATGTGATTTATTCTTTCCTATGGAAACGGGAGTCAGTATCAGTCCTCTTGACAATGTAATCAAAGTGGATTCCACAGCCCCTGATAACGGTGAGATCCTTACCTTTCCTGAATTGGATATTTCTCTTGTGTAAATAAAAGTTAATATTGACCTTTTAAGCAGCCACATAAAATATTTATGGTAGGAATAGGAGTACTTATTATTATATTGATCTTCTACTACGTGGTAGGGAGTGTATAAATTTTATGCTACAAAGCTAGTTGCTCAAGATATATATCTTAATTTGTAAATAATTCAACCCAATTTCTGTTTTAATCTCTCATTCTGCCTTAATCAATTCGATTCCTCCCCCTTTCACCAGGCTAGCTGCTTTCTTTAGAAGGGAGGATAGAAAAACAGGTCCTTGATTTATCTGTGTCAGCAGATATCAACTTGCTGATGCCCAGAGATGCTGATGACCTGATCATCAGTCCACATAGGTTGCCAATCTTGTCAATGAGTCCCCTCCAGGTTTTGTGACTCTCTCTTGACTTCCTGATGGGCCATCACTGTCCATCAACCTAGCCCATTCTAGGCCCTTGGCCCCTCTCTGGAATCTCATAGATATGGGAGAGGCAGCATTTGGGAAACCACTCAGTTCTCTGCTCTAATACACCCACAATCTCTCTTACTTCCCCTTCTAACCTGAGAAGGGAGATAGCTTCTGTTTCTCTGCTGTGTCTCAACCCTTCATCTATATCTCCACTCCTCTCAGTTCTCTTGGTGTGATGCTTTAGGGTATGAAAAACAACTCCAAACACCCCAAATGCTTTCTGTTTTTTCTTCTCTGCGCCATCATTTCCAGAAGCTGTGAGCACACATCAGCTTGAAGCTTGTGTAAGGAGAAGGAAAAGGGGAAATAACTAAAGGGAAAAAAGGAAAACAAAAAGTTAATCTCACAAAAATATCATGCCTCCACAAATTCAAATGCTCCGCAAATGATTATTCTTCTCATTTAAAGATAGGAAATTAAAGTTCAAAGGGGTTATGCAACTTACCCAAGATCACACAGCAAGTAAGGGAAAGTTGAGCCCACATCAGTCTGATTTTCAATATTGTACTTTTCCTGCACGGCCTCTTCTCGCTGGGGGCCCCACTTACCTTTTCCCATGAGGTGTCACGAGGTCAGACAGCCCGTCCTGCCCTAATGCAATAATCTGAATCCACGTCAGGGAGCCTAGTATTTTATTTTGTTGCATTCAATCCAGTGCAACAGTTTGTAGAAATCCATTTGAAATTTGATTCCTATATTAATCTTGTTAATAATCTCTTCCAAGTTTTTGTTACATGAAGATTTAATAATTCTATTTCCTATATTTGAGTCATAAATGACAATACTGACCCAAGCAAAGTCCTGTGGAACTCCATGAGGGGGCCGCTACCTAATCCTGATTTACTAATAGTCAATGTTGGAAGACACACACTTTCAAGCAGTTCTTATCTGATTTGCTTTACTCTTATACCATCTGTTTTCCCCAGCTAGGGCCCCAGATGATCACAGGACACTATATATGTCAGGAAATTCATAGAGCTTTTATACTCTCCTGATCTGCTTACCAACCTAGACGTTCTAGTTTTCATCTGTGAATGTGAGTTTGAGGATAGGACTTGTTCTTGGTGAGCTCTTACTGGCTCTTAGTAAAACCTTCTTCTGTTCAAGGGCTCAAAGTTATATTTTGTATAACCCATCCTTGACAATGTCTAGGAGAAACAGCAAGTTCATTAGATTCTACTTCCCACAAATCCTTTTTTCCTATGATAAAATCAAAACAAATTAGGTATTGTTTTAAAGCTGATGTGACATGCATTGTGAGTCTGATTCTCATAGTCTTTGGTGACTAATGTAGGCTGCTGTGAATTTCGTATACTGGCAGCTAACTCTGCAGTCTTCCACTGATAATGAAAATATTAATATTGACAGCAATTACCACCATTAGAGCTGCCTACACACCTGGCACTCTATTGAGATAATTACATGCCGTACCTCCTTTACTCTTCACACCAGCACTAGAGATACCGAGATTTGGCCTAAAAGAGCCTAGGCAATCAGAACTTAAACTCAGTTTTTTCTAACTCAGCTCCTATACCCTTGACCAACCAATCCCAGTCCAGCTATACTTGCCTGGAACATTTACATAGAGGTTTGAGTGCACAGTCTGGTCAGAAGAAATGCAAGTGAAGTAGCTATGGATCCAAGAAGTACAAGCATACAGGTGTTTCTGCCATTGTGTTACCCTGCTTTTAAAAGCACTCCAAAATCAGCTTTCATTAGCAGGGTGGGCATTAGTTAATGTGTCTGAGAATCCAGCTGAATATATAAACTTCTCAGTTTCAAAAACTGGGAAACAATTCTGAATTATATAAGAAGATCAAATGTAAATAAATGTGATAATAAAAGCTATATTCATCCAAGTAATTATTAATTTCCCTTTCATTCACTTATCCATTCATCAATAAAAATGTTGATTGCCTACTTTATGTCAAGTATTGTTCTAAGCACTGTCATTATAGCAACGGACAAAAATAAAGTCTGCTTTCATTGAGCTTAAATTCCCCTTGGGGTGGGAGGGAAGGTAAATGGTAATGTAATAAAAAATAGATTTAGAGTATACAGATGTTGAGAAGTTCCATGAAATAAAAGCAAGGAGGGATTTTAAAAGATTGTGATGACAGGTGCTATATTCTACAAGAGCGGTCAGGGAAAGCCTCTCTGATAAGATGTCATCATAGAAGAAATTTGAATTAAGTGGCGAATAGAATCAGGCAGTTATACAAAGGGAGAGTGTTCCAATCAGGAAGGATAATAGTGCAAATGCCCCGTAGTAGTATAGGCTTAGCCTGCATATCAGAGCAAGGAGAACAGAGAGGCAGGACTTGAAGCGAAAAGAAGGAATGAGATCTGAGAGAGCAAAATGTCAATTTTTTGTTGTTACAGGCAAGAGAACAGACACTGGATTATTTTGTAGGATAAGTAAATACTGGAATAATTTTGAAGAGACAAAAGTGTCATCTGACATATTGGAAAATAGAAACTAGGGAGTTCAAAAGTGGAAGCAGAGAGACTATTTAGTAGGCTGCATCTTTAAAAAAAAAAGAGATAATAATGATTTGAACTAGAGTGATAGAAATGGAAGTGGTGAAAAGTTATTGGACTTGGGATATTTTGAAGGTGATTTGCCGATAACTGGATCTGGAGCAGAGATGGGAGTACTCTGGCCTTTTCACCTCTATAGCTGAGTGAGTTGAGTTGCTAATACCTGAGGGAGCAGACTGAGGGAGAAGCAGATGTGGGAGGGAAATCAAGAGGTTAGTTTTAGAGATGGTAAGTCTGAGATGTCTATTAACACAATCTAATACATGCAACTATCACACTGCTTGGAATATAGTAGGTGCTTGATAAAAGTTAATTACTTAATTAAGCAAGCAAGCATTGTGTCCTAAGATTTTTCTTGAGATCTCTGTCAAGCTTCTTTGGCAACTGTTTGTAGAATAAACTTTCATAGAAGAGTAAGAAATTTCATGAAGTCATGAAGAATAGGTTTGATTCTCAGCGACAGAGGAACAGAGTGAGAATTTGAAGCAGTGGGACTGTTTTAATCACAATGTAGGAAATGATGATAAATACTTGAGGGCAAGCGAGGAAATGGCCTGGCTATAGTCATAGATTCTAGAGGCTGATAAGGAGTGAAAGGCTAATTGATGGCAGATTGTGGAAAGCTTGGAGGGTCAGACTAAAGAGTTTGACTTATTTTTAATTGTCGTCTGTTTTTGTTTATCTTGTTGGTGATAGGAACAGGATGAAAGCAATGTTTGTAGAGAATTAATCAGGTTGGACTTTAGTAGAGAAGATTTATGCAAGAGGACTGTAGTAGCTCTGAGTGAGAAAATATTATGGAAACAATGGAAATGGAAAGCAAGCAACAGGTTCAAGAGGTTTATGAAGGCAAGGAGACGTGATTCTTATCTAGTCCAAACCTCCATAAAAGATACCTAAGGTCTTTGATGTTTGGCATCATGCCAACAAAGTATGATTGACTGGATTCTTGTTAAATTACACAATTATACACAGCCCTTTGCTATTTGTACATGATATAGCTGTGGGAGTCATCAGGGCTGTTTACCAGGGTGGTGGTCCTCTTTCTCAGCACGTGGTGGGAGGGACTCTTTCCTTTTTCTAGGATGTGAGGCATAGGAATGTGACTTGCTTTGGGAAATAGAATATGAGCATAAATGGTGTGTGCCACTTTTTGGGACAGAGTTTTTTTTACTTTTTATTATTTTTTAAAGATTTTATTTATTCATTTGAAAAAGAGAGACAGAGAGAACACAAGCAGAGGGAGACGCAGAGGCAGAGGGAGAAGCTGGGAGCCCGACACGGGGCTCAATCCTAGGACCTGGAGATCATGACCTCAGCCGAAGGCAGATGCCTAACCATCTGAGCCATCCAGATGCCCTGGGACAGAAGTTTTTAAAAAGTAGAGTGCAAATTCATCACTGTCTCTTCCTGATGCAGCCACTGGCAATATTAAAAACTGATGGAGATTGCAACAGCTGATTTCGTCAGTTTCAGAGTCAGGATGATTGGAACAGCTACTCCAGCAAACCTGCAGAGTCAAGTGTGAGTGAGAAAATTTGTTTCTACAAGCCACTAAGATTGGGCTTATTTGTTACTAGGGTATAATCTAGTTAATCCTGAACTGATACAGTAACTGTTCTCTGAGGAATTGATAAGATATTATACAGTCAAATGTCAAAGATATTTAAATAATTTAAAGGACCGTATTTTATGTGGGAAATCTTATCTTTGCTTTTCAAAAGTATTGAGCAACAGATATAACACAACCTGTAATGATATTCATAACTCTCGCCAAAAAGAGACAAGCAAACAGGAAGTAATAGTTTTTATTATGTATTTGCTTTCCTGAGTTGATTCTATACAAGTTTTCTGTGACCCGTTTTTTTTAAAAAAATCAAAGGAAAGTAATTTTCCAGGGATTTGGCAGAAAATGGAAAGTGTGTGCGTGTGTGTGTGGGGGGTGCGCACGTGCGCATGTGCATGAGAGAGGGGAAAATAAAATTCCTCGTGGGAGAAAAACAAATAGGGACAAGAAGTAAACACTTTGTGAAACCAATACTAATATTCTTTACTGGTACAGAACTTAATATTTGAGATACTTTTCTACAATTGGAGAAAAAATGCTTAATTTGAGAAGCTGATTAAAAAGATAAACACACTCAACACAAAGGACATCATGCCATTTCATTTAGAACCACGTGGCCAAGAATACTTATAGAGGTGAAAAGAACCAATTTTACATTTTAGACATATTGGAGCTGACAAAGACTCTTCCGGACCAAACTCTGGGCCAGCTCCTCAGAGCCTAACTAGACCCCATCCTTGGGCGTGTCCTCAAGAGCTCAGTTTTAGCAAGAATCCTGCTAAGTCAGTTTAGCCAGAAACACCACCCTTGATATCTGAACAAATTCCTCATCCCAGCCATTCCCCAGGTAATATCTGGTCGTCGCAAGAATCCCGTCAAGTTCCTTTAGTCAGAATCCCCCTTTACCCGTGATGTTGCCTCTTAGTAGGTCTTTGGTCTTAAGCAGCTCCTTATATAGATCCCAAGGCAGTCCTCTACCTCACTTCTGACATCAGAGGAATTTCGTGCCTCCAATCTCTTTCTTTCTTTTTTTTCTTCAAGATTTTATTGATTTATTTGACAGAGAGACAGAGCACAAGAAGGAAGAGTGACAGGCAGAGGGAGAGGGAGAAGCAGGCTCCCTACTGAGCAGAGAGAGAGATGTGGGGCTCTGACCCAGGACCCTGGGATCATGACCTGAGCCGAAAGCAGAAACTTAACCATTTGAGCCACCTAGGCACCCCTCGTATCTCCAATTTCTGAGTCTTCCTGGATTGAGAGCAGTTATGCTTGTTTGCTATTGGTCTCCATCTCCGCACATTTAGGTTTGACTTTCATCTGTGAAATAACTGTTCTTTCCTCCATTAGCTTTCCAGATTCACATATTGATCTTCAGATGACAAGTATCTCCACATCCCACTGAAGATGGAGTTTGTCTGAAGGCAAAATATTTCATGATCTTGAAAAATAAATGTTAAATAGTGGGTTAAATGGTGGAAATGATTATTTAAGAACTGAAGAATACCTTACAGACTTGAGTACATTTATTGAGAATTAATTATTTACAAGGTTGAAGTTGAGTACCTTTGTTCTGGTTTTTCAAAAATTATGCTTAAAAGCCAAGTTTCAAAATATGTAAAATCCTTGTCATGCTGAGCTGAATTTATATTCTTAAATAATATCTTTACTCTGCCATAACTTTGAATTAAGTGCAATTTCTTAACATTGATGAAGTTAATCCCACATTTTTTATTTAACACATTTTATTTAACATACCTATGTGCTGTAATCTTGTCCCAGTTCATAAATAAATATAGGAGATGTCGAGGACGATAGTAGCTATCCTTTCCAATGCTAGTTTTTAGGGCATAACTGCTACATCCTACTAAATTTTATTGCAATGCTACTTAAGTGGTTTTGAAATAACCAACTCTTATGCCACGTTTTAGTTCAGAAAATTTTAAAACAAAAATCAAAATCAGTATATTGCTTATATTTCTGAAAACACAAATGCCACACACACACACACACACACAATACTTGACTCATCAAACATGTCCACAGTTGACAAAATTCTTCTATCAGTATCTAGAGAAAAAGTTCAGTAGAGGCACTAATCTGCATAGAGTTAGCTTTGTGGGGTTTTTAGGAAGGAAAAATTGACTTTAGATTTTTAAATCCATATATTCCATAGCAAAATGATGACTAGTTTAAAATGTCAGCTGTTTGAAAAAATAGGCTTTTTTCATTACATATTTATATAATTTATTTTTCAGTCCAAGATATCTAGTCACATGTTGTAAACGTTTGAATATATTTTTTCTAAAAGTTTATACATGCTTAAGTTCCAACTAGATTATTGATTATTGATTTGATATTTAGTATGCTAATCGATGTGGAATGTTGCCAGAGTTCGGACTTTTTCTTTTTCTCTTCTTTCACAGCACCTTTAATCATATTTTCTCTGCTGATCTTGGAGAAACGAATTTTATTGCTAGAATTGTCCAGTAGAGTCAGAACAATTGGGAACAAAGGAAAGCACAATCCCCGGCCAAGAAATATGACTGAAAATAAGACATATCTCTTAAACAGTAGATGAGGGTTGTTAAAAAAAGGAATAAGCTGTCAAATTTGTTTCAAATGAATAGCTGCTCATTGAACTTCACTTTGAAATAGAGGCCTCAAAGAGTAAGAAATCAAGAGGTTCTAGAACCTGGGTCCAGCAGAAAGAGCAATGAACTTGGGACTCCAGTAGAAAACAGAGCACAGTGGAAAAACACACAGATGGGAACCAGAGAAGCAGGGATAAAAACCCAGGCTCTACCATTCACTCACTAGGTGGTCTTGGTTAGAGATTGGTCTCGAGCCTGATTCCATATCTATAAGTGGGAATAAATGATGCCCAGCATCATTCATTGTTGTTATGCTTAGCAATACTATTTGTAAAATGTTGGGCAGAGTCAGAGCTTAAAGATAAAAGGGGCTATTATTATTTATTGTGATTAGAAACAGAATCAGGCCGTTCTATGGAAAAAAAAAATCCCCTCAGTGAAGAAGGCAAAATTCACTAACAATTTTAGCAAAAAATAGTTGTTAAATTAAACTGAGTTGGGTTCCGTGAGTGTTTAGTGTCTATATGTTCCCATCTTGCACCTAGCTATAGGCAGCATTCCTTGAATTGTGGTGTAATAGATTTTGCCATCTCAAATATTCATGGTCTGGCTGACCACCATAGAAGAGAGACAAAGATCTTGGACTATGGAGGTGTGACATACCCACCAAAGATTTTTTGGTGTTTCTGTATTTACTGTAAATGTACAAGCTGGGTAAACCGGGTATTCAGCACACCCAAAACCCTTCCAACACAATAATTTTGTGAGCAGTACCATCACCAGAAACTACTTTTTTTCTGAGTTTTCTATAAACCAGTTCTGTTTCTGGTTGACAAGAAAATTACAACTCTTGTTCTCATAATTTCCCTGAAGTGCCATTTGTATTACATATGGATTTTTAAAAAATTATTTATTTGTTTTATTGAAACATTCCAAAATGCCTTTTCAAACTAAAGTTAAAATAAGGAGCACCTGGGTGGCTCAGTCAGTTAAGCATCTGCTTTCAGCTCAGGTCATGATCCCAGGGTCCTGGAATCAAATGCCACATTGGGCTCCCTGCTCAGCGGGGAGTTTGCTTCTCCCTCTCCCTCTGCCTGCCACTCCCCCTACTTAAGCACTCTCTCTCTCTTTCTCTCTCTCAAATAAATAAATAAAATATTTTAAAAAATAAAGTTAAAATAATATATTGAGCTATATCAACTTTTTTTACTATAATAAAATACACATAACATAAATTTACCATGTGAAACATTTTCAAGTGTACAGTTGAGTACACTAAGTACTTTCTCATTGTTGTCAACCATCACTACTTTCTATCTTCAGAACTTTTTCATCTTTCCAATCTGAAACTCTATACCTGTTAAGTAGTAACTCCTCTTTCTCACCTCCCCCAGCCTCTGGTAACCTCTATTCGGCTTTCTATCTCTATGAATTTGATTTATTCTAGGTGCATCGTATGTGTTTCCCTTTGTGTCTGGCTTATTTCACCTAGCAGAAAGTCTTCATATTTCGTCTGTGTTGCAGCACATATCAGAATATCAGAATTTCACTTCTTTTTAAGGTTGTGGGTCTTTTTCACTTCCAAAGGCATAAATTATCAATTAACCTTATTTTTAATAGAACTTTTTTTTTTTTTTGGAGCAGTTTTAGGCTCATAACAAAATCGAGAGGATGATACAGAGATTTCCCATACATCCCTCTGTCCCCACACAGGCACAGCCTCGCCCATTGTCACCATCCCCCCACCAGAGTGGTACATTTGCTGCAACTGATGAACCTACACTGACACATCGTTATCACCTCCAAGTCCATAATTTATGTTAGGGTTCACTCTTGTTATGCATTCCATGAGTTTGGACCAGTGTATTAGGACATGCATACATTTTATATAGTATCACAGAATATTTTCATTGTCCTAAGAATCCTCTATGCTCCATCTATTCATCCCTCCCTCCCCCAACCCCTGGCAACCACTGATCTTTTTACTGTCTCCATAGTTATGCTTTTTCCCGAATGTCATATAGTTGGAATTATATAGTATGATAGATTTCGTTCACTTAGCAATATGCATTTAAATTTCTTCCATGTCTTGACAGCTCATTTCTTTCTAGTGCTGAATAATATTCCATTGTCTGGATGTAGTATAGTTTATCTATCCATTCACCTACTGAAGAACATCTTTTTTTTAATTTTAATTCTGGTATAGTTACAGTGTTATATTAGTTTCCATCGTACAATATAGTGACTCAACAATTCCATACATCACTTAGTGCTCATAGGAGAGTACACTCCTTAATCTCCATCACCTATTTCACCCATCCCCCTACCCACCTCCCCTCTGGCAACCATCAATTTGTTAGTGTATTTTTTGTTTTTAAGTAAGCCCTATGCTCACTGTGAGATCTGAAATCATGACCCTGAGATCAAGAGTTGTGTGCTCTACTGACTGAGCCAAGCAAGTTCTCCCCCCCATCAGATTGTTCTCTATAGCTGAGTCTGTTTCTTGGTTTGTCTCTCCCTTTTTTGTTTTTACCTTTGCTCATTTTTTGTTGTTGTTTCTTAAATTCCACACATGAGTGAAATCATATGGTATTTGTCTTTCTCTGACTGACTTATTTCACTTAGCATTATACCCTCTACCTCCATCCATGTCATTACAAATGGCAAGATTTCTTTCTTTTTTAATGGCTGAATAATATTCCATATATTATAATATATTATATATAATATTCCATACATGAAAAGAATATATATATGTATATTTGTCCACCTATCACTGGACAGTTTACAATTTGGCTATTGTAAATACTACTTTAAACATAGGGGTGCATATCCCTTTGAATTACTGTTTTTGTATTTTGGGGGTAAATACCTGGTATTACAATTACTGAATCATAGGGAAGTTTTATTTTTAACTTTTTGAGGAATCTCCATACTGTTTTCCACAGTGGCTGTACCAGTTTGCATTCCCACCAACAGCGTGAGGGGGTTTCTTTTTCTCCACATCCTTGCTTACATGTTATTTCCTGTGTTTTTGATTTTAGCCATACCGAGGGACATCTTGGTTGCTCCAAGTCTTGGCAGTTATGAAAGCATCTACTGTAAATACCCACGTACAGGTTTTTGTGCCCATGTAAGTTTACAACTCTTTTGCATTAATACCAAAAAGCATCATTGTTGGATCGTATGGTAAGGATATATTTAGTTTTGTAAGACACTGCCAAACTGTATTCCAAAGTGGCTGTACCACTTTGCATTTTCACCGGCAATGAATGAGGATTCCTGTCGTTCCACATCCTTACCAGAATTTGGTGTTGTCAGCGTTCTGGATTTTGACCATTGCAATAGGTGTGTAGTGATATCTCATCTTAATTTGCATTTCCCTGATGACGTATGATTGGAGCCTTTTTTCACATACTGACTTTTCACCTGTATGTCTTCTTTGCTGAGGTGTCTGTTAAGGCCTGTTTTTCAACTGAGTTATTTGTTTTACTATTGGATTTTAAGTGTTTTTTGTATATTTTGGATAATAGTCCTTTATCAGATGTATCTTCTGCAAATATTTTCTCCTCGTCTGTGGCTTTTGTGCTCATTTTCTTGACATTGTCTCTTGTAGAGCAGAAATTTTTAATTTTAATGAAGTCTTTCATGGATTGTGCCTTTGGTGTTGTATCTAAAGAGTCATCCTTAAACCCATAGTTTCTCTTAGGTTATCTTCTAGGAGTCTAGTGGTTTGGTTTTATATTTAGGTCTGCGATCTGTTTTGAGTAAATTTCTATGAAGAGTGTATGGCATGTGTCTGCAATTGGTTTTTTTGCATTTGGTGAAAAACTGTTGCAGCACCATTCATTGAAAAGAGTATCTTGTCCCCCACTCTGTTGCTTTGGCTCCTTTGTCAAAGATCAGTTACTATGTTTATGTGGGTCTATTTCTGGGCTCTCTATTCTGTGCCCTGATCTGTGTGTCTATTCTTTCACTACTACCACGCTCTTGATTACTGTCACTTTATAATAAGTCTTGACATCAGGTCGTGTCCGTTTTCTGATTTTATCTTCTTTAATTTGGTGTTGGCTAGTTTGAGTCTCCTGTCTCTCTGTATAAACTTTGGAATGAGTTTGTCAATATCCACAAATATCTTGCTGAGGTTTTGGTTGGTTGTTACTTGTATTGTTAAAAGTTTAATTCTCCGAGTTTGGAGGGTGTCCTGTAGGAATCACACATAGCATTACAAAGTACCCAGTGAACCCAAGGCTTTTGAAATGGAATATGCTGGTGATTAGAAACAGGACGGGGCTGGTGGAGTCCATGCTGGTTGCAAATTTATGACCCTCCTGCAACCCAATTCCAGCTCTGATAATAGGTCAGAGGTAGTGGCTGTGGATAATCTCACTAGTTCAGAACTTAATTCTTATCATTGAAATTTTGCTACATCATTTTTGGAGAACCAAAAATAAATTCAACCTGGAGGAAAATAGAACAAATTCAACTCACCTCTCTTATCCCTTTCCCTGTCTCCATTAGCCAGAATTAAATATTTGAGCAAAACTAAAAACAAAAAATGTTTGGAATGATTACAATGCTACCAGGTAAATGAAACAAAGAGGGAAGTGTACCTCTACAGAGTTTGTAGCAAGCAAAATCTTTTTTTCCAATAAAAACTTTTGCTTTGTAGACTATTTTAATATGCCACAGAATGAATAATTATGTTTAAAAAGTGGCAATAAAATTAAAGGAGACAAGAAGGAGGTGCCTGCCATGAAAGCCAGAATTAAAAACTTCTTTTGAAGCTGTGAAATATCATTAATCTTTGAGTGAAGTGAAAACAATCCTCCCTCTATTCTCACATAGACAGCTGCTAATGGTTAGGTAGTTTCAGGAAAAAAAATATTTTGACATGGAAAATGCTAGTGCATTTGGGCATGGGCAACTATGTCTAGAATCCAAACTGATTCAACCAATAAAATATTTTTTAATGTATTTTATTAAAAATATTTTTAAACAGTATATTCAATAGTGCCCTTTATGATATTTTTCTTAATCGTATCTATATTATATTAATAAATTTATAATCAGTTTCTCCTCACCCATTTAAAAATTATGGCTGGTATCAAAGAAATCATCATTCACACCACAAATTGGTTTTTTGTTTTACTTTGTCAGAACCTCCATATATGTCTGTTAACTTTAACATGGCTACTGTTTAAATGTTAAATACCATTTATGATCTATGGAGTTGCATCATTTGCTCACATGTTTCTATTTTTATATCTGGCCATTGATTTAAGTGGAAGGAAATCTTTGCCAAAATTAGTAAGATTCATGTCTGTGAACGCCTGATCATTTTTTGGTTTCCCCAAATTAACCTGAATCACAGATCTTGCTTTCCCAACTCAGCTAGACTCAACAAGCTTTTAGTCTTATAATCAAAGCATAGGTCATTGCTTTGGATAGGAACTGACTCCAACGAAGCTCAAGAGAACTATTAATCTATTCCTGTTAGACACTGTTTGGCCTTCGGTCTTTTTCATCACGCTAACACTGTTAACCCAAAATAAAGTCATCTTCTAAAGTGCAAGATTTATTCTTCAAATATATTTAAAATGGCCACTGTCTCTTATGGAAGAAATTACCCTTTCACTGAATCATTATAAAAGTAGTTGAGAAGATGTAAAAATAATTTGTGTTTGACCCTCAGAGCAAGAGTCATGAAGCAATTGGGAATTTCTTAGATTTAATTATTAGCTAATCAACATTTCCTGAGTTTCTAATGTGTAAAGGACTCAATGAGAAGTATTATTCAATATTTCATAGAAAGAGGAATGATAATCCTAGACTGGAAGATTATTTTTTATGTGTGCTCATATCTAAAGCTACTTTTCAAATTTATTAATCAGATTTTAGCATTGTAATAAAGTTTCCTTTTTAGATCTAACTGAAAAGAGTAATAAACATAAAACACTTATTAATTATGTAGCCTGGGACAGAATAGGGACTCAATAAATTACAGTAATTGGTATTGTTAACAAAAGTATTACATTTTATTTTTGTAGTATTATTTTGTCTTCAAAATATTCCCCAGTCATTAAAGAACTGACTACAATACTTTCATAATTTTTTACTTATTCTTTTGTGTATCTAAACTTCCTCCTAAAGATGTAAATTTCTTTCCTTCAAATCAAATTTAATCCTGAATTTCTGCCTGACATTATAGATAATTTATTAATAAGTTGATATCATATTTTCCCTGTTTCATCACATTTCACTTTGCATATATTATGAAGCTTATAATTATTTACATTATATATTTTCCTTAATGTTCATATGCAAAATAATGATATGGTAAAATTAATATTTTGGCTTTGATTGACAAACTATATATTACATAAATATAAGTGTGAGATATGAGTTTTGTAATCATATATAAATATATCTGGTACAAATTTAATCTGAATTTAAAATGTAAGAATTTTTTTTCATTATTTGACTTTTAGATTTAATTTTTAGATTTCTAAGACTAACATTTTTGATGTACTTATTAGTTCTACAATATTTATAGCTTCAGAAACATAGTATAAGTGAAAGAAGCATTAATTTTGGAGTGAAAATGAATATGGAGCCTTGCCATAGTTCCGGAGAAGCTAAACTGAATGGAGTATGGAATGGAACATGGGGATATTAAAGCATCATCTCTTACATTCTGTGAATATGCATCAGAACTATCTAAGAGACTTTGAATATTTAGCTTAATTTTGGTAAAATTGGAATTATAGCAACACCTATTCCACATATTGTGTGGATCACATTAAATAATAGATGGGCAATGGCTTAAAAACTGCAAAGTGTTGGGCAAGGATTTGTTATTATTTGAATATTTTCCATGTGATTTAAATTGTTTTCAGATTTCTAGTTTAGGATGTCATAAAAAAAATCAACAGCTTCATCTTCTATGGCAGTAAGAAACACTGTCATAATGTTGAACCATAATAAATAAAGAAGGGCCTCCAAGTGTGATAAAAATCCTGCCATTATAGGAGAGAACACAAGGAGAAGACCTTGGGCAGATTTGGCAGAGCTCAGTGTGCTTTGGTGTAAGTAGAAACATTCATGGTTGAAGCCAATAATCCGTTGTTTGGAACAATTAGAGGGGGGTAGACTGGATTGACTCTGAAGCACCCTTCAACTCTCTTGGCATCACGTTCTGGAAGGGGAAGCAAGACCGGATGAAGAAATGGAAAAAACATGGCAACTCGGAAAGAAACAGTCTATTGGTATGGCTGTGTAGTGGAGAGACTCTCACCGAGTTACAATCCTACAACTGTCAATTTTCATAGAGCAAACTCAAGACAAAAATAGAACAAGTCACATGTCACACACACACACATACACACACACACACACACACACACACACACACACTACTCTTTGGTTGTATGAATTTTTTTTCTGAGCAATGGTGATTTCCAGGATGTCAGCTAAAACAAAACAAAACAAAACAAAGGAACAAACAAAAAAGATAGCAGCTATAAGCCCAAAAATCTAGCCAGCAGAGACATCAGGTACAATCCACCACATGAAGACAAGTATCATAATTTGAGTCCAGGCAAGTTACAGACTACTAGACAAAAGCCAACAGTCCTCAGAAGAGCAAAACAGATTCCATAGTTGCTACTGTGTCTAATTTTTAACAAATGTATTAGTTATAATACAGAAAAATCAGGGGACAAAGCTATCAATATGCACTAATTTAAAGTGGGCCCGGGGGGTTGAATTTAATAGTTGTATACTTCAAAACACTACTGCAAATATATTCAAGTAATTAAAAGAAATTTGTTCAAATAATTAAAGAAAACATCATGCTAATGAGTAAATATGTAGAGATACCAACAAAGAAATAGAAACTAATTTTGAAACCTGAAAAATATAAATCTAAAAAAGTACAATAACTGAACTTTAAAAACTAGCAGTAAACTCAGATGATCTCAGATGTTGCAAGAAAAAAAAATTAATATATATTTGAAAAATTATTCCATCTGACAAATAGAAAAGAAGAAAAGATTGAAGAAAATGAAAAAAATTTTGTGACAGTATCAAGTGATGCAGCACACATGTAATCAGAGACCCAGAAGAAAAGGACTGAAAGAAGCTGGCAGAAAAAGCAAAAACAAAAACATTTAAAGAAATAATGGCTTAAAATTTCTTTAATTCGTTGAAAAACATAAACTTACAAATCCAAGAAGCTTCGTGTAACCAAATTGGAATAAAAACACGGGCACCTGGGTAGCTCATTTGGTTAAGCATCTGACTCTTGATTTTGGCTCAGGTCATGACTTCAGGGTCCTGAGATCGAGCCCCACATTGGGCTTTGCACGCAGCATGGAGTCTGCTGGAGATTCTCTCTCCCTCTGCCCCTCCCCCTGCCCTCTTTTTCTCTCTCTCTCTCTAAAAAATAAATAAATAATTTTTTAAAAAGATTTTATTTATTTATTTGACAGAGAGAGAGAGATCACAAGTAGGCAGAGAGGCAGGCAGAGAGAGAGGGGGAAGCAGGCTCCCCACTGAGCAGAGAGCCCGATGCAGGGCTTGATCCCAGGACCCTGAGATCATGACCTGAGCCAAAGGCAGAGGCTTTTAACCCACTGAGCCACCCAGGCACCCAATAAATAAAATCTTTAAAAAAACTGTTTAAAAAACAGAGAAAGTCATACCCAGCCACATTAAATTCAAACTAATAAAAGCTAAAAATAAATAGAAAATTTGAAAGCAACAAGAGAAAAATGACGAGAAGGTGGCTTTTTAAAAACTTTGATAAATTGGTAAAACTCTAGCTCATCTGATCAATAAAAAAAGAGAAATACAATATATCAATATCAGGAATGAAAAAGATGAGAGGGTTCTATAGATATTGAAATGATCATATTATGGAAAACTCTATGCCAGTAAATTAATACTTAGATTAAGTAGACAAGTTCCTTAAAAGAAACTACTAAAATCTGAATCAAAGAAGGAACAGAAAATCTGAATGGCAAATTTAAACTATCAAATTCATTATTAAAATGCTTTCTACAAAAGATAATTCTGAGCCCAGATGGCTTGACTGGTAAACCCTATCAAACATTAAAGAAATAATATCAGTCCTACACAAATTCTATCAGAAAACAGAAAAAGGGGAATATTTACCTACTTGTTTTATGGGGCCATTATAACTGGCAGAAAAATCAGAAAGAAAAAATTGCAAGATGAAAAAATCCACAAATATTCCTCGTAAGTAAGCTCAGTTGCAAAATCCTTAAAGACATCAGCAATTTAAATACAGCACGACACAAAGAGTAGAAGGAGAGGAACAAAATATTTGCATTTGAGATGGAACATGTAAGTTGGGAAAATTTCCATGCAAGAGGCAGAAACATGAAGAGTATCACATTAAAGTCAGGTAGATGAGGATTCACATTCTGCTCTTACTTACTTTGTAATTCTGGACGGTTGCTAAATCTCTGTGTACTAACTGTAAAATGGGAAGAAAAAAACTCCTATCATGGGATTGTTGTGAGAAGCGATTGGTAGATAATGTATACACATTACTTAAAACAGAACCCAGGAAATGGAATAAGCTCAACAAATTTTAGGTGTAGATATCAGGCTGAGAAAACAGTGAGAAGCAGCCCAGAGTTAGAACAGCACAGACATGTTTTTGTAAAGACCAAGATTCTTTTTCTAGATGACTAGATGTGAAGAAAGGGCATCAACTATTAAGATGAAGAATTAAAGAGGCCATATTCTGAAGGTCTTGCTGAGTGGAAAGTGCATTTTATCCCACACACATCCATGGATAGTTGAATCAAGTTGTGATATATTCAAAACTTTAAGAAGAATAACCTGACAAGTGTAGAAAGTGGGTTGCAGATTTAAAATACTTATGTGTGTGTTGGAACAGTTCAGGCAAGGAAACTGGCATTAAATAGAAAAGAGGAATCTTGCGTTCTGGGGACAAAAGAGGTGACGAAATGGTTCTGAGCTTGTATCTAGATGAACAGAAAGATGGTAATTCCAAAATAAGAGAGAGAAAAAAGTATAGGCAAAAAAAAAAAAAAAAAAAAAAGGATCAGTAAAGCATTTATGGTAGTAAGGTGATCCCACTCTCCTTCCTGGATATAGTACACTTTGCAGGCACTGGAACTTTCTACTCTTTAAACAAGTCATTTAACTTGGCTAAGCTTCAGATGACTCATATCTCCATTGAGACAGAAAATGTAAAAAGAGAGAGAGAGGAATTAACAAACCCTAGACATCATCACAGAATTGCTCTATTGCAGTGAGAACAAAGACCTGTGGGGACATGAATATTACTGTTATTATCCAAATAGGACATAATCTAGTCACACAGAGTATTTGCTTAAACCAGGCTATTATCTGGTTTACAGCATGCTTTTCCTATAGCCAAAGTCAGACTTGCTAATTGACAGGGCATTCTGAGGTCATAGTTCAGGGAAGCATCCTTTGTTCTTAGGAAAGAAGACAATCTTTGTTCTCGCTCCTCATCTCTTGACTCCAGAATTAAATACTGCATAAAATGACTTGCTCCAGGTTTAGGAAAAAACCCTTATGAATTAGAAGCATGCAGGAAGGGGGCAGGGAAAGGATGCAAGAGATTTATAAAATACGTGTCTACACGAATCAGGAAATTAAGCATTTGTAAAAACTACCATAGTGTAAGGGAGTATGTGCAAATATGATGACATTGGTGCTGAATCTTCCCGGATTTCGTAAGAAAGAGGCATCATTTTGCTTCTGACTGGGACACACAAGGAAGACTTCAGGAAGAAAGTGACATTAAATTGGCTGTTAAAAATGTGAACCTTTGGGGCGCCTGGGTGGCTCAGTGGGTTAAAGCCTCTGCCTTCGGCTCAGGTCATGATCTCAGGATCCTGGGATCGAGGGAGCCTGCTTCCCCTTCTCTCTCTGCCTGCCTCTCTGCCTACTTGTGATCTCTCTTTTCTCTGTCAAATAAATAAATAAATTCTTAAAAAAAAAAAAAATGTGAACCTTTGTGCTGTGAAATGTGTAAGCCTGATGATTCACAGACCTGTGCCCCTGGGGCAAATAATACATTATATGTTAATAAAAATAAATAAATAAATAATAAAAATAAAAAATAAAAAAAATAAACTGGGAAAAAAAATGTGAACCTTCATACTAATCTCTCCCTAAAGCCTCCCCTTTTTTCTCTTTATTTTTTTTTAATTTTTTAAAGATTTTATTTATTTATTTGAGAGAGAGAGTGAAAGTGAGAGAGAGAGAGCACACAGAGGGAGAGGGAGAAGCAGACTCCCCACTGAGTCAAGAGCCAATGTGGAACTCAGTCCTAGGATACTGAGATCATGACCTGAGCCGAATGCAGACACTTAACCGACTGAGCCACCCAGGTGCCCATCTTCTTTCTCTTCTAGTATCTCCCCCACACCCCTAATGTAGGCTACCTCATGATTTTTCTGTTTCTCTACCCCCTGGTAAAATCTGCTGCCGACTAAGAAGTTGAGAGAGCCATAAATAGCGTTAAAACTAGAAGTGCTATAGCTGCCTTCTTCCCTGGGTGCTTGTAGTTTAACAGGTAGGGGACAAAATTAATAGATAGCTAAAGGTCAAATTTCAGGAATCTACAATATTAGCAAAGATAATTTTTAGGAGAAGCCTTTGCCAACACCTGAGAAGTCAGTCCTGTTTATCGATTTTAAGTGGCCCATAATGGGTAGCTACATTCAACTAGTAGGAATCAGAAAAATATCAGAATGGCGGGGTGCCTGGGTGGCTCAGCCGATTAAACATGGGCCTCCAGCTCAGGTCATGATTCCAGGGTCCAGGGATCGAGTCCCACATTGGGCTCCCTGCTCGGCCGAGAGTCTGCTTCTCCCTCTGCCTGCTGCTCTCCTTGCTTGTGCTCTCTCTAACAAATAAATAAATAAAATATTTAATATCAGAATGGCAACTGGAATGTGACATTTTGGGGGGTCATCTTTAAAAAGATTGAGAGAGAACACCACCTTATTATTATGCAACGTGCCAATGTCAACACAGAACTCAAACTGTTTATAAGCGGATGTGAAAAAAATGACTGGAATGACTTTCACTTGGATTGTGTCTGGAGCAACACAAGGTCCAAGAAAAATATCATTTATGTACCTTCCAGCTGTATAGAAATGTACATCATGGACACTTGATATTTGAGCTGTTGACAAAGCTGAGTGTGGAATTGGCAGCTGTGCCCCACAGTCGTCATTGCCAAGTCATTATTAAATTCCTCCTTAAAATATCCCATTGGTTGAGTGAGGAGAGTATTTTGATAAGTGCCCAGAATTCCACTAGAAATTTGTACACCGTCCCTGTACTTGAGGCTAATAAAGATATGCCCTCTGAAACTTCCCCCAATGTGGTTTCTTCGGGGTTTCTTTTTGTTTCCTTTTATTTTGTTTACAGGAAGCTTTATTCTTTGGCCACCTGGACCTCATAGCAGCATTTCTCTGCATTCACTTACACGCGTGTGCCTAATGGTCAATTAATAAATCAAAAGAATACCTGATTTCCCTCCCTCGAGGTAGAAATGTTGGCTGAAACATGTGGTTTTAAAATTTATTATGCATGAAAACAAGGAACTGGTGGGTGGTCAGTACAATCCAGCGGTCACAATGGCAACCAGAGCAAAGTGAAAAGCTTCTTGTGGAAAACACTATGTGTGTGTCAGAGATAAAAATATGAAAAGACCCCCGTTGGGCAGGGAGCCTCTACAGCAAATATAAAGTAAATTTCACATTGTCTCAGAATGGAGTTTTTAGTGGTTTGGCTTAAAATGTAATTAAAACGAAAGGTGATAGAAAAAAAAGCATAAAATGCCATCAAGCTGAATTTGTTAATCAGTGAAATAGATTACTGATAAAAGTAGAATAATGTAGTTGCTTTTAAAAAGTAAGAATGATGATTGGGTATAGATCATCATCCAAGTATAGTTGAACCTGGATACAAGGAAGTGAAATCCATGACCCCCTATCGACATTTTTGTTTTTCTGTGATTAGTTATCTTATGTCCATTGCTAAGTTAAAGTAAGGAGTCAGAGCTCTGACTTCTTCTACCTCAGAAGCTTCTAACTAATAAATAAAAATAAAAATGGGAGGTATAAATAATCCCAGAGCTACTGAAAATACAGTCTCTCATCAGAGCTGCTGAGAGCATACTGGGAAGTTATATGGGAAGCTCGTGGAAGTCTTCAGGTTTCTGAAGCAGAAAATAAATGACAAGTAACGGATACCTCCATGACCACTCTGATCTCTGATCCATGAACTCTCTGAGCTAAAACAGTTGGATACATATTCCAGTTGGATTCACTTTAGGCAAGAAAAAGCCCAGAGCAACATTGAGTTCTCTGATTCCTCAAGTATAACTCTTTCTACCTTTTCCTTTTTTTCTGTGAAGTTCAATTGATAGTGACCAAGGTCCCATGAATGTACTTAGCAGTTGGCCAGCTTTTGTGGGAAGCGGAAAAGAAGTGAAAGATGCGTTCATATCTGGATGTAGGAATGGGATAAACGTGGAAAGCAGGGGAGGAGACATATATTTATAGGCAAAACACTATCATCAAAAAAGTATCGTAGTGGAGCTAAGCAGGAAATGTGAGGCATACCTGGCTGGAGTGGTACAGACTAAGAAGAACAGGAAACGATGATATCTGAATTTTAGGGAGCATTTTAAAACAGCGAAAAGATATTATCATTCTTGCCTGAGAAGCATTTTGACTTTTCCAGTTCCTTAGAAAGTAAAACAGACATTTTACCTCTCTCCTTTGACCTACTGATCTGGGCAGTAACAACTACAATGTAACTAATGTGTTGTATCCGCCGGGTACTGTTGTGTTTTATTTTCATTAGGCACTAGTCAGGTATTTTTTGCACTTTTTACCTCAGAAATTTGAAAATCAAAGATGTCAAAGGATTTATCTAAAGTTATACACTAAGTTGATAATGAAGATTCAAATGTAGGTTCTCTGACAGCACCAGGTCCTTTCAACACACCCTTTCCATACTGCTTGGGGCACTGGGTGGCTCAGTTGGTTAAGCAACTGCCTTTGGCTCAGGTCATGATCCTGGAGTCCCACATCGAGTCCTGCATCGAGTCCTGCATCGGGCTCCCTGCTCGGCAGGGAGTCTGCTTCTCCCTCTGACCTCTCCCCTCTCATACTTTCTCTCTCTCTCAAATAAATAAATCAAATCTTTAAAAAGACAAAACAAAACAAAACAAAAACAAAACAAAACAAAAAAAAAACCATACTGCTCTCAGGAGCTCCACAGGATGTGTTAGGGGTTACTTAGAGCCAAAGAATAAACATGGTATATAATCTTGGGACATCCATTTTACCCCCCCCCCACACACACAAACAACCTAAAAAAATCACAGATATATTAAAAAGAACAATAATTTTAAAAATAAGTGAAAAATTAACCAAAACTCAGCCTTTAAAGTAGATGAGAGAAAAAACTCTCTAAAGGCCTGAGCTATAAGGGTGGTCATTTTAGATTTCTTTCCAAGTCAACGTGACTGTATGTAAACTTTACATAAACCAAAAGTCCGATTTATGGTCACTAAGCATACATTGCGCACCTGCTTTGTAAATGAGTAGCCAAAAGGAAAACCATCTTGTCCTTAAGATATCGTTCAGTGTCCCCACTCCCTGCATTCCTTGTCATTAAAACTTGTGATTCCTGCCTATATGATAATCTATAATCTTTGGAACTTTTACAAGATATAAAAAGGTATATAATCCTGTAAAAGCTCTTCATTCTCCTCGGCACTATCTTCTCTGTGAAGACTGTGTTTCCTGGGGAGCTATCCTAATTTGGGCTAGAACAAAAACTCTCTTTCTTACTTTTAGAGATTCTAAAAGTTTTGTTTGCTTTGTGTCAACAAAGGAAGTCTTTAAGGATGATTGGTCTTTAAAGAAAAATTCGGGCTTTCTTCCAAGAGCTTACCACAGTGGATGTTTGTTGGTGTCCACTACTCAGCACCCATTCACTCTTTCCTTTGGATATTTACATCTCCCAGGTTCCTATCTCCTTTCATTGTTTGCAGTCTTGGAGCCATCCTGAAACACTGTGCTCTCCCTGACTCGCCGCAGGCAGAAAGCCATAGTTGCGCTCATCACGTTTTGTCTTCTAAAGATTTTGACTCTTGAGACTAAATTTAAAAAAAAAAAAAAAATGGGGGGCGCCTGGGTGGCTCAGCGGGTTAAAGCCTCTGCCTTTGGCTCAGGTCATGATCTCAGGATCCTGGGATCGAGCCCCGTATCAGGCTCTCTGCTCAGCGGGAAGCCTGCTTCCCTCTGCCTCTCTGCCTACTTGTGATCTCTCTCTCTTTGTCAAATAAATAAATAAAATCTGAAAAAAAAGAAAGAATCTTCTTTAAAAAAAATTGTTGTAATGTACACCTTCTAATTTGGATGGCTCACTGATAAAGGCAATAGGGTTTTTGTTACCACAAGAAGCCCTGAAGCTAGATGCTTCCTGAACTTTCTTAACCTGGGTCTTGTACTTTATCAATTCTGTGAGCTCACTCAGCAACTTACAATAAATTCCCTTTTTGCTTAAATTATCCAGAGCCTGTTTACACTGCTTACAACCAAAGAACACTGATGAATGTACCAGTTCTCCTTGTGCATTGAGAGCATTAGTTAATATAAAAAACACAATTTAAACACATCTTGCCCGTGATGTACAATGTAATGTGTGTGTGATGTATGTATGTATATGTGTATACATAATGAGATATATTTGCATATAGATTGAAATAATAACAAACAGAGATTCAGATCAGGGAGAAGAAATTATCAGTCTGGTATGAAAGATCTTTTGGCTTTTCCCAGTGCCTCAGGAAGTAAAAGATATGAAGTCAATGAATATATCTAGACACTCTTCCCTTCCTTTTCCTGGACCTCTGTTAGAGCATGTAGCCCCCTATGTTCTCTAGTCGCAGATCCATATTGGGAGCACACCCAGTTTGCCCAGTAGAAAGTAAGCCCTTGTCCACAGGATCTATGACTCACTCGTGGCTCAGTCTTCCATTCCAGGGACACAGTGCACAGTGATTAATTAAAGCTTCTTCCATATGGTGGTGTTGCCTGGAATTATATCATCGTCACTTAGACCCGTAGAAATAATATATTACTGAAAGATACCCAACAGTGATTTAATCAGGGCTTTATTAGCAAAGAAATCAAAGGCCAGAATAAAGTGATTGGCTTTGATGACCTAGAAAGTTAGAGACAAACTTGGACTAAAAATCCAGATTTCTCAACTTTAAATCCACGTAGTTCTCTCCCTTCTGTTTCATGGCCACGCTGCATCGTCTAGGAGTCTAAATGCATTTGACTTCATATGAAGAAGGGACAAACCTTGCAAGCCTGTCTTAGGGAAAAGTCGTTTCAACTCTATTCGACCAAAATATAAACTCCTAAGGCAGGATGCATGCTTTCCTCTTCTCTTTGTGGCCTCCTGATCTCCTAGGAGACTGCTGGGAACACAAGGGCAACCAATCAAATATCTGTTCCGTGCGTACATCATGGACTTCATCCTGCCACCTGAAGAGCCGAGGAAGGACATGGCTGTTAGAATACAGCATACGTGAATCAGGAGATACTTAAAAGGGATTCCTCTCGCTTTTTGGAGTAAAAGAGTTACGGGCAGTCCTTTGATCTATTTCCTTCCCACATCAGGCTGACTTTTTTTAACATCTGGCAGCCACATTTGCAGTTCCCCGGATTTTTTGTATATCACATGGAAATACTGATGTCTGGGTCTCCATTCTCGCCCAAAAAAGGGCACCTTTGGGGATGAACTTCCTTATTTATAATTGAAAAATCTCTGAATTAAGTGAAATTGCATACAAATCCACTC
>CM052886.1:20032910-20084601 GCA_028534135.1 Potos flavus
AAAATGTTTAGTTCTTTCAATAATTATACTGTTAGTAGTAATTTTGCTCTTACTCTGAGAGTGTTCTGTGAATCACATGTATTAAATGAGTAATTCATGTGATATTCAAATTTTAGTATCCCATTACCTTGGAAAATCAGAATTCTTGGTATTGGAGAAAAGGAACAAAAACTTAAGATAGTTGAAGATATCTAAAAATCATACAGTTCTGAATTTGTATTGGACATACCAGAATTAATTTATATTTTTTGTAGCTGTGTTCACTGAAAAGACCTAGAAATGATGAATGGTATCAAAGTCCCCCTAGAGCCTGGATTGTGGCCCCTAAGTGCTATTGTCTACTAAAACAAAACAAAATAAACCAAAAAAACAACTAATCTTAGGGATATGTATGATTCCTAGGTCTAGAACAGGAAGTATATAAGATGAGCCTAGAACATGTGATTATACCAGATGAATTAAACTATCAAAGACTAGAATTGGGTCAAAAGGACTCAGGATCTAACATAAAGTGGTCCCACCAATCAAAGATGGGACATCTATTAGGATAATGACTATAGTGGATTGAAACACATTGCATATGTTTATATCCATGACTTCTAGTAATACTGGAAACAAGCACAACCTAATGGTTGCCTGCTAGAGGGTGTAGTGGAACCAATTTGTTGTTACAAGGATGATAAATAAAGGGAAAAAAAATCCCACGTATGTCCTGCCCTTCCTGTAAAAGAGATGTCACTTTGCAACCAAATCATAGACAAGGGGAGTTTATAGATGTGTTCTAGTCAAGCAATGAAAATAGGAATGGCACTGCTACCCATCATGAACTAATGGTTCGTGAACATCAGTGGCTGCAAGCAACATCAAAAGGAGGAGACACACTAGTTGTGTGTCTCCTTATGGAAGAACATAACACCAACAATGTGGTCTTCAAAACTATCAACTTGAACCTGACCATGCCATTGGCTCATGTATCAGAAGTGCATGTTAGACCACACCATAGTGTGTTATAATCACCAAACCTAACCAGGGACCTGCAACAAACAAATTGAATGAGAACAATATAAATAAATAAATAACATTGGAAGGAGAAATCTAAATATAAAAAAACAGTGATATGCTATTAAACTCAATCTGGGGAAAAGAAAAATCATGATTTGTAATGTTTGCCAATTTCCATGGTATAAAAATTCAAAAACTACAAAACTTCTTCAGTATCATGTTGGCTTTTCTGGGTCTTTTGTCTTTCTTTAAAAAAAAATTTTTTTTAAAGGTTTTATTTATTTACTTGAGAGAGAGTGACAGCAAGAGAGAGAGCACAGAGAGAGAGAGAGAGAAGCAGACTCCCTGCTGAGCAGGGAGCCCCACGTGGGGCTCCATCCCAGGACCCCGGGGTCATGACCTGAGCTGAAGGTAAATGTTTAACCAACTGAGCCACCCAGGTACCCCTCTTTTGCCTTCCCATATGAACTCAGTAACAAAACACTACTGAAAATCAGGCTTTGATGGCAAACGATGAGATTCAGTCCTGCACAGTCTTCCCAGCTCCTAGAAAACCGAGAGGAATAGGAAAAAGGATTCTGAAAGCAATACTCTTTACCATTATCATTCTTCTCTGGGCCACATCTTTTTAGAGAAGAAGATGTATGCTGTAGGACCTGCCTGCCCTATGCTCTCTTTTCTATTGCCTGGCCTTATAGAAGGCACCAGAACTGTGGTTCTCAACTTTGACTATACATAAAAATCAGAACACCAGTGTCAGGGATACACCATGAGCTTGTGACTGGAATAGAATCAAGGTATTCTTTTTTTTTTTTTTTTTAATTTCTCCAGGTAATTTAGGTGTACAGCCAGAGTTGAAAACTACCGCACAGAGAAAAGCCCTTTGTAGGGCGCCTGGGTGGCTCAGTTGGTTAATCAACTGCCTTAAGCTTAGGTCATGATCCTGGAGTCTCAGGATCAGTCCCACATCAGGCTCCCTACTCAGCAGGGAGTCTGCTTCTCTCTCTGACCCTCCCCCCTCTCATGTTCGTTCATTCTCTCTCTCAAATAAATAAATAAAATCTTAAGAAAAGAAAGAAGAGAAAATCCCTCTGCAAAATAACTATTTTATACAGAGGGTTATTTTATACAAAGGGTTAAAGCACAGATTCCCTACAGCCTGCTTCAAGTGGATTAAAAGTTTGAGATGCCGATTCCATCAGTCTCTGAATTGCTTGGGCCCCTGAGCCTTTGCCTGGAGCAGCCTCTTCTATGTCTTCTATTTTCCATAATGCCCTGCCAATATATTATTTTCTCTGTGTGCCCAAACACAAAAAAGGCTGGGAAGTTTGAATGTAAATGAGAGCCTTGTTTCCAGAGAGCACTAGAAAATGCCCACTTGTTACCACAGCAAGGAGAGGAACACAAAAGGGGCGCCTCTCTCGTCTTCCCTGTGGCGGTCATAAAAAGGAACAACTCAGATCCCGCAGTGGGAGCGTATTTGCCCGATGGCTGCAGCTGTTGCTCCCATCCCACCCGGCTCTCCACGCCACGTCCCCCTCCCAGCCAGTGGCTGAGCACTGCAGGGGCATCGGAGCCAGCCATCCTGACGTGGCTGGGTCTCCTGTAATGGGTAACTTTGTCCCAAGAACCCTCCACTGGCCTGGCTCAAATCTTGGAGATGTGCTGTAGTCTGAGACTCTCCACACTACCCCAGGCCTCCTGCCCTCACCTTTCCTTTCCTGGGGTCAGATGGAAGGTTCTCACGTCCTCTCCTATTCTGTCCCTTTAACCGTTACAAGCACGTCCCCCAGTAACTCTCTTGCACTCCTAGTCCCATTTTGGCATCTGCTTTTCAGAGGTCTAAAACTAATACACGCCCATTAGCTCAGTAGTGAGAACCAGTCCATCAGATAGAGTGGCTGTTTCCTCGGAAGATAGAAAAAGTCCAGCTTTGAGAGATAGGATAAGAAAACACATTTCTGGAAAAACTAAAGGAAGTCATGTTTTAATTGGTTCAGGAAAGAGATCTTCAACTACGGATAAGGAGACCAAAGCTTCAGGGGGTTTCCAGGAGTGAGTTGGAAACAAAGAGACCCACAAGTTCTAGGGAAGAGTCTTCTAAGTGAGTTATTGGCAGGGGTGTGAGCTTGTAAGGTGGGGGATATACATTCATTCAATAATTAACCAACAAATATTTGAATGTCTACTCCATGCCAGATCCTTTGAATACATGGCTGAAAAGAAAAAGAAAAATCATGGTTCCTTCCTGGTGGAGTTTCAGTGTTATGGCAGATACGAAAGGTAAACTCCCTACCTCTCAGTCTCCTGTGGGGGCTGTCCTAAATTTTACTTCTCTGACTGCCTGCCCTCGAGATGTTTTATTCTCCTCTGCACTGTTAATGCAAAAGATTTCTCTTCCTTACTTTCCAATGTCCTTCTAACCCAGAGCCAACCTTGAACTAAGCCTATTGTGTAACAAGTTGTTTGCATATATCTGCTTTTCCAAACAAACTTTGAACCTCATGAGGTCTCCAGATTCCAACATGGAACAGGAATCCAATAAATGCATGCATACTAAGTAAAGAGAGAGCAAGAGAGGATACTGAAAGACGTAGCTTTTAGGGGCAGTAGTCCTTAGTTTATGTTTTTGGAAACACCAAGTAAGAGAGTCTGAACAAAGGGGAAGATCATAGAGTTATGCATAGTAAACCTTTCTCTTGAAGAACAATCAATCAGATTAACAAAATAAAGGCTCTGAGAAGTCCTGTAATGAAGAAACATTTAAATTTGTTTCATCTGAATTTTCCAAAGTTTAGTGTATTACTATTTACATCAAACTATAAATTTATTGAGAGGCAGTAAATGGTGATCTATTTTTACATATGACAATTTTCAGGTATAAAATCACTCTTACATTAATATATTTAGCTTTCTCATAGTAATTTCTGATTTCTCTATCCTGTTTCATTGATCATAATTTTTTTCCAAATTTAAATGTTTCTCCATTAACTATTCTCTTTGATAGATGTGCTTCATGGAAGAATAGAACACTATTTGCAAGATCAAATTTATACATGAAGAATGTCAAGATGAGGGAGTGGGTCCTTTTAGTCAATTGAACAGGAGAGAATACAGCTATATCATTTATTTTTTTAAAAAAGATTTATTTATTTGAGAGAGAGAAAGGGAGCGCTGAGGGGCAGAAGGAGAGGGAGAGAAGCACACTCCCTGCTCAACGCAGAGCCTAACACCAGGATCTATCTCAGGACCCTGAAATCATGACCTGAGCCAACATCAAGAGTTGGACACTTAACCAAGTGAGCCACCCAGGTACCCCTAGCTGTATCATTTAAAGTCATCTGAGAAAGTGTTTTCTACCTAGTGTGTTATAATAATTATTTTTTAAAATTTTACTATACTTCTGTTAGCATTTTATTTGTGTCAATTAATATTAGTATTAGTCTTGGTAAGAAGGGAAATTTACCTGGGAACTTCACACACAAAATAGCTTACCTACAAAATTTTAGTAGCGAACTGGATATCTTTGAATGTACTTATCCTCCCTGTTTAACAGCACAGAATAAGATTGAAGTGAGTCTACACATGTGCACTTTTATCAAGACTATGGGCAAGAACAATCACTATAGATTGGCCAAAGAGAACAAAGACGAATATGGGCCTTCGAAAATTGTGATGTGTTGTTCCGATGATTTTCTCATTTTAATACTTCTCTGTATTAGGGATAAAGAAAGTAAGAGAGAGTAGCTCAGTGTTTCAGAGTAAGGATTAGAAACAGGATAAGCCTGGATTCAAAAATATTAGTTTCACCGTTTCTCAGTTGTTGCTTAAGTTTCTAATTAGTAATGTGAGAATTTACTGGTAAGAATAAAAATTGCTACCTTGCACTTTTGCTAAAACTATAAAGCTTTTGTCAGTATACTTAAAGATGACAGTGGATATAAATATGAACTATTTTGTTGATATATGGCAATAGTCATTTCATTTATCTTTGTTCATGGTCCTCTATTTTAAAAGATCAAATTTCTGTCTTTGATGTTTTCTATGGCGATGATCAGGGATTCTTTTACACAAAGCTTTAAGTATGGGAAAGTTTTGCTAGATTGGTAGAATCTATACAAGGCAGTATAGTATAGAGTAGAAAAGTATGCTGCCTAAAAGTAATAAATATAGAATACTTTCCATTATAAAATAATGTTGCATTTCTCCAATTACCTATGAAAGTATCTAAAAGTATCTGGCATTTTGTAATCTGATTTTGGAAGGCAAGAATTTTGCACACCAACTCTTCCCAAAAATCTGCCCCAGACTGATGGCAAAACTTTATGTCACTAACAATAAGTAAATTTTCACTTTTGAAAATTTCACAATTTTCATTTCAAACACAGAGAAGGGCCCAGAAGATACTATAACCCAGGTGTACTCAATGCTGACATTAACCATTCATAGTCCGCCATATTTGTTTCAGATTTGTAAACTAAAATTTCCTGCACCCCCTTCCCTTTCCTCAGCTCACTTGCCTGAGGCAGCCATTATCTGAAAATTGGGAGTTTTTCCTCTGCATGTTTTTATGTGCTTTGCGTATTTGTACGTCTCTGTAAACCATATGCACTATTGTTTTTTTCTATTTTAAAGTGTTGACTAAGTGGTGGCATGCCAAACATACTTTTGCAACTTTATCTGTTTCTGAATTTATGTTTTAGTTTATCCATGTTGATCTATGTAAATGCTTTGAATTTAATGACAGCATAAGTTATATTGAATGAGGAAAGCACTTGATTAGTTTTCCAGGATTTAAAAAAATATTTGATATGTACTACAGATCTAATTTCCTCTTCGTCTCTCACAGGTTTTTTTTGTCCCAAAGCCATTTATTAAGTATCTTTGTTTTCCTATTGATCTGTAACGCCATCCTCCCCCTTTCCCAGCGTCTCCAGACCCTTTTTCTCTATGCTTTCGATCCTCATTCACACCAGAACTGCACTGACCTACAATATGAGAACACCTAGCCACGTGTAGCTATTTAAATTTAAATTAGTTTAAATTAATTAAATTAAAAGTTTAGTTGCTCAATTTTTCTCGCCTCATTTCAAATGCTCAGCAGCCACACGTGACTAGTGAACCACTGAATGAGATAGCAGTCTATATATAGGCTATTTCCATCAACACAGAAAGCTCCATTGATTGGACAGAGATGTACTAGAGTGTAAGTGACTAATGATAAAATATTTTTCCTTCAGTGCACTCTCTACGTTTAACCCAATTCTTTTACTAAATGAATCCAGCTCTAATACTAGCCTTTGTTTAAAACAAGGCTGTAAGCATCTAGCCTCTGGGCTTCCCCCAAAAGCACAGCATCGAGGCCGGTGGTTCCCTAACTGATTGCACGTTAGAATCACTTGGGAAATTTAAATTCTAGTATGGGGGGTGGGATGGGGCACTACTGGTTTGAAAAGCTCTGCAGGTGATTCTAATATTTAACTGGCTCTGGGAACTACAGAACTAAGTGGGGACCTGGACTGGCTGGCTCTGTGATTTTGCTGATTTTGCTGCTCCTCCTGCCACCTCCTTTCTCTGTCCTTCATTCTCACACACCTACATCTGGCCTTACAATTTACCGCTGTACACGAGCCAGGTCTTCTGCTGTACCTGGAGCGCCGCTTTGGCCCCAGCGACCTGCTTATCTTTCTTCACTTCTCAGCAATTGTTCTTGTTAGAATTTCAGTCTAACTGACCTCTACACTTAATATTGGTAAAGAAGCTTCAGCCATGCCAATAATAATAGGGTTACAGGCAAAATTCCACAGTAAGACAGGGAGTTATTGGTTATTCGCTTTCTCCTGTTCATTTCCTATTAGCCAAACTAAAATTGAATGGAGAGACAGATTATTTTTCATGCAGTTCTCAGAGAACCCCAGAACCCAGAACCATAGAAGGACCATCGGAGACATTTAGTCGGAGACATTAGTGCGAAGAGATGCTGAGACGCGGAAGATCTCCCTGGACACACTGCGGGCTAGAGGCAAAATCAGGCGTTCACTCAACTCTGTTCACTCCCGTTCAGACCTCTGTCCGATATATGCTGCTGTCTCTCTTCAAATAAACATTCATTTAAAGGTAAATCGAACAACTTGAAATCCTTATGATAAAGCAGTATTTAACCATCAGAATGACCTTTTTAAAAGTATGGGCTGGGAATGGGGGAAAAAAATCTAAGTTTTGTGGGTCTCCAATATTATATAATTTGTGGGACTCTCATAGAGAATGCCTCGTGTGGGAAAAGAAATATTTTTTAAAAATTTAAAAAGAAATAATAACTATAATTTCCAAAAACCAGACACCACAAACTTGGCAATACAGAAAAGATATTTTGTGACTTAATTGCTGATCCACCTTGTAATACTTTTTTACTATCTATTTTTTGTTTCCATTTTCAGGTGAGAAAATCCAGGTCCCAGTGTGTAAGCGAACAGCCTCCCAGTGTGTTAGATGTCTTTCATTGGTTGGGGTTTACATACCTTTCTTAGTGCACAGATTATATTGTGACCTTTGTATGTGTCCATTTCCTCCATTCAAGCCTCCCTGCTGAAGGAAAGGCCAAGGTCTTGTCTGAGTCCAAATCCCCAGTGCCTCTTGGTGGGCAATCAACACAAGTGCACGCTTTATATGCCTACGTTTCTTAAAGGACCAGTACTTAGGGCCACCATCCGGCTTCATTTGTAAAGTCTGCAGATGGTTCCTCGAGATATAGAAATAGGAACCTCTCTAGACACAGGAATGGTAAGAGTTGCTTGCAATTCCTATTCTTTAAGAACAAGGCCCCCTTTCACATTGTGGGAAAAAACATGTAAATCTTCTGCCTCTATTGAAGCATGGGAACTACTCAGGGAAATTAAAAAAAGAAAAAAAAAATTCTTCCTTTAAACTGCAGCCAATGGAGAGAGACAGAGGTCTCCAGGCTGGAGCCTGGGCCATCCTCACCAAATCTGTTGGCCTTTTTCGAATAATTGGCATTTCCTTTGGAAATCATTTGTTGTAGGTAGTTTCCCTTCTCTGATCCACTATTTTTAGAACACTCTTATTGGTTGTAATTTCTTGCCAGCGTGTGAGTTATTTGTAATGTTTTCCACCGTCAAGAATCCCTGTTGTGGTTTATTTTTAATGGATTTATTGCCTATTCCCAGTAGGAAAGTTTTATGATGGAATTTATAGCTACTCAATTACTTTCTTCACGTGTTTTAGATTTGTGAACCTCCTGGGAAATAGCGTATAGCAGAAACGTTAATTTGGCTCGGCCTGTGACTTTTACTCTGTGCCCCTGCAGGAGTGTTTCAGCCTACCCAGTGGCCAACCTCCCCTCCTCCCCCTGTCGGGTCCTGGTGCAACCTCATCCATCAGGAAATTGAATAAAAGTAAATCTGGAGAGTTCTCCCTTACGATCAACATCATTCTCAGTTCATTTCAATTTTATTCCCATCGCAACCTTGAAGCGCTTCAGCTGTGTGGGAAAAAGGAAATTGAATGAGGGCTCTTTTCAGGACCGAGCAGGTTAGAATTTTTTTTTTAATTGTGGATTTTCTTTGTCTTAAACACACAAACACACTGTCATCCTTTTGAGAAGACTCTTGCAGATTTTCAAACTAGATAATAAAAAAAATGCAACTGCTTTTTTTTTTTCTTATTCTTCTTTTTTTGCAACTGCTTTTCAAACTAAGACTTGGTTTGTGAAAGATCCAGGCAACCAGAGCTGTTCTGGGACACAGATGTCCCCTAAATGCGTTTGATAACTCTTCAAGGAGCAGACTTCCCACCCCTACCTTTAAAAAAAAACTGTTTTAGTTTCGTTTCCATCTAAGTTCAAGGGGAAAGTATTTTGTTATTTAACTGATATTTAAAAGGGAATATTAATTAAAAATTAAGACGTGTTTGAGCAGAATGAAACCACTGAGAGGGAATAGGAGGTTAACAGGTGAAATGGAAGTTAGTAGAATGATAGCAAAGACAGTGTCAATAATAATAGTAGCTGCATTTTTTTACACCTTTAGACTTTTTGAATCTTTTTTAAATATAATTTTATTCATTTTTTATTTTTTTTAAGATTTTATTTATTTATTTGACAGAGAGAGAGATCACAAGTAGGCAAAGAGGCAGGCAGAGAGAGAGGGGGAAGCAGGCTCCCTGCTGAACAGAGAGCCTGATGCAGGATTCAATCCCAGGACTCCAAGATCATGGCCGGAGCCCAAGGCAGAGGCTTCAACCCACTGAGCCACCCAGGTGCCCCTAGACTTTTTGAATCTTTAACATAATCTTCACTGATCCACCTCTAATTTCCTGGAGAGGCCAAGGAATAAAGGATAGGACTCCCTCACTCCTTCTCAATAATAAGAAAGAGAGGAGAAAAGGATATTTCACAACAAATGAATTGACCTTTTTTGTGGTAGATGTATTTCAAGGCTCTAATTTCTAGATATTTTAAAACAAGGAATCTTTCTTCATTATTAATGGAAAGTTACAGCCACTTAAGGAACTTAACGTTTTGAATGTATCATTTGGGAGCTCTTTAATGAGTAGGAATGTCTTACTCATTCTTCCATGATCTCACTATTAATAGCTATAATTGAAGTACACCATAAAGGTTCAAGGAATGTTGATCCACCGGGAGTTAAGACCTTATTTTTTTTATACATCGAAGAGGTTAATTAAAAGCATGAAGGACATGGGATAAAAGAAACAGAACATTATTTCAAGTTTTTATTTGTTTATTAATCCACCAATCCTAGCATTCTTAACCTCTCTCCTTTTCCTCAGTTATCGTTAGTAATTCTGAAGTCCCTTTTAGGAAGGACATGATAGGAAGGAAAATGGAGTGAATCAGGATCGTATTTAAATTACCATCCTTCTGGGGAAACACAATGAATTGATCCATTCTGTGTAGCTCCTGAGAACCTAGGTAGAAGGAAACAATTGGATCCTTGAGTGTAATTGAAATCATGATGAGTAGATGCTCCTTATACTGAAGGGCCAATAAACAGTCTTCGGTAAGAATGTAAAATTAAATGAGATTTGACTCAGCAAGTTCTACAGGCCAGGTATCATGTAGCCAACAGAGCACGTTACAGAGCTCCTTGTGAAGATTGGGAAGTGTTAGCCCAAACCAATGACCAGAGTTCATATTCTCCAATGCTCAGGTATTCAGTTTAATTCAGTTCCATAAACTTACTGCAGGTCAGTTATGTGTTAGTGACAGGAGCTGATACAATATACAAGGCATGGTTTCTTCATGCTAAGAGCTTGGCAGTTTATCACCTGATGAACTGAATCCTGAGTTCTTCCCAACTTGATTGTACGCACAGCCCTGGGTTCACGTGGAGACTTCTGCTTCTGAAGATAAAATAGATCCAGCTTCTTACCTGACTAATGGTATCTCTTATTCCTTTATTTGAGTTATTTGTTGGGGGAGCAGTTAATAAATACTTATTCTAGATATATAAGTTCATTTTTGCCACTTCGCTTAATCAAGTTTGCTTTCCATGGGCCTCTCCCTCTCAAGATTTTGTCCCTGGGTTTTTCCAAATCTTACATTGTGAATTTCCTTCTCTCTTTATCCCTGGTCCTGACACATTTCTCTCTCCCTGTCTCCCATTTCTCATTTGTCTTTCCACATCTCTCTCTCTTCTCTCTTTCCGAACGCAAAACCTTACTGCAAAAGTAAAACTAAGTCTAAAAAATATTAGAATATTTAACAAGCACTATATAGAAACTCAATGATATATTTGGGTAATAGATGGGAGTGAATGCTTATGATACTTAAATTTCATCTGTAGAAATTCATCTCTTTAAAAACTCTGAAGTAACTGTTCAGAGAACGTGAGCATGTTTATTTCAACAGGCAGATCCATTAGTTTTTCTATCCTTTGAACATTCAGATTTTTGTTTGTAGAATTCACAGTTGAACCCACGTGCTCACACTACACACACATGACTTTACTGTTAGAATAAAGCAAAAGCTTCTTTAGCACCTATGAAATAAAATACAAATTCTTAACCTTAGAAATTATGGTCATCCCTAACTTTTCTGTAATTTGCCTCTCTACCCTTTTTCTCCCTAGCTTCCTGCCAACTTCTGCTTCCATCTTGTCTCCCACCTTCCTGCCCTCACACCTATGTTCACCATCTTTCCCCACAGCTGCATTGCCCTGAAGCCTACTCCGCCTTCAGTGTCTCTCTCATCCATGAACCTCTGAAAATATTTCAGACCTTTGAGATTTTGAATCATTAATATTAATATTATGTTATAATTGCAACCTTTGGGCCTCCTTTGTATCAGCCAATCACCATGCTAAGCGCTCTGTATATATTATCTCGTTGCATCCTTCCAAAGTTGAGGAGACAGATGTTTCAAAGCTTGCCCAAATTCACCAATGTCCAAGTAGAATTGGATCTAGGTGTACATCAGTCCACAGTTCGGATTTGCAACCTGAGGGAAAAATATCTGAAAAAAAACTGAAGGAGAAACTTCAAGCAGTGAAGGTAGAAGTTGACACAAATAATCTAGGTGAGAAGTAAAGGGTGAATTAGTGGCAATAGGGAAAAGGGGAAACTAGTAGAAATAGTACCATGACATAACTGACAACATCCGATATTTGATTGCGAAGGCACCAGAAAGATCAAGAAATGTCTTGGTTACCAGTGTTGGTGACAAGGGCGAATGAGGGTTCCATGAGTGCCGTGGCCTGGCTGGGATTGAAGCCAAGCAGAGCAAAAACCTTTACTTTGAGATAATATCTTAAATATAACTTGTTGCATTTTTTTTCTCTGAGTAACTGAGATTTGTCTCTGGAAGTCCTTCTGTCAAGAAGTCTAAGACCTAAACTTGATCTTATTGCCCAAAGGTAGCAGAGGGCAGGTCCAGACAAAGACATTTTTAAGCAATCATCATTATTCAGCTTTGAATTTTAAAGAGATGTTTTTGAAGTCCAACGCAAGATGATAGCTTGAAAACAAATCTTTTCATTTTGTAAGAGCCTTTCTTTATTGGAGAGAAAGGGTTTTCTTAGAATTTTCAAAGCTAGGCTTTGAATATTAAGAGTCATAAGCAGAGGACTGTAGCATAAAGTTTTACTTTGTATTATAGAACAAAGAAGGATGCGGCTGTGATAAGAAGGCAGTTCCCGTTAGGGAGAAAAAGGAAATAAATATTCTTTCCATGTCTATGGAAAGGAGCTGGGGTGTCGCGGGGAGAGAGAGGGTAGAAGAAAGAGAGAGAGTGCATCAACACAATGAAGCATAAAGAGCAAGAGATGAGCCAACTGGGGGATCTAGTCCGTGCTCCATTGCTACTTCGCCAAGCTGTGGTGGAAAAACCCCAGTAGGTTTGGGAGAATCACAAAGGAGAGAACTTGTTCCTTCTTTTCTACAGCATGGCCCCTTTGAAAAGGCCTGCATTCAGCATAATCCCAGAGCAGCATGACCTCCCAAGAATACAGCAGTGAACAAAAAGAGTAATTATCAATGACAAAGAAGGGCTTTAGGTTGATGGACCTCCAACATCATTCCTGGTTCCCAGGGCCTGTATGTGGATTGCAAGGTATCCAGAACTTTCTATGTGGACAGAAATGGAGAAGTGGTACTAGAAGCAGAAGAAGCCAGAGGTCAGGAAGCAGAGGTTAAAGAGTGAGGAACAGCAGCACTAGGGACCACTGCTGAGAAGTAACATGGGAGAAGAATGGAATCTGAAAGAACAAGATGGGCCTAGCTATGTCCGCTGGTGTGGATGGTAGCTCGTGCACCGTGTTAGTGACCAGTGGGGTCAGCCTAGAGCGTAGACGAGCCCGCTAGGGCAGGGAAGGGTGGCAGACTAGGTGCTCCTTTCCTCTTCATGCAACAGGGCACATAGGCTGTATGAGACGTTAAATCATCTCTGGTCAGACAAGCAGAAAGGGGAAGATGGAGAAATAGTTTAGGGATGAGTATTCAAATTTTATTCTAGAATATAAACTGGAAAGAGGTTAATAAAATTAAATTGGCAAGCTGAAAAGGCAGAAGGTCATGAGGGGTTATCTTCATATAAGGCAGTTTAGATAATTTATAGAAAAATTAATTTAAAGTTTTCTGAACCTGAGTCAACGTGGGTCTATTTTGATGTCTCCATTATAGATGGCCTCAAATCAACTTTGTACTTTATGGTATGGTGCCCAGATTTGTGTCATTAATAAACAGAGGCTATCTGGCAGCTTTCTATTTTAGCTATGTTTTTCCCAGTATATAGGTGCTAAACTCAGATATTAAGTTTCAAAATTAATAAAACATTCACTAAAAGCTGTGTGCCTTATAAATGTGGATAGCCAGAGTAAGATCTGACAAGATCTGACAAGAACCAGAGTAAGGTTCTGGTTGTCTCACCACAATTACACTGACAAAAATAGGGAACATAATTAAAAAAAAAAAAAAAAAGACTTGGGAGGGAAAATTATGAATTTGTTATTTTAACATTTTTATTTTAGAACAGTTTTAGATTCACAGAAAAATTATAAAGATCACACAGAGATTTTCCTCTACTCACACCCAGTTTTCCTGTTCTTAACCTCTTATCTGAGTGTGGCATATTTGTCACCATTAATAATCACATATTGATACATAATTGTTAACTAAAGTCCATACTTTATTCAGATTTTCTTACTTTTTATCTAATGTCTTTTTTCTGTTCCAGGATCCCTTCCAGCTTACGACATTGTATTTAGTTGTTACGGTTCCTTCGGTTCCTCTTGACTGTGATGGTTTCTCAGACTTTTCTTGTTTTTGATGATCTTGTCAGTTTTGAGGAGTATTAGTCAAGTGTTTTATAGAATGTGTCTGATTTTTTTCTTATGATTGGACTAGAGTTATGAATTTTGGGAGGAAGAACACAGAGAAAAAGTACCATTTTTATCACATCATGTTAGGGGTATGTACTGTCAAATTGTTGATGTTGATCACCTGGCTGAGGTAGTGTTTGCCCAGCTTCTCCAGTGTGAAATTATCCCTTTCCTCTCCTTTTCATACTATACTCTTTGGAAGAAAGTCACTCTGCACAGCTCACACTTAAAAGAATGGAGAAATATGCTCCACTCCATTGAAGGAGAAGTTTATACATAAAATGAATTCATTTCGATACACAGAGTTCAAGATGCCTTAGAAATAAATTGTGGAAACTCTCTGGGAGGGTTGAAAACACAAAATTGTAGCTCCATAGAAAAATAATGGTGAGAGAGATAGAGAGAGAAAAAGATATCAGTGTCATAAAAGGATGATCTTAAATAGGTATCTAGAAGATGAGAGAGAGGGGCGCCTGGGTAGCTCAGTCAGTTGTTTGTCTTTGAGTCAGGTCATGATTCCAGGACCCTGGAATCGAACCCCGCATTAGGCTCCCTGCTCAGTGGGGAGTCTGCTTCTCCCTCTGACTTTTCCCCCACCCTCTCTCTCTTTTTCTCTCTCACTCTCTCTAATAAATAAATAAAATCTTTTTGAAAAAAAGATGGGAGAGAGATGGAGGAAGAAGAGAAGAAGTGATAGAGAACAATGTACTGGAAGCCAATAGAAAACGGTTTCAAAAGGAGAGAAGATTTTGAATGCTGCAAGAAAGACAAGAAATTTTGTGCCCCTATTAATGAACAGAAATGGAACATATTGTTTTGAGTTGATATCATTGTCACCTCTTAGCCATTCCCACAGTTGACATGCCTGTGTCTCCACTAAACTCTGGTCATCTGTTCTCTTGGTTTTCCAATGAATTATTTGTTACCGCTATTACCAATTTTCATTCCACAGCATCCAACGGAAGAAGGGGATTCCTGATGTAGCAAATTGTCAGGATGCTTTTATATTACAACTGGGTATTTTCTTATGGAAGACTGCATTCTAAAGTAACCTTCTTTTAAGTTCAGAGGTACATAAGAAAAATAATGGCTGGGTAGACAGCTAATATACTGAAATGATACACTGTGAGAGCACTCCTTGGGAACTTTGAACACAAATACCACATAGGGTAGCACCAAGAGATGCAGAGGTGCAGTGGGAGAGGCAGGGAAATGGAGTGAGGAGAGGCGCATTTTATCCTGACCTGCATTTCTCTTCAAGCTACATGACGTCAAGGAAGACTCCTCATCTTTGGAGTTGGCTTCCTCACCCATGAGGTGAGCAGCCTGGGCTAGCTGCACCCTACACATCTAGTTATTGCATTATGTGATCTGAATTGTACATGATTTGGTATTGAATAAACTCAACATGTAAAGAAATATTTCATTTAATATAATAGTAAACATCTTCCTCCTAAACTACTTTCAGGCAAAGGAGAAGAGGGCATTTATACTTTGGTGAAATCCATTTCTTTAGAGTCAGACTATCCTGACAGCCTCAAGACTTTGGCAAATATTTCAGTCAGAGCCACAGTGGAATTTGGCTCACTTAAGGCATACCGTAGAAATGGTCAATTCTAAACCAAATATTTGTGATGCCACGTAGACCAAAATCAAAAGGAAACTGACCCTTTTAGGGCCTTGTTTTTCAGCCTCTGCCCTTGAAGTGGTCTTTGGTAGACGAAGGGAAGGATGTTCCTAGAAATCAAAATATTGTTGGGAAGAGTAATTCAGGGCTTTAAGATATAAATTTGTCTAAGAAGACTATTTTGAGGAAAAAGAAGAAGGAGAAGAAGGAGGAGGAGGAGAAGAAGAAGAGGAAGAGGAGGAACACTGAGGAATTCTGACAGAGATAATATACGTAAATTACCCACCACCATCTCTGGCTCATGAGAGTAGCTCAATATATTCAACTTTTTATAAAACAAAGCTTGCTTTCACTGGGCACTAATTAACCATATTAGCAACCAGCAGCCGAAGTTCCTTTCTTTTTCTCCCAATGCAACATTAAGACGCTAGTGTATTTTTTTTTTTTTTCATTCTTTGGCTTGCTCAGGAGAGTTATGTGTAAATCTTTTGTATTTTGAGCCATTTTTAAAGTTTACCAGTGGAGATAATATCTATAGGAAACATGAATTTTGAAAATAAACATATTATTTTTTAGAAATTGGGCTGTGGAGAAAGATTTCCTGGATCTTGTTGGATTTATGTCCAACAACCCCAATTATGTCCAATAACCCTGCCTATTATGGATGGAAGCCTGATTTCCACCCCATTTATATCACCTTGGAAAAGATGAAGTCCAGAGGAATGCTTATCACACACTGCTGTACTTACTAATTTTCGGGTCTCTGTCCCTTGAACTAGACCGTGAGCCTACTGGGAAAACATATTGTGTCTTTGCCTGGCACTTGGTGCCAACGTATAGTCGAAGGACAGGCGTTATATCTAGGTTTCAAATGTAAGGCTAAAACCAGTTTTAAAGCCCAAATTTCTGAGATGGCGCTAAGAGGTCACAGGGTTGGAATGGTGGGTAGTGGCTGTGGTTAAACATTCTTCATAATCTTCTTCACCATCACCAAAAGGCACCCTAAATAAAATCAGAGTACAGGTCGTCCAAGCTCCAAAGCAGATCTGTCTCGTTCTCCTTGCAACTAGATGGCCTCTAGGCCCCAACTACGTAGCAATTTTGGAGCTGACTATGCTGTTTTATTTGAGTGCTTCCTGTCTCTAGCAAGTATTCCATTTATGTGAAAATTTTATTCATAAGCTTTGAGAATATGTTTTCTTGAGCCTAGATTCACTGTGTTTTTCCAAAAACAAATACACTGGGCTTATTGCACGTTCATCATTTTATCCTCCATTAGAAGTGAACTCTTTCGAAGTCAGGAACAGCAATTTTTGCTCCCTTGGTAATTTATACTTTCATTTTATGCCAGTCCTTTGCATTTTATGGCTAGTATGATGCTTTTTGCATAGTGAGAGCTCAATCACTATTTCTTAGGTGAACCTATATGCAAACTCACCCTAATGGAATTGTAACCTCATTGCTTTGCACATAGACAAGTTGTTCAAACTGCTGTGGGCTATTTAGCAGCCTGGGCACACTGTGATCTACACTCGTACCTGGAGAAGCCTCTGCGTGTAGACATCAATAAAATGTCAAGAATAGAATTCAGACCATTACTTTTCGCCTTGTCTCAGTGGCACACTCTTCTACCAAAATGAATAAATGAATGTATGAAGGAATGAATAAAACCTCATCAAGTATGACACTGAACCTCTATTATGCTGAGCATCCACTCCATGTAATAATCAAACCAGGCATTTCATACCCATCCTTTCCGGTTGTTTAAACAACTCTTCATTGTTATTTCCCTTTGCAGCTGAAGAAATTGAGGCTCAGAGAGGTTCGATAACTTTCCTTCAGGTAGTAAGTGGCAGACCCAGGTTTGTAACACATCAACTGCAAAATTCTCATTTTTTTCCCAGTACGCAACTAGTTTCCTCAGATCAAGGTTGCCTTGGGTTCCCTTGAATACAAATCTAATGATTTCCCCAAAAGATTGTTTAAATAGTGACTCTCCAATGTCACTTTAATTTTATAGGCCTTAAGGGAAAAATTATTGTAACTAACTGCGCGGGCGTTGTTCAAGGCGCTTTCTTTCCCCCCTTCCTAAATTAACTTATTCTTTAAAGAGAATTCCCTCGGCAGGTGTATATACCTGAGATGAACCCCTGTTCAACTTCTGCTTCTCATCAGATAAGGCGCAGTGTGTCGGCAAGCCCTCAAATGCATGAGATGCTCCTTTTCATCGAGACGTTAAGGAAATTTTAAAATAACAAATATAAAAAATACTATGTAGAATATAACATTTCTTTGAATCACAAGTATACAGCTCATGACTTCAGAGCTACGTCCTGTTCTTCTGCTCCTCTCCAGAACACTTGGCCTCTATCGGTCCATTCTCTGTCTTCTGGAGGGAACATTTGAGAAGGACTGATTTACTCTATTTTCAAGAAAGTAATTCCCTGTCTTTTACGAAGTGTGCCTCCCAGTTTATTTAGACATTTCTTCATATTTTAACTTTCTTTTTCTTGAGATACTAGAGTTTTGAATACGTCAATCTATATCTTGAATAAGGAAGAAGTGGAGTTTAGGTATAGCTTTTCCACTATTGCTCACTGCTGTGCTTTTTCTTTCTTTTCTTTTCTTTTTTAAAAAGATTTTATTTATTTATTCATTTGAAAGAAAGAGAAAGACAGAGCGTGCGTGCACACATGCAAGCAGGGGGAGAGTGAGAGGCAGACTCCCCGCTGAGCGGGGAACCTGATGCGGGGCTCGATCCCAGGACCCTGAGATCATGACCTGAGCCAAAGGCAGAAGCTTAACCGACTGAGCCACCTAGACGCCCCTCTGTGCTTTTTCTTCTCACTGAGAGCAGATTCAGAAGACGGAGTACTTTTTTCACCATCACTGATTAGGACTCTGCCTCATGTGTTGGTTTATCAGCAGCTTTAATGTCTAGAGGTGGGAAAAGTTGGCAGGTCCACCTGCATGACTCGTCATAAGCACACTTCCATCTACACTTTACACAAGACATCACATAAGTGCTTCAAAAATAGTCTATTTTTACTCGAGCAAACCTTATGTCGTAGGTACTAATATCTCCACCATTTCATAAAAAAGGAAAAGAAGTTTTGTCATTTTAAGTAACTTGTCCATGGCAACATGGCCAATAAGTTGCTGAACCTGAATTTATTCTGGTGACTGGACCTCGAGGCCTGTATTTTTATTATTATTCATTTATTTTTCTCCATGAGGAAATAATTACTAATATTTATCATACACCCAGAAATATAAAATTACAGATTAGTTTATGCACATAGGCATGCACTTACTGTTTCTACTGAGGTTGAGAGAGTGGAGGGAGTATTGAGATATTACAGTTATAGTTGGAAATTAAAGAAATATTCTCTTGGCAGATCAGAACAATGCTAAGTGACAGAAAAGAGGTTGGTGAAAGCCATGCTTACCTCTTGCTAACATTTCTAAATGATTTGGTCTTTAGATGAGTTGGACACATGCCAATCTGTTAATATAATAAAAAAAAAACTTCAGTGATGTTGGCTCTTTCCTATCATAAATCAAGACATCCCTAAAAATAGGGCCTGATGACTAGTTACTCCCTGATAGAACACCTCAACATCATAACATTAACTTCTACAGACGCACACACACACACACACACATTTTGGCATGAATTTCTAACATTCAAATATATAGTTCCTAGTCACTCTTTAGACAAATCAATTAATTCTGTTATTTTGGTACATTTTGTGGACAACTTTTTCTGCCAGGTCCGTCAGAATAGAGTATAATTTCTACTAGGTTTTCTAAAGAATCCATATTTAATGTCTTCCGGGATTACTGGTACTTACTGACGTTGAACTCTCTTGATTAAAATCCTTGTCATTATATTTTATGACAGGAGTTAGAAAACTGTCTCTCAAGGGTCAAAAAAGAAATAATTTAGGCTTTTTGGGGCTATCCAATTTTGGTCACGACTAGTCAACTACTGGTACTGCATCTTGAAAGCAGCCACAGACAACCTGAAAATATAAATATAAATTAACTGGTATGCATGATTTGACTGTTCAGAATAGATCCAAATATACTTGTGTTTTATATATATAATACAGTATAGACTCTAGGTTCATGTTTACCATCATCTTTATTTAACGAAAGTGGCATGAGAATAATACAAAAGTTGTATTTTATTTCATAACTAAATACTTGATCAATTCAAAGAAAGTAATCGATTAAACTGGATGTTGGACCTTATGTTAACAAAGAGTAAATTGAGCCGTGATATTGTCCCCCAGGTCTAATTTAATAAACTAGTTATTAGCTTTAGTCTCTCCTTTCACAGACATTCATTGGTAAAGCATATGAAGAGTGAGCGCTTAGATCTCTTATTTTATTCTGTTGTTGGGATGCAATTAAGTTTAAATAATAAAAAATCAGAATAAAAAAATCTGTTATAGTAAACCTTTTTGTAAGTTTCAGTTACAGGACCCTATCCTTCTTGATTGTGGTGTATGATCCTTTTAGTGCACTGGCGAATTAGGTTTGCTAATATTTTGCGAAGTATGTTTGCATCTGTGTTCATCAGAGATATTGGCCTGGAATTTTCTTTTTTTATGGCGGCATCTTTGTCTGGTTTTGATAGTATGCTATTTTCTATGAGATAAAAAATTAATTTCAAAAAATCAGAGCTGCTCAGTGTCTGCAATAGCCAAACTATGAAAGAACCTAGATGTTATCAACAGATGAATGGATAGAGAAGATGTGGTATATATATACAATGGAATACTATGCAGCCATCAAGAGAGACAAAATCTTGCCATTTGCAATGACATGGGTGGAACTAGAGGGTATTATGCTAAGTGAAATAAGTCTATCAGAGAAAGACAATTATCATATGATCTCTCTGATATAAAGAATTTGAGAGGCAGGGAGGGGCGTCATGAGGGGTGTGTGGGGGAAATGATACTAGATGGGATCGGCAGGGAAACAAAACATAAGAGACTCTTAATCTCATGAAACAAACTGAGGGTTGCTGGGGGGTAGGGAGCTAGGGATAGGGTGGCTGGGTTATGGACATTGGAAAGGGTATGTGCTATGGTGAGTGCTGTGAAATGTGTAAGCCTGATGATTCACAGACCTGTACCCCTGGGGCAAATAATACATTATATGTTAATAAAAAAAAAATCAGTGCCAACTGTTTGCATCACCAATATGTATTTTCTGTCTTTTGTTACTATTTACCATACAATACACAGGCATTTAGGAAGTGTGTTACCAATAAATACCAATAAAATGCTAGTCTTGGTTGAGGATTGCTAGTAGAGATATGAGATGTTTTTCAGGTGTGAAAGTATGTAAGTGCTTTCATGAAAAAACTTGCTATGAAGCACAAGTTAAATATTTATGGATTTTTTAAAGCTAAATTTTAGTGTCATTTTACTTTTTTTTACATTTTAGAAAACTCTCTGAAAGGCATTCTAAAAATCTTCTATGTAAAAATCTATATTATTTAATACAACTTTATGTTCCTGAGGTCAGGATGACTATGCATCTTTAATAATGAGAAATATTAGCTTTGAATTCCTGAGACTGCATTAGGGTTCGTGAAGTATGGAAAGCAGATGTATCAACTAAATTAGACCTTGCACAGTGGAAAGTTGGCAACATTCTAGTTTTGGCATTCCATTTTGTCCAAGGTCCAGATATCATACTTTACTATATACTGTATGCACTTGACCTCAGCAAAACTAGCATGTCTGTCTTTAATTACTCAAAGGAGCCAGTCCTAGGAAAAAAGAATTAGATTGTTTTATGCATATTTTCAAAACTAAATTGATCAATAATAGAATTTTACAACATTTGTATTGGCAGTTTTTTTTTTTTTATTTTCTTAAGATCCAAATGCACACATTTAGAAAGAGTGCTTGTAATAAGAGAATGTGGACATGCTGAGAAGTGTGTTGCAAGTGCCCAACAGACAGATCTCGCTGCTGTTGACAAACTCATGTTAGTTACCTCAAGATTGTGGTTTTCTATGAGGGAAGAAACATCTCTTTTGGAATTACAAAGAAAGATTTTTTTTTTCTGATAGACTACAAAATAATAGATAAGAACGCATGGTAGAATTATATCAGGTACCTCCCTAGAACTTTACTGAACCCAAATATCATTACCCATTTTAATTAACCAGATACTTCCAAAGGTGCCATTTATATTTAACAAGTAGGATAATGGAAACTTCTCTGTAAATCATGTTTGCATTAATGTGTTATAACAAATTAGGAATTGATCCCAAGAATTTCAATAAAGAATCATCAGAGACTCTACCACCAGTGGGAATGGAAAATACATCTCCTTTGGCATAGGTTTGTTGGGTTTTCTTTTTCTCAGCTCTTTGTTGTTGAGCTTTCATTTTCCTACAACAATTCCCTAACATGATATTTTAGTGACTGCTGGGTTCATTTGGAAGCTCATAAAGTAATAATGCCGATTAAAAGGATTAAAATCACTCCTCCCTTGGCTCTGATTCCTGCATGAATGAGTTGCATGTATGAATGTAATCCAGATTTGGAAATGGTGGAAGCCAGAAAAAATAAGAACCCCTAAGAAAGAAGGTGAGAGACAAAGTAAAGCTTGAATAGAACTATAACTATGATTCTGCTACAAAATTTTTTACTGGAACATTTGGACAACTGTCAAAAAAATATACCATTTACCTCCAGGGCCCCACCACATACTGATTGGTGTCACTGTCAAACTACCTAAGGTTTTCCTTTTAACTGTAGCAACAGACAGCGCTAGGCAGGAGTTTTCAACTTATTTTTGTGCATGAAGGCCTTTGGAGAAGTTTCTCAGCATGTTAGTTTTTTTTTTTTTTTTAAAGATTTTATTGATTCATTTGACAGAGAGAGAGATCACAAGTAGGCAGAGTGGCAGGCAGAGAGAGAGGGGGAAGCAGGCTCCCTGCTGAGCGGGGAGCCCAACTCGGGGCTCGATCCCAGGACCCTGAGATCATGACCTGAGCTGATGGCAGAGGCTTAACCCACTGAGCCACCCAAGCGCCCCAGAATGTTAGTTTTAAATGTATAAAATAAATAGTGTACTAGTTTTCTATCGCTGCCAGAACAAATATCCACAAACTTAGTTGGCTTTCACAGCACAAATATATTATCTTAAAGTTCTGAAGGTCGGAAGTCTGATAGAGGTCTCCGTGGGCTAAAATTAAGGTATTGGCAGGACTACACTTTTTTTGAAGATCTAAGGGAGAATCTGTGTTCCTTGTCTTATTCAGTTTCTAAAGGCCACCCACATGCCTTGGCTGCTGGCTTCCTTTTCCATCTTCAAAATCTGCAAAGGCTAATCAAGTCTTTTGTACATTCTCCTCTCTGACCACAGTGGGAAGGTTCTCTGCAGTCAAGAATGCTTGTGCTTCGATTGAGCTCATCTGGAAAATCTAGGATAATCTCCGCATCTCAAAGTCCTTTACCTTAATTACATCTGCAAAGTCCCTTTTGCCCCATAAGGTAACATACTTACAGATTCTGGGGTTTGGGTGTGGGCCTCCTTGAAGGCCATTATTTTACCTAATTGGGTTATGGATGAAATAATCATGTGGCAATAAATAATAAAATTACATTAAAATCCAAATTGGCAATAAAATAACATACGTTTGTCTTTATTAACACAATAATATCTAGAGCAGATCAAATAATGTCCATACATGGAAAATAACGATAACCATCAATGACTTTCCAATCTATCAGGAACAACTGCGAAGGCTGTAATGAGGGAGGAAAACATCTGTCGTTTTTGTTGGTGACGGAGTCGCAGGAAGTGCTGATCCTGCCCTGGTTTGTGGTTTATATTCCTAATTGTAGGAAATGTTACATGTCATCTAGAGATTAAAAAAGTAAAGATGTATTTTTTTCCCTCTCCTCCACAACCCCAGATCCCCTTTCAGGTTGAAAAGCTCTGTGCTAAAGAGACGTCAAGAAATGATAACTCCAATGTTGCTCTGACATTGGCGGGGAGAGCCCAGGCCCTCCCACGGCCCCAAGAATTACCCAGGACAGTGAGCCTGAAACAAGATGGCTCGGGAGGGGGAGTTTCGATAAGGTCAGAAAAATCCTATCCTCATCCTCTTCAAGCTCTACTTTCTCCACAAAGCCTTCTTGGACACTTGGAGCTGCTCTTGGTTGCTCTCTCTCAACTCCGTTCTCCATAGCACATTTCCATTGTTTCCTGACACAGCCACGGCCTGCACCTCGTTCTTGCCTCTCTCGTTCATTTGGCACCTTCTTATGCATTGCCTTGGGATGCTAGACGTCTTTTTCACGTGTATGTTCTCCATTACGCCTAATCCCTGTAAGGAAAAGTGATATACATCTGCATTCTTTCTGGGCAGCAATAAGGGCTTTTTAGGGTAATAGCGAGTGAATATTTACAATGTGATTGACCAACTATCCAATTAATAATCCTCACTGAACTTATATGTATATAGTGGTGAAAAAGGGCAATTATCAAGAATTAGCGGAGAGTCTTTTTGAACTAGCCCTCAGAACAAGATACATTCTACAAAAAGATCCTTGGTCTGAGAAATGGAGTTTTTCTTTCTTTCTTTCTTTCTTTCTTTCTTTCTTTCTTTCTTTCTTTCTTTCTTTCTTTCTTTCTTTCTTTCTTTCTTTCTTTTCTTTCTTTTTCTTTCTTTCTTTCTTTCTCCTTCCTTCCTTCCTTCCTTCCTTCCTTCCTTCCTTCCTTCCTTCCTTCCTTCCTTTTTCTTTTTTTTTCTTTTTCTGTTCCACTGATTAACCAGCTTTGTGTTACTGATCAAGTAACTACATCTCTCCTGGGCCTCAAGTCCATCCTTTGTATAGAAGGATTGGATTAGATCATTTTTTAGGGCCCTTCCATCTTGAAGAGTTTGTGAATCAGAGTTTATGTCACATTACTAAAGTTTTTAACACTTCGTTAGGACTGAATTCATGTTTCCAGGATTATTCCGTTTCTCCAAGCAGTTTAAGAATTTAAATGTCTAAGGACTGAGACTTTCCTGAAAAGGTAAATTGTGACTCTATCAAACACACTCCTAATAAGATTTATTCCTTCTTGTCAAAAGACTCATTTGACGTGACATGCTCTATCTCCAATCCTATTCAGAGTCTTTCATATCCAGATGAAAGAGGGATTAGTTGGTAAAGTCTTCAGAAACCTTTTTATGAGAGCGTGCTGTGAATTTTTCCGCAACTTTCTTACAAACACTTAAGCAGCCTGATAACTTACCGTAAGCTCTTGTGGAAGAGTTTTGGCAGCAAGAACCACCAGCGAGTTACTGAGCTGGACTTCAGTCACATTTCCTGTGCATTGTTGATACTGAGTTAACCCCGCACTTCCGTCTGCTAAAGATCTTAAGATATCCACCCCCTGACCTGCTTCCAATTTCCCTGCCCACCTCACTCTCCCCCAGCCCTGTTCTGTCCTGTCTGCTCCACATCACTCTCCTCCTTATGAGGAACCGACCCCTCCCTGTGTTCTCAGGTCTCTGACAGACTAAGGCATAGAGCAGGGGGATGGAGATCATGAAGAGGACTGGGGCTTCTACGAACTTGGGATCTACAAGTAGATACACTTTCAGCTTCCGAAAGAGTAAAAATAATTTAGAAGGATTTAGAATTTCCTTAGGATTTATATAGAAGGAAAGGATTTGGAATCTATTCCACCTTTAAGAGATTGCAGTCTAAATGTGTAAACCTGAGGATCCACAGACATGTACCCTGGGGCAAATAATACATTATGCTTTAATTAAAAAATAAAAAAAAATTAAAAATTAAAAAAAAAAAAGAAAAAAGGCTAGTAAAACACACCAAAAAAGAAAAAAAAAAAAGAAAAAAGAGATTGCAGTCTATCTCATTGGAACAATGTGACTATACTCACTCAATGTGATTATACTGTTTAGCCAGTTTCTCCTTGTGGCTATTTCGCTGTAATTGAAAAAAAGTTATCATGCCCTTTCCCACTACTGTGTTTTCCCTTTTATGCTTCCCCTTTACCTTAACTACCCACTTCATTTTATTGGAATAAGGCGCAACTCAAATGTTACCATCCCAGGGAAATGTCCTATTTCAGCTTCCCCAGTTTGGGGAAAAAAATTGTTACGTTTCAATAGGAATTTATGAATGTTTTCGTTCTGGCACTTAAAACTATGCCTTCAGTTATGTTTACTCATGCACGCACTTCTGCGTCCTACATAGATTTTAAGCTCCTGAGCAGCGGAGACTTCTAACAAACCTTTGTGCCCTCAGGTTACAATAGAAAATAAGTTATCTTACAAGTTTGCTTTTTGCTCCACATAATTCTAAAGAGTATTTTCAAAAGGATTACTAGTATCTGATACATATACATAAATATATGTGTATATATGATATATATAATATTTTATACACACATATTTAACAGGATTCTTTATGTTATTCTACCTGCAATACTGGGATTTTTCTCAAAAAATGATACCAATACATAATAAATTAATCTGACAGTTTTTTCTATAGTGACTTGGAATAAATTTTTCCCCCAGCTGCAGTCACTATAGCAAAAGCTCTCGGACTAATTCATTTTGAAAATACTTAGAATATCAGGAGATGTTTATAAGCAGTATCTCAAGACAGTATTAAAAAAAAGAATCAATAAGTATATACTCAATAAATATATATATTCATTTATAAACAAATAAAGACACCTATTTTAATTCATCATCAAAAAAGGCAGACATGTCTGCAGTCTTCACACATGTAGAAATAAAATCTCCAATCATGAGGAAAACAGGGTCAGCAGATCATTCTCATATCATCCTATGTAGAAGTCACTCTAAAAAAAGGAAAAAGGAAACCACTGCAAAAAGGAAAAAAAAAAGATGGATTCATTTTATTCAGGGTCATAAGGACAAATTTTAAGGGTTCCGTATACCAGGCATATTTTCTTACTCTTCTGTCAATTATTGAGATGGGTGTTAAAATCTCTGATTATAGTCGTAGACTTGTCCTTGCAATTGTATTAGTTTTTGCTTCATGTATTTTGAAGTTCTCTTGTTAGGCACATAAACCCTCAGGGTTGTAATGTTCTGTTGATTAATTGACCACTTGATCACTTTGAAATGACTCTCTGTATCCATGGGAATATTCTTTAATCCGAAATCTTCTTTGTCAGATTTTCTCTCACTGGTAATCTTCACACTGGCAGAAGAAAATATCCTACCTAAAGGAACAGTAATTATTTTGCTGTCCAGGTCCTTGGCTTCAACTTTATTCAAAGGGATGTATTTACTGAATTCTTGACATATTAACATATAAACATCAGGGGATGTTTATTTATTAAATAGGATGGATGTCAGGATTTGAGTTTTGAAAATATAATGTAACGATGCATCCAGTTCAAATAAGAAGTGATTCAAGGACTAGAGACCTCGAATTGTGTCTAAAGATTATTCAGAGACTTGAAGAATCTGAGATCTTCAAAGGATGTTAGATATCCAGCCCTCCCCGCTCCTGTTATTTGTGGGAAAACTAATGTTCAGAGGAGGGTCAGGAAGGGCAAATTTTCTTAGTTGATAGAATAGACTATGGCAACAAGGGGACCAGAAACCCCATTTCCTGACTCAGGAAAGAACACTCTTTACATTATGTCACCCTATGCCCACGGCTTTATAATCTTCACACCTTTTCTTCAGTTGCTTGTCTTTGGAGCAATGGACAGAGGAAAAGGGTATATACATTGAGGAAAAAAAAAAAATTCAAATGAGTTCCGACTTCCCCCAAAGTGTTCAGGTCTCAGTGGCGGCTTCTGTAATTTTAAACTCCCATTTATTTGTCCATTCACCTATAAAAACAATCTCTCAGTTACAATTTCCTTAGACACAATAATTAACTTCAACATAATCTGGATATTTTTTCCTGTTTTTAACATATACAGGTTTTTGTTGTTAAATAATTGCAATGGCTTGAACATATTAATCTCTCTAAGCGTATGGATAGACCAAGAACATATAACACACACCTGCAGAGAACATGTATGTTGTTACTAGGACATGTGGATTAGGACACTAGGACACTAGGACATTAGTGGATACTACAGGAATGTTCTGAGCACATCTGACCCACTGTTACCTTCACAATTTCAACAGATAAAGAACCCTGCATTTGAATTAGGAATCAAGACATTCTGGCTAGCATGGAGGGACTCTACCCAGTATCCCAGTATTCCAATGTTGTAGAATGAAGTTTTTTTTTTTTAAAGATAACAACGATGAACAAATAATTTCAGAATCTTTCGAGGCAATTCTTATCTCATACTATAATATTAGAGAACAGCGTTTTCTGCACATAATTAACCTTTATTTGATGATTTCAGTATAATTTCTTCAGTCCTCACCCAGTCATCTGGTAATTTTACTAGTTAGAGAAAGTCTGCATCAGGTATCACATAGAGTACTAGGGACTTACAAATTTAAATAGTTTTCACTGGTTAAGGAGGTTAGCATCTTAATGAAGGGAGATTTAAGTAAAGCTTAACTTACACGATACATAAAGAGGAAAACAGTAATTTTTGCCAGGTTGCAGTTAGAGGGGCTTCATTAATTTTAGACAGAAAATAGAGAGGCATTGTGCAGCAGACATATCCAAACGTCCTTCTTTCTTCTTAAGGGACTCTGACTCCCCCAGAGCACAAGTATCACAACCGAGGGGCCAAGAAGACCAAAACAATTCTTTGGGTTACCAATGACGCAAGCAATCAATATGGTCAAGGGCATATTTGAGGGGATCAAAGCCTTCATAGAGACATGCAGATAAAGATCATTTCTTAAGGTGCAAATTGAGCCACAGATTTTGGAGGAAATTGAGAACTGAAATCATACTTTCCATCACTTTCAAAACGAAAATGTCAATTCTTTGGCAGGACCCTTAGTGCTTTGATCCTCTTGCCTCCTGTCTTAGTCAGCTTGGGCTGCCATCACAAAATACCACAGATGGCTTCAGCGAGGGAAATTTATTTTCTCACAGTTCTGGAGGCTAGACGTCTGGGATCAAGGTGCCGCCAGGGCTGGGTTCTGGTGAGGCCTCTTTTTTCCGGCTTGTAGATGGCTGCCTTCTTGCTGTCCTCACATGACCTCTTTGTGTGCTTGGAGAAAGAGAGAAAGGGAGTAAGGAGAGCAAAGAGAGACAGGTATCTTTAGTGTCTCTTCCTTTCCTCACAAGGAGACCAGGGCTATGGGATTCGGGCCCCACCGCTCACTTCATCTAACTTACCTCCTAAAAGGCCCCATCTCCAAATACAGTCACATTGGGGGCTGAGCTGTAACTTAGGAAGTTTGGCAGGACACAATTCAGTGCTTAACACCTCTCCACCTGTGTGATCTCACATTTACAACTCCTGTTTCTCATAGGTTTTCTGCCATAGCAACACTAAATTCTTCAAATTCCCCTTAATTTCTTACATTCTTTCCCCCTCATGCTGTTGTGCATGCTTTATTTTTGCTCACTTCTCCCTGTGTCTCTGCCTGGTAAACCTGCAGTTCAAACTCCTCTTCAAGGCCTTCCCTGACCTTTCCCAGGAAGAACTACTGTGTCTTATATATAACCTCCAGGAATATAGCAATATAATGTTATGTTTTGACCATGGATGCTCAATACATATTATTTTTGAACATATGAATGATGCTAATATTTTTACAAGATCTCCCAATATTGCTGAACCACGAAGCTAGTTCTCCAGGAAGTTACGAGTTACTGTTATACAGTCATCTCTTTCCCCCTCCAAATTCAAGGGATTTCTGAAAGGACAGGTGCTCTTGCCTCAGATTTTCAGATAGGAGTTTGAGGAAATAACTAATTATAAAGACTATTAATTTTATATTGATGTTCATATCCTGATCTGATTTCCTGACAGGTCTAATGTATTTTTAAAATAAAAATATTTAAGATAAACCTTGAATATTTGAAATAAAAATAGTAATGTTATTTAAAATAAAAGGAAAAATGGGAAACTCAGGTCTCCCTAGCGATGTGGGGCACACTCTCCAAGATGATATATTAATCCTTTGCCTTCAACTCTTGCTCATTTTCTCCCTGGACTCAGTCCATTTACTGCCAGGCCATCGGCTCCAGACTGTGTGTTCCTGTTCTTTATTCACTGCCTTGCACCTGCAGTTAATTGTAGCACATTGCCTAGATAACAGAAAAATCTAGCTGATACACCCCCCACTAATAATAGGGATCATGACCTTGTGACCCATGACCTTGGTAATGTGGAGCTCACTTAGAACATCTCACTATACTCACAATTTAACTGGTGACTTAGCTACACGGATGATACACATTGTCTGAAACAGGTAGCCTGAGCTCAGAAACTTTCAGTATTACCTGTATAGCTTCAGGCACAGTTAGTAACTGGTGGCTCAGTTTCCTCACCTACAAAACAGGAACAATGATAGGACCCACCTCTCAGGATCACTGGCAGAATTAAAAGGATTAATACATGTAAAATACTTAGAATAGTGCCTGGTCCTTAGCGAGCACCTAAATGTTAGCTATTACCTTTACTATTACTAAAGTATTGCTTACTTGGAATTAGTCCTACTTAAATACTTAAATACAGTCCAGTGAATGAGCTTTCGGTCTCAAATTCCACACAGACATCAAAGATTATAACCAACCAGGTAAGCACACCTCCACATGAGGGATGTCTTAAAATTTTGTCATCTTTTTAAAGAACTTTTCTACTGGTGGAAGTTTACTTATGGTCCAAAGTAGATGATCGGATCCAATTTCTCTGATACATAACATGAGCGAAATTAAAAAATAAAATGGGGATGGGTAGTGGAAAAGCTGTGCAGATAACCAAAACTCTTCAACCCCTAGTCAGTTATTGTTCTTTCAGAGTTGAAGATTATTTATAACAATGCTGCTATTAGGATGTAAATTTCTTTGGAAAGAATAGCATAGAATCTAATTTTAACACATACACAGTAACCTCAAATTTCTAGAAGTACAAGTTATGTATATATAGAGAGACCAATTCATACAAACACCCTAGGCTGTTAACTTTCAAGACCTGTAACTGGGGTCTTTTTCTTGGCGTAATCTTGAAGGCTGCATACTTCCTTGGCCGTGCTAACCATGGGATCTGTCCTTGGCTTGTAGCTCCAGCTCAGCAGTGATTTGGTGAGATGTCTGTGACAATCAGTGTAGATAGAACTGTATCTTATTTTTTCTTCCCCCTCTGTCTGCACTGGCGAAACAATGTTATCAAATCGTTTTACTTGGGATGGTCACAAGAACCTGGGAACATTGTACTTCAGCCTAAATGTTAGCAGAGCTCAGCAACGATCTATCTCTCCTGCAGTTAACAACCACTCATTCTTTTCAGGCGTTCAGGTTGAAGACTTGGGAGTCAATCTTCATTCTTCCTATGCTCATACCTCATATCCAGTTTATTGGAAATACTGTGTCTCTACTTAAAACACAGCCAGAAACCAATGACATCCTGTTACCTCCACTGCTGCCTCTGGTCTAAGCCATCATATCTCACCTTCGTTATTGCAATACTCTTGTAACCGGTCTCCCAGCTTCTACTTTTACCCGCCTTATGGCCTAGTCTCCGCACAGTAGCCAGTATGATCCTCTTAAAAGTCAAGTCACAATCAGGCCACTCTTCTGTTCAAAACCTTTCGACAGATCCCTGTCTTGTTCAGAGTTAAAGTCAGGTCTCTTACAAAAAGCCTATGTATGGCCCTAAGCCTGTGGCTCCCTTCACCAGCCATCCTTACTTCTACCTTCTGACCTCTTTGGTCTACCTCCCTCTGCCAGGAATGCTCTTCCTCCGTCTTCCTTCTTCATGCAGTCACCTCAGTAAGGCCCGTCCTGACTATCCTACTTAAATATGCATGTCTACCCACACCTAAGCATTTCCTATCCCACACTCTAGTTTTCTCCATTGAATTTATCACTAATACAGAAACTCCTAAAATATGATCCCTAGAACTTTCTGGCAAGTCCCCAAGTGATGCTAATGCTGTGGGTCCAGGAACCACACTTTGCAAATCATTGCTTCAGGAGAATCTCTCCTCCCAGATTCTCATTGTGATTTGGGTAGGGCTAAATTACTTAAACTTCAGGGACTGCCAGACTACCTAAAGTATCTCTTAACTCAGAATGCCAGGCCCCATCCTTACATTTTTTTCTGATTGGGTAGGACTGGGGCAAGAGCCTGAGATTTGCATTTCTAACAATTACCCTTTGAAAAACCACTGGTTGAATAGATGATACACTTTTTATTAAGTTTCTCTGTTTCCTTTCCATAAGAATATAAACTCTATGAGGCAGGAATTTTTTTATTTCCTGCTGATTTCTCATGCAAAGGACAATACCAGGTACATAGTAGCTGCTCAATAAATACATGTTGAATGACTAAATAAAAATCGCTTATCCTAGTGTTACATCAAAAAAATTCTAACTGTACCCTGCCAGATTTCATATGAAGAAATACAAAGCTAAAAATATTTACAGTTTAATCCTCTCAGGCAAGAAAGCATTTTAAAGCAATTGGACACAGAGACAACTGGGATTTCCTGATATTTAGGAAATAAATTATTAATAATTGACATTATTATCTTAACATTAAGGTTAATAACAATAAACATTTGTGGTCTGCTATCAGGTGCTGAGCACTTCATGTAAAGTATCTCTTAACAAATTCTGAGGAAGCCAGCGATGTTGCTTCCATTTTATAGATAAGTGCTGTTACACCACAGCGACTTATCAGTGAACTCCAGGGTTTCCACATTATCTTTTCCCCCCAGTGTGCTCTCCCAATTGGGAGCAACCTAGTAGAGTGTGAAATGGGAGGTGACCGTTTTCTTTCAAGTGTCCAGACATGTTAAGATCTGAATTAAAATTTGCCGGATTTAGTTACCTCTTGTAACACTAAAGATCATCCTGGACTCTCTCCTACTTCAATAAAAGTCTAGAGGAATGCATCAGAGCACTAGAGTTTTAGATGCAAATGCTGAACTCTATAGATGTTATAGGAATTTAGTTGTGAAAGACTTGAACACATTTTTCAGAAAGATATGAACACATTTTTCAGCCCCACATGGTTCATGGGGCTTGTATTTGCAATATCTTAGAATATTCTGTCTGAATGTTCATTCTATCAAATCCTATGCAATAGCATTACACTTAGGCAAAGAAAAATTGAAAGACAAATGATTATGAGCTAATGATTCACTTTCTTTCAAAGAGACTGTTAGAACAGGGGTCAGCAAACATTTTCTTAAAGGGCCAAATAGTAAATATTTTAGACTTGTAGTCCATCTAATTCTGCAGTTAGGGAAAGCAAACACAGATTAAACATAAATGATGGGTATGGTTTTGTTTCAATAAAACTTTATTTACACAACAGGTGGTCTGCCCATCGACTATACATATTTTGTGGACCCCTATGTTAAATGACTCCAATTTTAGTGGGATGAATGAAATGGACCAGATAAATTTCAGGTAAATTTGGCAAATTTACCTCTTTCCTTTTAAAAACTGTTTTTTACTATAGAAATATCCATATTCCTGTACTAACATAATGACTTAAAAAAAATGACAAACCCTAGCATGCAAATTAAAACACATTTGGCTCTGTAATAAGCTGAACAACTTAAAAGAATCTTTGTATTTATTTTTTACACAGCACAAATGCAGGTGACACACCATAAGTCCATAATTTCCCACAAAACTTATAAACTTAACAACTGAGAGTCTAAATTCTTATAATCTTCTGCATCGCTCCTAGCTATACACTGTATGGAATCCATTCCATAGCAGCAGAGGAGAACCTTAACTTTAAGCACCAAGCTTCCAAGCATTACTACAAATACCTTTTTTTCATTCCTAGTACATGCAGTCAAACTGCCTATGAATAAATACCAATTCACTTTAGCTTCAATGGAGAAAGGAAAACAGTTGGGAAACCAACATTATTCTTAAGTCTAAAAGTGATTCCACCTCTTTACCTTGTATTTTCTTCCATAAAAATTTTAACTTTTAATGCAGTTATATTAAACATGAACATAAATTTAATTATGAACATAATCCCTTTCAGATTCATCTAACAGTTCAGGATGTTCATAAATCCAGAGGAAAACAAAAACATGATCTCTAATCTAGTATAATCTGGCAATTTTTATTAAAAGTTAAATTTAGAATTTTATAGCAAAGTAATATAGTCTGTGTGTCCAAATTATGATTTAAAAAAATCCTTAATTTATGTATATTAAGATACAATGCGAACCCCAATACATTTCACAGAAGCGTGTTTTTGTTTTCTGAAGCAGGATTCAATGGGCATTTTTAGGATTTTGCTCACATCGGCCCTATATACCCGAAGATTACTGGATCCGCTAAATGGACAATGAAAACTGGTTGAGGCTGCTGCTGAATGCTTCAACAGGAATCTGATACACAGACACAGATTTCATTGTTATAGTCAATGCAACCGAAGTCTTCCTTAAAACTGTGTTCCTGATACGCTGAAGAGAGAGTAATGGACTGTTAGTTCTTTAAGCCAAAAATGCATGGATCTACTGTACAAAGGCTTCATTCTCTGCCTGTAGTTAGCAACTTGAGAGCCTTCTGTAGATTCTGCACAGCAGTGCTGACATCTTCATATTGCAAAGCACTGCCAGCATATTTGCAGTATTTCTGGGCTCTAGCAAAGTCCTCTGGAGTTAGACGGATATCCCCTAGAAGAAAAATAGAGTCATTAAGATATTTGTAGGAATCTAAAAAGTATTCTGTTAGGTTAGGTAAATGCTTACATTTAAGATTATAGAAAATATTTAAGGTTATATAAAAACATGAAGATTTTTTTCAACCCCAGGTGCAAATATTTAAGTATTTTCATGCTTTTCACTTTTTTTCTTACTAACATAAACCTTACATATGCCAATAGTATGGCATAACTTACATGAAAAGATTTTTAATCCAGAAGTCAAACTAGAAGCCTATTTTGATAAATTAATTGCAAAAAAATTATAATCTGTGTAAAAAAAGGACAGTGGCTTTGGTGTTTATACTAGAATTGTGAGCCTCTCTTTTCATGGAACAATACACACAGACTAAACCATTTGACCTTCATCTGAGCTAGAATATAAATATAATTCTCAATGAAAAAAAAGAAATAACTATTTTTAAAAAATTACATAACTCATTTAACTTTTTTAGCATGAAAATATTTTTTTTGCCACCCATATAAAAATCTCTACAGTTTAATTATCATTAAATCACAAAACTAAACACATAAACAACCTTTATAAATTATGTCCAAAATTTATTCTCAGCAAGTTTTCCAGTTACATATATGATTAATATAGGTAGAGCCCAACTAAATAATCTGGGTAAAACCAAAAAAACAACTTCACTTAATCTAAAATTTGAATATATATTTCTAAAGATGAAATTAAAAACTTTGTGTCCTGCCTTTTGAAATATCATTTTCTTCAGAATTCTTTATAAGGATATTAAGAACTGATCAGAAGGCTGGGGCACAGCAAATAATATATTTCAAATTCTATTTATAAATGAACAGATAATATATATTTCAATTCTGTTTATAAGCATGTACTTATAAACAGACCATCTTTGCTTAGTTGCTTTTTATTTTGCTATTACCTAGGTAAGGACTTCAAAGTAAGTAGTGACTCCAGGTATCTAGCTACTAAGTTCCAAATCATTATTTTCTAAAATTTTCAAGAGTTCTGAAACAATGTATCTTAAACTTTCTAGGCCAATGCCAGGCACCCATAAGTACTTAATAACTTTAATGAATGAATATAAAAATGCTGTCTGTACATTATTTTCTACATTTTAAAATAGAGTTCATACAGAATTAAACATTAATGAAATTTCAGATTTTAAGATGATACACATAGATCTACATTATAGTAATTAGCCCAGTGTGTTACATACAAAATCTTCAAAAATTTGTTGAATATTATTAAAGATCATAATGGCTGGTCTTTACTGTTGTGAATTAAGAGATTAAATATTCCAATTTTGACAGACCTTGTTTCAATTTTTTTGAATTTCAGTCTTGCTTAAAAAGCAAGAAATACAAATCAATAAACTAGTAAAATGCAAATATATATAAAAAAGTTTTCCACACATCTTTCCGTATTTTAGTGCCTTGGCATTTATTACCCATTAAACCTAAAAAACAATTATCCTGCTGTCGTTCTGTTGACAATTTAGTCAGGACACTTTAGGTTGTATTTTTCTTACTGAAATACCTATTACCTATTATTTTCTTACTGAAAATACCTATTAGATTCTTCAATGTTTTTTCCAAATATATTAAGAGGTTCTAGTCATCTAAAGCTATACATCCTATCTAGGTGAGGGAGACACCTTTGAAAATTGACTTTACCTCACTACTCATTTTGTGCTTTAATAGCCTGTCCTCTTATCTCAGGGCAATCTTTAAATATATAGGGCAACCATCCAGAATTTATCAGACCTGCTGGAAGAAAGCCCAATGCTTAGAACTAATCTTATTTTTACAGCATTAGCCTTAGCAGTGTTTTGCTGATATATCACTTATTTATTAATGAGATGTATGTAGTGGAAAGAACTCCATTATTATTTTAGTTTTTATAAACTAAACTTATCCACTAATGATAAAACTACTTTAAAACACAAATATTGCACTTCTCATGAAATAACAATTTCAATGTTCAGAAAATGTGAATGAAAATATTTTAACAGAAAAATATCATTACAGATATGTAATACATATAGCTTATAAATATGCATGAAATTATGTAACTATCATATAAAATATAACCAGATAATAACCAACTTACAGACTCAGATACAAAATGTAACTTATAGATTTAAATAGAGATGCTAGACTTATTAATTACAAATATAAAGAATTTAAAAAGCCATGTCAAATAGTTACTTTTGCTATTCTGTGACCCTTCAGGCTTCCCTTCATTTAACAAATATCATCTAGGAGTCATTAATAATAAAATCTGTGATTAAAATTTTCAATTAAATAAAATCTGCTTATGATTCTTTTAACTTAGTATTTGAGAACTAGATAAAGTGGAAAATACATAAAAGGAGAAGAGAACAGGAAAAGAACTGTTCAATTTCAATATCTGAAGTTATATACAAAATAGTAAATATTGCTTAGTGGACCCAAATAAAAGCTGTTTTTTTTTTTAATATTATTAAAATGAAAAAAAAAAAATTTACTAGAGGTCATATCAGACAGACCAGAGAGAGAGCACACTGTGGACATAAAAGGTGTTTGAACGATTAAAGATGTTGTCTAAAAGAATATCTCTTTTCTGAATTCTATGCTCAATATAGTTGCCGATGACTTCAGAGAAGACTGTCCTCATCACAGGGTTGCTTTTCTCCTCCACAGGGCAGTTCAAGAAGTCAGAAGACAGCTAGAGCTATTAGTCAAGTTCCCTATCACAGTGGAAAGAGCCTGGGTCAGCACTGGATCAAAGATAACATTTTTGGTGTTAAGAGAAATCCCTGCACACTCAGTTGACATAAGCATCCATTTCTAAGGCTGATTGATTTATCTAATGTCATGCTAGACCACAGAGTACTTAATTGTAAAAATTTCCAAAATGAGTCTTTAGGGACTCCTACTTACCTAGGTAATTTTAGAAATTCATGTCAGGGACCTTGGATAATCTGATCCTAGTGTACTCTATTATCGTCTGACTTGAATGGAAAGCATGGGCAGAATCATAGGGGAATCATCTGATATGCAGTAAATCTTGGTGGTAAAGATAAAGCTCAGTACTGAACCCTTATATCCAGGCATTGCCCAGATATGTTCCTTAGAAATAGCAAGACTAGAATGATTAGAGGTAGATTTGATTAGGTCAGGCACTGTGCTAAATACTTTTCAGATATTCCATTTAATTCTCAAAAAAATTTATGAGGTAAGCGGTTATTCACACTGTAATACTAAACAGAGATATAGAAGTTAAAAAAGGAAACGTTCTGCTTCAAATACCTACCACCTTTCCAATTCCATTTTCCTTTCCACAGTAAACCACAAATTCACTACAGGAATGTTTAACATATTAATACTAACACACACTACGTGTATTAAAGGTGATAAGTACTAAACACACTAAAGAGAAAAATGTAACAGGAAAGGGATTCAGGGAGTATTTATTAGAGGTGGTGGTGAAGAGACAGTCATGGTTATGAAACTACTAGTTTTGGTTTGAGTATTATCTAGAATTTTTCTACGTACTTAAACACATACATTCATGCAGGAAGATAATTTTCATATTTTTTTCCTAAATAGGGTCATACTATATATAATGTTCTGCAACCTGTCTTTTTTTTTTTTTTTAACCTAATATGCTTAGGAGATCTTTTCATGTCAGGTACTATATATATATATATTTAAATATCTGCTTAGTATTCCATAAGATGAATGAACCATAATATTCCAATAAGCACTTAAAAGATTATTTTCCACTATTACAATGATGTTGAAATAAAATATCCTTATAAATTTTGTGCCCATGTCTGGGTATTTTTTTCAGATAGTGGAATATAGCAGGATCAAAAAAATTATATTTGCAATTCTGATAGTGACATAATGCTGCTGAAAAAACTTTACTAATGTACATTTCCCACCAACAGCATGTGAGTCATTCCTTAGGTCTTCAGTGACACTACAGATTATCGATCCTTTAAAATATTTTTTTATCTATTGACATAAACCCAAATCATTCTAATTCTCAATTTCCCTGATTATTAATATGGTTGGGAAGGCTTTCATATGTTCACTGCATATCTGCATTATCTATCATTTTCTCTCCCTGCTTTTTCCTACCGAATTGAGTTTTAGTTATTCATTTGCAGAAGCTCTTTATATATGCCATGGACATTACTTCTTTATTTTTAAATCTCAATTTCTCCTGGTCTATTAGATGCATTCTAACAATGTAATGGGCATTGTTAGAGAAGACTCCTTCTTCTGTGGTATGAATTTATTTTTCATTTGTCAAACCTGTTAAGATACAACTAAATCAGATACAAGCATTGAGAGATAGTATATAATACATATTTTTTTCTCATAACCAATTTTTCTTCTTTTTTTAAGATCCTATTTGAGAGAGAAAGAATGAATGGAGAGAGGCAGAGGGAGAAGCAGACTCCCCACTAAGCAGGGAGCCCAAAGCGGGGCTTGATCCCAGGACCCTAAGATCATGACCCCAGCTGAAGTCAGACACCTAACTGACTGAGCCACCCAGGTGCCCCCCGAATAACCAATTGTTCTAACATCACTTTTGAATATATATTCTTGCCACACTGATCCAAATGCCACATTCATCATTAATTCCTATAACGAGTAGGCTAATTTCCAGAGTCCCTACTCTGTTTGATTGATCTATTTCAGATATTTTCACATCAGATTTTAGGTGGCTCTTTTAAAATTGGGTGGGACTCCAAAGGGGAGTCTGGAAACCAAGCTTAACAGAGGAACATAGTATACATTGGGCAGGTTATCTGGTCTATTGACAAGATAAATATTTTCCACTATGTTCTTGGGTAATTTGCCAGTTTGACAGGTTCCTTTTTGTTTTTAACTATGGTCAGTTCCTCTTTTTGGATAATCTAATCATTTAGTATAGATAAAGAAGATCATAATCATTAGACTTGGTAATTTTGAACTAAAGTAATCTAGTATCAGCTTCCATGACAGCTTTAGCTATATGTTTGTGCCACTATATCTAGCAGTATACAAAAAAAAAGGAACTGTAAAAAAAAAAAAGGGGGGAATGCCTTCAAATTTAGATATTTTTTTTTTCTCTTTTAAAGATTTTATTTATTTATTTGACAGGAGAAAGACCACAAGTAGGCAGAGAGGCAGGCAGAGAGAAAGGGGGAAGCAGGCTCCCTGCTGAGCAGAGAGCCCGATGCGGGGCTCGATTCCAGGACTCTGAGATCATGACCTGAGCTGAAGGCAGAGGCTTTAACCCACTGAGCCACCCAGGTGCCTGATATTTTTGATAATATGAAACAATCTTGGTCCACTGGAGAATCTAGTGAACACAGTCATTCAAAGAAATGTGTAAACATTCCAATATATAATACTCTTAAGGTACACTTAGAAAACAAAACCCAAAACAGGAGATATATATATCTCAAAAAATAGTCAGCTGACTTACCCTGGGAAACTGTACTGAAAAGTGCAGGATCAAGAGCAGGAAGAGTCTGTGGAGTAGGCTGGATAGTATTACTTGCTACACCTGCATCAGAAAAACCACAAATGGGTATAAAAGTTATACCTCTTAATTATATACTAGGAAAATATTTAAAGGATCATGAAGGAATTTCCATTTCCTAATTACTTTTTTGAAATCTTAAAGAATTATAATTTGACATACTTATTTGATATTGGAGGCTGGTATAGAAAATATGTAGGAAAATATATTCTAAGTATTTACATATACACATGCCTAATGCAGATGGTAGTATGTCTGTCTACATACTATACTATTTCATGCATTTTTCACTTACTATGTTTTAGCAATAATTCTAGATTGATATATACATATACACATGTGTACATATACATATGTACATACATACATATATACACGAATTTGTATATAGGAAAAAGTTAAAGAAGTGTAACTGCAAAGTCAGGTGACATACAAGTTTTAAATTGACCAATTCAATGACTATCTTTTGCTTGATTTTGGTAAGTGTTAACCAAATATATTAAAGTATCATCATGCAACATAACTGTCTCCACAAAACTTGCTTTTAAAAAAACATAATTACATGAAAAAAAAAAAAGGAATGCAAGATGTGAGAGGGATCTTCAGAGACTACCTAGTTAAGCCTAGTGCTTTGAAGAAGCTGTACCTAAAGCATAGGTAGGTGATTATGTATTTTTCATATAATGCTAAAAAAAAAGATAAGTCTACAACCCGTTCACAGATCATTCTAGATATCAAGCCATCCCTTGCTAAATAATTTGTGTCTTTGCCTAAATTAAAATTTTCCGAACAAATCCCTTTCTCCATGGAAAATGAATATGTTTACTGACCAGCATCTTGTATTAACTTTTAAATGCTTATTAGTACATCTTCATATGATTAATTAAGTAGGCAATATTAACAAGAACAAAACAGAATTTACAGAGAGAAAATTTAGTTACATAGTAAAATATTTTTTGAGCGATATTAAAAAATAGGTAGTCTGTATTTTATCAAGAACTTCTGGTCACAGTCATTCAACTAAGGCTTGAACTGACAGCACAGGCTGCTCAACACGCCTCAAGCAGCAGTAAGAAGATGCTGCTTCCATTTGTCTTGGTGCACATGAGCCAAGGCCTGTCCTTTCGGCAGCCATCATGACACGTTCCCATGCGGGCCTAGTGTACATGCCCCAAACAAGCTCATAAATACTTGTTAAATTAGTAAAAGCGGCTTTTAGTTTGTTATTCATTTCTTTTTTAAGATGCCCAAATCTGTTTTTCTTTCTTTCTGGATCTGGAAAGGTCTCATTTGTCAATTCACAAATGGACTGCAGCTCCGAAGACTGCAATACGTTGGGAGTGATGTGACCATAAAAACATTCATTAGGGAGAGCAGACTGTGTTGGAAATTTCTTCCTTTCTATTATTTAACAAAAAAGAAGTGTCAACAAATAACTTCTGGTTAACTTTTAAGTAGATGGTTACATAGCCCATTAAATGGGATTAATACATATTCAAGAATTAAACATTATAAGATTTCTAATTAAGTATCGAATTTAAATTGTTCTATAGTTTACACAGTCTGGGAATTCTGAAAAGGGAGAAATGGGCGTTGGTTAGAAAACTAGAGAAGATTATCCAGAATTATAATTAAAAAGAATCCTTAAGGGAGTAGCATTTGGAGAGGCAGAGAAAAAGGGAGAAAGACACACTATCTACAAGGAACACTATAAGCAAAGTTAAGAAAATAGGAAGATTGGGCTGAGTAAAACCTCAGTATAATCAACGGAAAATAGCATTGACAGAAATGGTCAGGACAAAATATTAACAACTTTGGAAGCTGTATAGTACGATAACTCAAAGGCAGTAATTCTTATATGTAAAAGAATAGAAGAGCTAAGTTTTTGATTTACATATGACAAGCTGCATTCATAATCAAAAGGCTAGCATTAATTATAACATAATTCTAATATTTAATCTATTTAGATTTATTACTGAGATCTTCTTCCTCAATAGTTATAAAGCATATGTTTCAAGAGAAAGGACAAACCATCCGCTCTATCACCTCTATATCTGATCGTCCACAGTCGTTAAAGCACAGAGGCCAACACTGCCTGCTTAAACAATCACTCTCGCTGCCCTCCTCGCAGCCCCTATGCTTTTTTGTGAAAGAACTAAAAACCGTATATTAGTACATACTATTCTTTTCAGCTATCTCAAGGATTTCCCTTTGATAAAAGTGCATCCTGGATCTTTATATGAGGGAAAGTAAATCAATCTTAAAATGAGTAAGAGGGGAAACATCTGCTATATTTATAAACTAAAAATGTTATTTCATTTGCGATTAGCCAACTAAGAACTGATTTTTTTTTAACTGTTTTAAATATAATAGAAAAAAAATCTGCCAGCTAAGAGGAGATTCCAATATCTCAAACCAATTTTAAGGGGCAAAATATTGTGAGAAAAGTAGATTTTGATTTGACAGGGATTTAGTTCCTTGGAGGAAGAGACATAGAAAGGAGGTGCCAAAGACATGAAATCAGAAAAACGTGGGTTCAAACTCTAGTTCTGTCACTAATAGATATGTTTATGTGTTTATTTTCATGGGATAATTGCTTAATTTCTTTAGTGTGTAAATTAGGGATAGCAATATCTAATATAGTTAATATAATTGCCTTAAGAATTAATTTATAAAATAGCTATCATAATTTTGTAAGTGCTAAGCCTATAAGAGTATATATAAAGTAACAAGATAGGACCTCACCCTAAAAAGTTCCAAGGTTTTTGGTTTTATGTGTTCACTCTGAGGAACAAAAAAGAAAAAAAAAAACAAGGCTCAAGCCAGAGTTAGTTGGAGCAAGATAAACTGCTCATGCCAGAAAACTTTCTAATAAAAGACTACCTCCTTAATATCTATGTCTATGTATGTCAAGGATATTCTAAGCAGGAGATACTGTCTGTTAGTTTGAACATATGGAACTACTAAGATGTTATCATTTATGTTATATAAAAGTAGCAATTTCATAACCGATACAGCCCTCCCAGAAGTAAGTTTTCTCTCTTCTATATACACACTGTATGACTATATATAAAATATATGTGCCTGTACCAGAGTTTTGCCCTAAGAGATGTTGTCTAACATGGTACCTTTTAGGCAACTTTTTTTTAAGGTCAATATTCTACCCCCAAAGGTGACACTTCCCTTGATTCACAAAATGATTTTAAGTGTTCATTAGCTTGCTCTTAAATACCCTGTATTTGGCACAGAGATAGGAAGGAAGAGAAAAAAAGGAAAAGGAAGCTAATTTGCTGAACACTGATTTTGTGATTAGGCACAGTTGGTAGTGAATTTTCAAACTTTTTCTCCTTTAATAATGAAAATCACTATAAGAATATAATTAATTTCATTTTAGAAAGAAGCAAAACCTAGGTTGAGAGGCTGAATAACATTTGAGTTTGTGGTTTAGAAAGGGGCAGGAACTAATAACCAATACTATTTGACTTTGAAATTGCATTTTATTCTCACTTTGCCCTTCTATAAAAATGGTGTGTCAAAGGCTCCTGGTCAGTGTTTAAATTCACTAGAATAGAGTAGTATTTATATAAGGCAAATGCATCTAAGTAGCTGGTATTGCTTATGTTATTCTACACTGGAAATACTGAATATTTCTATAAGAAAATAAAATATTTATAATAGAGTTCTGTGAAATTTTACTTACAAAACAAACTCAAATTGGTTTGTCTATTTAACTCATCATATAGACCATAAAGCAAAGTCAGAGTAAAATATATAGAATGATGACACAAAAGAGATCACTGTTAATCACAGTCATCAATATTCTTCGAGACAAAAATAATAGCCATATGTAGATAATATAGAGTTAAAATTTTGAAAATAGGAGGAAAGAAACTAAAAATAACTGGTGCTATGACAGTCAAATAGAAAACTTTTAAATGTTATTAAACTCATGCAATTCTAAACCTAAAATGGTTTGGATAAACTGAGGCTGAAAATTTCAAAGTCAGTAAAGTAATGGTGTGGTACTTAACAGAAACCATAGAAATTAGGGCTCAAAGGATGACTTTCATCCTACGAATTAAATATTTTGAAATGTTTGTATTTGGATTACATTTATACTGAGATAAAAGAAGTATTTTAAAAACAATTTTTGGAAAAACTTCAAGATGTAAATTATGGCTTTAAATGACTTTCTATTTAAAGATAAGGGTGACACTTTGTCAACAACACAAGTAAATGGAAGAGTATCTGTCTGCAATTTAAAAAATTATCTTTCATTTACTGACACTGACTCATTACTAGAGACTAGTGCTGTTAGATCTTTTCCATGAAAACACGGACATACAGTACTGATTTATTCAAAGATAGTAGTTATCACTTCCCTTTTTTTCTTCAGTCAACTGTTTATAATATTAAAAGATATAACCCACACCCCCTCTTTTCAATTGTCTCTGATTCCACTGCTACTGAGATTTTGTGCCTCAGTGTCTCTCCCTTCAATAATATCTACGTCGAGGGCAGAGATCGGGTCCTAAGGAAATAAGGCAAGAAAAATCAAATCTTGCTGACACAGTGGGATGCTGATCAACACATACTGTAATAGATCCCCACACTTCAGTGTTACTCTTGAACAGTGAAGGGCAAAGTAACGGACGGGAAGAAAGAGAAAAGAGCACCACACAAGAAAATCATAGAAGCTATTCTTAGTAATAAAATATAAAGTTAATAGTAACGTATGTAAATGTTTGGTCATTTCTCAAAAAACTAAAGGAAAATTAACATTCAAACTTCAACAAAAAGGATTTAACATTTTTTTGTGGGTTCAAATAGAACTTAAAGATAGCATCATGATTTATGACCGTCATGCTCAGGCATAAACACAATAAAAAGTGCAGCCCTTATTTATGAAAGGAGAGTTCAAAACTTTTTAAGCTTTAATTTCCTACCTGTGCTGTGAGGCACTTCCGCTGGCGTATTAGCGGGAGCGTGCGCGCCGGGAGGAATCTGTATTCCAGTGAAGCTGCTTGACGGCATGCTGCTTGGGTCATAAGCCGAAGATGATGGCTGAGGTGGCTGAGTCGGCAGGGATGTTGCTCCAGCATCTTCGTTTTCTTCAACATCTATTATATAATATATATGTAAAGTTAAACTAGGTATTTTGAAAGAAAAATGCCATTCTTATTTTGCTCTACAAACATGACAAACAGACCTTCTGAGGCAATTCTATTTAATGTAATTGATAAGTAGGCTCTAGCTCTTAAAAATAATAGTTTTGTTTTCTTTTCTTAAATCACTTAATTGTGCCTGACAATATGATTGTCACTTCAAGGTAATACTTTATAATTTTATAAAATCTTTGCATATAGTGTATTTTTCTTAAAAATAAATTTTCTTTAAACTTATGATAAGTGGTATTTTTTGCAAAACATGTCACATTTATGCTATTCATAGACTATTTTTCTGACAGCTGCCCTTTAATCTAGTCATCATTCATACTAGCTATTAAATGATTACCTGTGTGTTTGTTGTTCAAAGTACTAGGTTAATCAACAAAAACAAAGGAATGAAATTTCACAGAGCTACCTGCACAGAAAAGAGTAATAGGAGAATTTGTGTGGAATCGCTTCTCGGCCTTTTGATTAAGATTAAGTGTAGAGACTTTGTGTTTTTAAGTTCTGAAATACAGACTTAAAATATACTATCTTATTAGCTGAATTTGAAAGCTACTCTGGGAAAATTAAATATTGATAGTCTACTTAAGATGACAATTAGCCATTTTTGGGAATCTTCGTAATTTAAACTGTAAGCGAGAGTAAGAGATTTCTGAAACCAATTTACTTCCTATCAAACTTTTTTGTTTGATCATAACCATATTACATAATCAATGTGGATAATTTCAAACAACCAAAAAAAAACCCTACCTATTCTGAGATACACATTTTACTAAGTAACCTTGTAGATGTATTTATACTTTACATACACTAAAATAATTTTCTCCTATATTAGAGAACTATCACATTTATGCGTCCTGGGAAGGAGCCCCTCCCTCTACTTCTTAAAGGCACTAGAAAGTGACTAAAAGCTGGTAGAAACTAGAGTGAAGATGGCCCTTTGAAGAGGAAATCTCACCAGGTAAGGTTTGCTTTCATGTGTCTTTTCACCTGCAGGCACTCAACAATCTGTGCAAAACAAAGAGTTGCGGAGAAGTGAGCCATGAAATGTGTGTATAAACCCCAACTAAATACTGTATGACCCTGAACTATGCATGCACACTCCGGGAAGATTCTAGAGGGTCCTGGTGAGAGCAATAGCCTTAAAGCTGAAAGAAAGACAGGCAGTGTTTGAGTTCAGGCATGTTAATTTCCTGCTAGAACAAGAACCAAGAACTTGGAAGAGGAAGATGAGAAAATGCAAGGAAGCTATAAGACGTTATCAACAACAAAAATTAATAGAAATATGGGGTGGGTTGATGGGAGGAAGAAAATGTGACCAGAGTTAGGAGAAAAAGACAGTCTACAGAAGAAGATCCCCAAATGACCCAGACATCAAAATTAGCAAAAAACAAAAAAACAAAAAACATTAAAACAGGTACTATAAATATGTTCAAGGACATAGAGAAAAATGTAGTCATAATGAATGAAAGAGGAAAAACTCACCAGAGAAAAGAAACAAGAGGAGACAAAACAGATGGGACTAACAGAAGACAAATGATAAAAATGATAGAATTAAATCTAGCTATAGCAATAATTATATTAAGTGGACCAAACACTATTTTGAAGGCTGATGTTGACAGACTAAACAAACAAATGAACAAAACCCAAACCAAGAAACACCTATATGCTTTAAGACTCAGATATGTTTACAGTAAAAGGATGAACATAGATAAACTATGTAAATACCAAGCAGACAAAAGCTGAAGTAGCTAAACCCAGTAACAGACACATAATTGTCTCTCTTTACAGATAACGTGATTATCTACAAAGAAACTCCCAAGGAATCTATAAAGCAACCACCAGAATAGGTAAATTTAGCAAGGTTGTGCAATACAACATCATTGTACAAAAATCAATTGTATTTCATACACTAGAAGTAAACAGGGGAATGAAAAAAATCAAATACTTGGAAACAAATTTAACGAAACAGGCACAAAATCTCTACTCTGAAAAATACAAAACACTGTCAATACCAACTAATGAAGGCTTAATAAATAGAAAGATACACCATATTCATGTAATAAAAGAGTCAATTTTGTTAAGGTATCCATTCTCCCTAAATTGATCTATAAATTCAGTGCAATATCAATCCTAATTCCAGCCGGCTGTTTTTTATTGTAATAGAAACTGAAAAATCTACTCTAAATTTACGTTGAAACCAAAGGACATAGAATAGCTAAGAACATCTTGAGAAAGGAGAGCAGAGTTGGAGAACTTATGCCATCTGACTCCAAGGTTTACTTAAAAAGGTGGAAGGTCGTGTGCTATTGGTACAGACCAGAAAAACATACCAATGTAATTGAATAGAATCCAGAAATAGAATCGCACTTACAAAGTTAACTGAATTTTTGACAGAGGAACCAAAGAAATTCAACATGAAAGGAAAATGCATAACAAATGGTGCTGGAATAATGGGCTATCCTTATGGGGGAAAGAATCCTGAATCCAGCCTACCTCATACTATATGCATGAAAAAATTTAAGGTCTTTCACAAACTTTTGAGTAACAGCTCAAATGATAAATCTTCAGGATTAAAAATATAAAAGAATTTTTAAGGTAGAGATAGATAAAGATTTCACAGGACATAAGAAGTAGCCATAAAAATTTTAAAATTATAAACTATATTTTACCAGGACTAAAGATTTTTGGTAATTAAAGGAAGGTAAGAAAACAAGTAGGGAATCAACAGATTGGGAGTAAATATTTGTAAAACATGTATCTGACAAAGGACTTCTATTCATAATTTATAAATAATTCAATAATAAGATGACAGACAACCCATGAAAAATGGGCAAGTATGTTAATGGCCACAGTAGTACTCACAACAACCAAAATGTTCATCAATGGAAGAATAAATACAATGCGTACAGGCATACAATAGAATATCATTCAGCCTTTGGAATGAAATTCTGAAACATCTTGTAACATGGATGAACCCTGAAGACATTACAATAAATGAAATAAGCCAGTCACAAAAGGGCAGATACTGTGTGATTCCACGTATACGAGGTACCTAGAGTATTCAAATTGACAAAGACAGAAAACAGAACAGTGATGACCAGGGGCTAGGAATGGATAGGGTAAAGGAGACTTATAGTTTAATGGGTATAGAGTTTCAATTTGAGAAGATGAAAAATATTCTGGAGTTACATGGTGGTGACAGGCTGAATAATACGAATGTGCTTAATGCCATTGAGCTGTACATTTAAATGATTAAAATGGTAAATTTTGTTATGTATAATTTACCACAACAAAAAGAATGGGCAAAAGATTTAAACACACTTCACAAGTAAAGATATATGAAAAGCCAATAAACACTTATAACAGAGTTCAATATCATTTAGCCATTGGGGAAAAATGCTAATTAAATCACAATGAAGAACCACTATATATGGATCAGAATGCCTAAATTTAAAAATACTGACAATACAAAGTGCTAGCAAGGATACAGAGGGACAGAAACTTTAATGCATGGCTGATGAAAGTGTAAATGGTACACTGACTTTAGAAAATGGTTTGGGAGCTTCTTACATATATAACCCAACAATTTTATTCTAGCTATTGACCCAGCACAATGAAACACGTGCCACCTGTTCACATATAATGTGCAGTATGTCTAAAAACCACATGTACTTAAATGTCAAGAAGCTTAATTCATCATAACCTCAAACTAGAAACAGCCACAATATTCATTAGCAGATGAACCGATAAAGAAATTATGGTATCCATACTATGAAATACTACTCAGCAGTAAAGAAGAGTGGACTACTGATACACAAGACACCAATGACTCGCACAGATACGGTGTTGAAAGAAGCTGGGTGCAAAACAACACCGTGGGATTCCATTTACACAATGTTCTAAATCAGGCAAAACTAATTTTTGATTAAACAAACAACTAAATCAGTTGTTTCTCAAGGTGGGAATGGACTGGGAAAGAGTATGAGGTAATTTTGGGGGGTAATAGAAATGTTTTTTATTTAGAGGGTGTGTGTGTCAAAAGTCACTGAGTCACTGACTTACACTACTAAGCAAGCAGTAAACTTTAATTTATATCAGTAGATGCTAAAGACAACGGGGTAATTTTTTATTAAAAATAGGGTATTTACATGGTCTCAAAGGGACTTATTCCACAATAACTTATTAATAATACAAACAGCTTATTAATAACAAAGGGAAAATCATTTTGAAGTGTAATATCCCAGAGAATACCACATTAACTGAGTGATCAGTTAATATCACCAATATTTCACCAATATTATACAACCTTGCAATGCAAGGTAGGGGATATAATCTCACTCTGGCGTATTTCTGCTAAATGGGCATAACTGTAATCTAATTATGAGGCAACATCAGGCAAACCCAAATTAAGGGACAGTCTATAACTAACTAGCCTGTACTCTTCAAAAACACTGGGCCAAGAAACACCTAGAAAGGCTGAAGAATCATTCCAGGTTAAAGGAACTAAGGAGACATGAAAGTTAGATGCAGTGGTTAATCCTGGATGAGGAACAAAAAGCCACAAAGGAGATTATTAAATCAACTGATCAGATTTGAATGAAGTACTGAGAAGCAAAAGAGCATATCTGTAATTCATTTTCAAATACTTCAAAAAATATATATATGTAAAATCATATCCTTTTGTAGAGCCATAAGCCATTTCTGAGGAGATACTGTAAGAAGTTATGACATTAATACAAGATTAGGGAACTTTAAAATTACATCTTAGATGACTAATGTATTGACTTATTTTATATCTCCTATGTCCTCCAATTACAGGTCTTAATTAGCAGCAAATATTTATTGAGACTAAAAAATGTTAAAGTTAACTGTATCTTAGGGTTTCCCAAAAGAGGGAAATTTTAAATTAGTAGATATATGATAAAAGATATTAATTTTAGGGGCGCCTGGGTGGCTCAGTTTGTTAAGCGGCTGCCTTCAGCTCAGGTCATGATCCCAGGGTCCTGGGATCCAGCCCCACATTGGGCTCCCAGCTCAGCAGAGAGCCTGCTTCTCTCTCTCCCTCTGCCTGCCGTTCTGTTTACTTGTGCTCTCTATCTCTCTGTCAAATAGGTAAATATAATCTTAAAAAAAAAGATATTAATTTTATTGAATATAGATTAATAACAACCACTTAAAAATAGTATCATTTTGCAGATACTGAATTGACATGGACATGCAAACCTAGAGTTTGAATGTTAACAGAACTCCCTTCAGTTGAGCCTTACTTTTTTCCTGGAACACAGTTTTTGTACTAATCATATGGTTTCCTTATGTACTTTTAAACAACATGACTCAATTCCACATAGTAGTATTTTCAGAAGTATCTCCCTTTTTTCTTACTCTAAGGTGTAATATCTATTATTTTTTATGGTTTTACTAGAAATTCAATTCCAGAATAACAGAGAATTAGACTTTTGTTAAACATAATACCTTTTACCCCTAGAGTTAATTTAAGCACACAAGAGAATATAATGGTATAGTCAGAAAAGAAAAATCAAGGTTTTAAAAAGACTTTTCTCTTACACATTCAGATTTAAGGACATCTTCTTGTTTTTTTTTTTTTGTTTGTTTGTTTGTTTTTTATTAACATATAATGGATTCTTTGCCCCAGGGGTACAGGTCTGTGAATCATCAGGCTTACACATTTCATAGCACTTACCATAGCACATACTCTCCTCAATGTCCATAACCCAGCCACCCTATCCCTACCCCACCACCCCCTAGCAACCCTCAGTTTGTTTCGTGAGATTAAGAGTCTGTTATGGTTTGTCTCCCTCCCGATCCCATCTTGTTTCATTTTTTCCCTCCCTATCCCCGGTGACCTCTGGCCTCGTCTCTCAAATACCTAATATCAGAGAGATCATATGATAATTGTATTTCTCTGATTGACTTATTTCACTTAGCATGATACCCTCTAGTTCCATCCACATCATTGCAGATGGCAAGATTTCATTTCCTTTGATGACTGCATAGTATTCCATTGTATATATATATATACACCATATCTTCTTTATCCATTCATCAGTTGATGGACATCTAGGTTCTTTCCATAGTTTGGCTATTGTGGACATTGCTGCTATAAACATTCAGGTGCAAGTGCCCCTTCGGATCACTACATTTGTATCTTTAGGGTAAATACCCAGTAGTGCGATTGCTGGGTCGTAGGGTAGCTCTATTTTAAACTTTTTGAGGAACCCTCATACTGTTTTCCAGAGTGGCTGTACCAGCTTGCATTCCTACCAACAGTGTAGGAGGGTTCCCCTTTCTCCACATCCTCACCAACACCTATCATTTCCTGATTTGTTAATTTGAGCCATTCTGACCGGTGTGAGGTGGTATCTCACTGTGGTTTTGGTTTGTATTTCCCTGATGCTGAGTGATGCTGAGCACTTTCTCATGTGTCTGTTGCCCATCTGGATGTCTTCTTTCCAGAAATGTCTGTTCATGTCTTTTGCCCATTTCTTAATTGGATTATTTGTTCTTTGGGTATTGATTTGATAAGTTCTTTACAGATTTTGGATACTAGCCCTTTATCTCATATGTCATTTGTGAATATCTTCTCCCATTCTGTCAGTTGTCTTTTGGTTTTGTTGACAGTTTCCTTTGCTGTGTGAAAGCTTTTGATCTTGATGAAATCCCAACAGTTCATTTTTGCCCTTGCTTCCCTTGTCTTCGGCGA
>CM052886.1:20085101-20189416 GCA_028534135.1 Potos flavus
ATTAAATGTGTAGATTGCTTTAGGTAGCATAGACATTTTCACAATATTTGTTCTTCCAATCTATGAGCATGGAACGTTTTTCCATTTCTTTGTGTCTTTCTCAATTTCTTTCAAGAGTACTTTATAGTTTTCTGAGTACAGATTCTTTGCCTCTTTGATTAAATTTATTCCTAGGAATCTTATGGTTTTGGGTGCAATTGTAAATGGGATCGACTCCTTAATTTCTCTTTCTTCTGTCTTGCTGTTGGTGTATAGAAATGCAACTGATTTCTGTGCACTGATTTTATATCTTGACACTTTACTGAATTCCTGTATGAGTTCTAGCAGTTTTGGAGTGGAGTCTTTTGGGTTTTCCACATAAAGTATCATATCATCTGCAAAGGGTGAGAGTTTGACTTCTTTGCCAATTTGGATGGAAGGACATCCTCGTAAGAGCCATAAACCATTTCTGAATAGACACTGTTAGATGTTATGACATTAACACTTAAGTCACCAGGTTACATTTTGTTATTTTGAAAAAGCATACAGTGAAAATATTCCCCTTTAGATTTTAAAGGATTATTGGTATTCTATAACTCCCAATTTTCTACTACCTAGAAGCTCTATAAAAACTGAATAGAAATAATGAAGAGAAATTATAAGCTCCACTTAAGCTAATTTTTGGAAAATATAACAAAAATTATATATATCTAATCACCTAGTAAGTTAGTATTATAAAAAGCCTAAAACAACCATTTCACTACAAAAGAGATCATGATAATAATTAAAATGTAATACTTTCAAGGACATAAGTTAAAAATGTTAATATTAGAAGTCACTGATACTGAAAGAACATCTAGAAAAAATAATACTGATTATTTACTAGGCATATCAATGTATCTAAAATGATACACCTGAAATGCTACTGAAAAGTAAAATATGTTTAAAACAAAAATATATTTTCATGGTATATTTAAGAATATATGTATAACCATATACAAGAAGTAAAGTATCTTCCAAATCAGATGTTAGAAGGTAATGATAAATACAACATGATTATATTTACTACAAATATGTGTATGTAAAAGGTAACTTAAATATCATCAGGTAATAGAAGTAGTTCAGCTTCAATTTCCAATTTAATGTAATTACTAAATGTGAAGAAACGTTACATCTTTGGCCTTAAAATTTGGTTTTAAATTAAAGAAAGATAAAGGTACCTTCCGGCTCTTAACATCTATGACTATAATAAAGACAATATGTAGGTGCTATGAAATGAACTGTGTCCCCGCAAAATTCATATGATCAAGCCCTAATCACCAATGTGACTATATTTGGAATTAAGCTCTTCAGAAGGTAACTAAGGTTAAATGAGTTATAAGAGTGGAGTCCTATTCTACTAGAATTGTGGCCTGAAAGATCTGTTTCTCTCTCGGTCATGTGAGAACAAAGAGAAGGCTGATGTCTGAAAGCCAGAAGTGGGCACTCACCAGCAACAGAACCCAGCTTCACTTTGGTCTTAGACTTTCCAGCCTCTAGACCCCTGAGAAAATAAATGCCACCCCAGTCTATGGTGTTTTGTTACGGCAACCTGACCCACCCAAGACAATACGAGAGAGGAACGGAAAATAGAACTGGTAAAGTAGTGCCACACTGTGGTGACTCTGGCTTGGTGGCCTGAAGATCTTGGGTATTTTCTTGTGGACACTTGTTAACAGTAGGACAAACACAACGCATTCCTGATTATAGTCAGTATTAAAGTAGAAAAGGAAGTATGTAAAAAACACAGGCACTGGGTATAAAAAAATGAAGAAACAAAAAATCAAACAGACACAGGACTCAGAGTAAGAGGGCCAGGATTCATGTTCTAGTTCTGTTTTGTGAAGGCCCTAACCAATGTGGAATCTCAACTTACTCCTGTGTACAATAGTAATAACAAACTATTCCCAAGGGATTTTCGAGGGTATGAATAAGTGAAAATGATTTGTAAGCTTTAAGGCACTATATGAATGCAAGGTATTTATTACAGAAAATGACTGTAAGAAAAATTCTATGTGAAAAAGACTGTTAAAACATTAGATAAGGGGACGCCTGGGTGCCTCAGTGGGTTAAAGCCTCTGCCTCTGGCTCAGGTCATGATCTCAGGATCCTGGGATCGAGCCCGCATCGGACTTTCTGCTCAGCGGGGAGCCTGCTCCCCCCCCCACCTGCCTCTCTGCGTACTTGTGATCTCTCTCTGTCAAATAAAATAAATAAAATCTTAAAAAAAAAACATTAGATAAGGACATATCATGAAGTGTTTTTCACGAATAAGTAACAAAAAGTTAACTTGAAATGCTGTATGAAAGCTTGCATCTCTAGAAGATAAACTGCAAAATAATTTAGAGTATTCATATATAAAACCGCAGTATACCTTTTTCACCTTTTTCACCAAATGACAGTATCACCTTTTTCACCAAATGGCATTATAACATTCTAAATAGTCCTCTAAATAATAAATAAACAGAACAAAAAGGTTTTCTTGCCTTCCCCACTTGTTCTCTCCTCCCATCTCCTTTGCTCTTTTAAAGGCAGGTTTATTGAGGTATAATTTACATACAGTAAAATTCATACATCTTGGGTGTACAGTTCTGATATAAAGCTCATACGATGTATAACCACCACTTCTGGTCATCCCCCACCTTTCCCATGTTCCTTAAAATTCCTCCCTCATCCCAGGTACTCACTTACCTGATTTGTGTCCCTAGAGCACTGCCTTCTCCAGAAAGTTATATAAATACAATCATATAATATATATGTAGGCTTCTGTGTTTGGCTTCTTCCACTTAGCATAATGCTTCTGAAATCAGTCCATACCATATTGTTGCAAATATCAACAGCTGATGGCGTCTGAATTATTTCTAGTTTTTGGCAATTACAAATAAAGCTGCTGTAACAGTTATGTGTAAGCCTTTGTATGGACATATGTTTGCATTTCTCTTGGGTAAAAAAATACCTAGAAGTGGGGCTGCCAGATATTGTGTCAAGTGTATTTTTAATTTTATACAAAGCTGCCAAACTGTTTTCCTTTTCTTTTCCCATGAGTAATGTATAAGAGTTCCAGCTACCTGGCATTCTCATCAGCACTTGGGACTATCAGTTCAATTTTAGCCCTAGATTCTAGTAGGTATGATGTTGCTATAGTCTTAATTGGTCTTTCCTTAATGACTAAAGATTTCAGCATCTTTTCATGTGCATATTTGCTACCCGTTCATTCTTAACTGATATATGGAAATACTCAACATAACGATTATATTTTGTTATGGATACTTATACAACATGTACATATAAATATACCACTATGCAGAACTGCAATATAACTGTCATTTGAAAAACTGTGAGGACAGAATATATATGCAGAAATCACTAAAATGGCCTAAAAGAACTAAAATATTAATTTCATCAGTGTACATTCATTTACTGAGCATTGAGAAAACTGAAAAAAAAAAAAAAAAAAAAAAACCTAAGAGGATTAATTCCCACAGAAGAGTAGTGCTAACAAGCCATCCCCAGAACCAGGACCAGCTGGTTTCACAAAAAAATTCCAGAAAACATTTAAAGGAAAGGAAATTCTAAGGCGATTCAAAATGTTCCAAAGCATAAAAACATACTGGAAATCTTCAGATTATACTTATGAAGTAAGCAGAACACTGACACCAAAAAGTAAAATTGTAGACCAATCTTACTTATGAATGTCAATGCAAAAATTCTAAATATATAGTAGTTAACTGAATCCATCAATATAATTAAAAAAACCCAAAACCAAAGAACAGAGTCAAGTGAGGTTTATTATTCAATGTAAAGCCGGTAACAATATAGTAGTGAACTGAATCTATCAATATAACAATAAAAAACCCAAAACAGAGCCAAGTGAGGTTTATTATTACTATTATTAACATATGATGTATTATTTGTTTCAGGGGTACGGGTCTGTGATTCATCAGTCTTACACGATACACAGCGCCCAAGTGAGGTTTATTACACAATGCAGAGCTGGTTCAATATTAGGAGATCTTTTAATAGAATTCACCATAATAACAGATCTAAGGAGCTGGATTAGGCTGGTGTTAGCCAACTCTGGCCAATAGGTTGGCTGTCTGTTTTTGTAAGTAAAGTTTTACTGGAACAGAGACATGCTCATTTGATTACATACTGCCTGTGGCTACTTCTGTACTATAAGAGCATCTGAGAAGTTGCCACAAGACCTTATGACCTAGAAGCCTAAAATATTTACTATCTGACCATTTAAGAAAAAGTTCACCAACTCGTGCATTCAATGATCATTTTCACAGATGCCTAAAATTTGTATAACAAAATGCAAGGATCATCTAGAATTTTAATGCAGAGTACAGTGATTATTCTTCTAATAGTCAATTTCCTGTATGTCTAATCAATAAAAACAAGTAAGTGAAAAATGTCCTTCCTTTTCTTTAAATTACATATTAACTGAAAGGTGAAGTGAAATGGTAAGAACCTTATTTTTTCATGATTTAATTTTATAAAACTACTTATTATGTAATGGTGAAACATTCATGCATTAAGTCAAAACAAAACTCAGATGAAGAAGTGTCTATATTACCAATTGTATAAAAAAAGGAGGCTGTGTATTCCTATTTATTTGTAAATTTATAAAAAATCATCTGTAAAGAGACACAAAAACTAAAAAAAAAAAATAGTATTTACTTTTTTGGGTTTTGGTAGAATCTGGCCAAATAAGGGATGTGATGGAAATGAGAAATTCGTTTCATATTTTTCATATCCCCTATAAATTTTGAACTATGTGAATGTACTACCTATGCCTTGGACAAAAAAAAAACTCACCTCAAATAGATGTGTAAAAAATAACAGTGTTCTTTGTGGTTTGGAAATATTTTATAAAATGGATTACCTGTTCTATGTAAGAATGAAATCTGATTACAGGCAGGAGATGGCCAGGCTACCTTGTTGATAAAGACAGAACAGTTTGGCCTTAATCTCTCACTGTCCCTAAATTTATTTTACACCTAATTTTCATCAATTTTGGACCTGATGGAACAAAAGAAAATGTACAGTTTCTTTGAAAAACCTTGGATAATATTCTGAACAATTATGATTCTACTAAGTCATTTTACTTAAACAAATAAATACATACCATTATCTTCTTCAATTCCAACAGGCCCTGCTTGAGGAGTCTCTCCATTCTTTAAACAATTATGGATATATGTTGCCTTCCACCTTGCATACTTTCTGTGTTTCACATTCTAGAAGGAATATTTTTATATCAATATTAAATTGCAGTAAGAAGTCAAATAAAAACATACATTTATGATAACCTATGGTATTTCTGAGATAAAACCCACTCTTGCATGTTGTATCTCTGAAACAATCTGGCAACCTCTCCACCCTACCACTGGATTCTACCAAATGTCTAGGGCTCAGAAGACGATAAAAAGCTATCTTCCTCAAAACACGTACCTAGTTCTCTCTTATGATTCTGTATTTCAGAAAAGGTCTGCAATGGAAATATGGGAGTGTCCTTCAGCAAAACTCGTAACTCTTACGCACAGGGGAGAACTAGGCTAAATGATGGAATTCCAAAATTAAATATGAAGATATACAGTAGATTGAGCTATTTCCACCAAAGAGGAAAAAAAATGGATCTGTACAAATCTATGAAAACACATTTGTGAAAACAAAAGGAAAACTAAGATGATGCAGTGGCTAAAACAAACACTAGACAGATAGCTAAGTGAACTTGACCTTTTAACCCTATAGCATGCTACTTACCAGCTATGAATCTCAGTTACCTCAATTCCAAAAAGGGGAAAATAATACCTCATGGGGTTGTTCTAAGAACTGGAAATACCAGTAAAGAATCTGCTAGTTGCCTTTTCTTCTTTTCTGCCTCAAAATTTATGCTACACACTATAAAATTAAGACAAAAATCTGCCTTAAAAATATAAAAAAGTAAAATGTTAGAATTTTGGAGGGGTTAGTAATTTTTAGTTTATATTTCAATTGACATATATGACACTCATGGATCAGTGGTACTGGTATCAACTGGCAGCTTGTTAGAAATGCAGAATCTTTAAACACATCCCAGATCTCCTAAATCAGAATCTGCACTGTAACAAGATCCCCAGGTAATCTGTATGCACATTAGAGTCTGAGATAAGACACTTTTCATTATGTTGAAAACAACTTTAATGTTCCTTTTGCAAAAACTAAGTCACCGATAAGTACAAATAGAGCATACAGCAGATACTTAGTTGAGTATTTTATGCAAAATTATCTAGATACTACTACAGATTAGTATATAGAAATCTAAAATCCCTAATTATCAAATTTGTATCCTACTTAATTTCCCTTTTCTTATCAAACAATCCTCTTCTATATTTCACTAAAAACAACTTTTCTTCACTGATTCCCATTTTTTTCCAGGTATGATTATAATTTATTCTACTTCACAAAGAAACTTTTCAAAAGAAGCATCCACATTTAACATTTTCACTTCTTCATCAGTTAATTCACTCTAGAGAGAAAAAAGTTTATTTCTTTTGTTTGGGCTTATTTTCAGCACATAAAAGGTCAGAGAATTTGAATGTGCTATGCCTTTTAATGGCAGTGAGCCCACATTTGCCAGCCCCCACCTCACTTAAGTTGTGGGTCCACTTAAGGAACATCCTCGATGTCACCAACAGCCCTCTCCATGCTGGCAAATCCAACAGACACTTGTAGGCATCATCTTACCAAACCTTTCAGCGGCATACAAAACATCAAACCATTCCAAACTCTGTGCAACATTCTCTATTACTCGTTTTTGTGATATTCTTGTTCTCCTGCTTTCCCTCCTCTTTGGCTACTAATCCTCTATCTCATCTCCAAATAAATTTACACACCATGTCCTAGCAGGTACTGTAAACGGGTGGGCTCAATCAATGGATTCATATACAATTTTAAATATGAATTACGTTTCTATATAATTAAATACTAGGAAAGCCACTTACTAATGAAGGGAATTACTTCAAGTTTCCAGCGATTTAAAGTTTCCCTATTTTTGGGAAAACCTAAGATACAGATAACCTCAACATTTTTAGGCTTCGTAAATATTTGCTATTAGTTAAGACCTAAGACAGGCAAAAGGGAGACATAAAACAAGTCAATACATTGACTTCTGCCCTTAGAGAGCTGATCATCTTGTTATGGATATAAATCTAAAACACAAAACAATATTGCTGTAAAAATATAGTAAGTAGAAAGTATTGAACTTGTTTCTTTGATAGTCCGTAATAATGGACAACTGATAAAGTAAATGGTAGTTAAGCTTCATCTTGCAGGATGGGTACGATGGAAAGTAGTAGTAAGATTACCTTATAAAAGAATAAGCAAAGGCAGAAAGGCAGAAATAAATGAAGTGTTTAGAGAATGAAGGTGAAAAAGTAAACTTGCCATGGGTGGAAGATACATATTAGGGACTAGTTGGATAAGTAAGATAAATCCAAGACGAGAGTAAAGTTGTGGACCAACATCTTTATAGTAGCCTACAGGCTTTGAGGCACTTATACATTCTTCTCTTAATTGGTCCACATAATAACCTTGAAATTTAGGCAGATCACATTTTACTCCAAGGCTCTGAGACATTAAAAGACTGGGTCAATAAAGTAAATACAGTTTAACCTGGCATTCAAGGCCTTCCACATTGGAAGTATCCACAGTAGATACCGTTTCAGTCTACTCTACTTCCCACTATCTACTATCTCCCCTCAATCCAGATGAGATTCTGTCTCACCTGCAGTCTTTCCTCATGCTAGTCTTCCTATCTAACATGATTTCCTCTTCTGACAAAAGTCTCCTTAGGCTCAGTTCAAATGTTTACTTTCTTAACAACCTCCCTACCAGCAGGTGAATTAATCATTTATTCAAGTCAGTTACAGATGCTAAGTGCTGGGGATAACAGGATGAACAGGTAGGTCTGAACTTTGGAGTCCAAAGTGAAATCTAGGCAATAATTTCCATCACTAAATGTGGCTTCTGTACTATCTAACGTCTATATTTTCTTCACCTTTCTCTCTTAGGATTTTGCAATCCCATTATTATAAATAGGAGGAAATGACAGTACGAAAGTAAATGACTTACCCAAGGTCGCACTATTTCGCAGTGAAGGTATCCACTCAATTCAGGCTACCTTAATAAGCTACAATTAGCATAGTACAATTTGCAACTCAGATGGGAACATATGAAATAAGGTGAAACTGGCTTTCAAAGGTCAGCTACTTAACGCGTAGTAATAGAGGCTATAATTTGGTGTATATATAAGGAGGACCCTTTTGAAAGAAAATGAATAAATTGCTTAGGAAAGTATAATTCGCCTTCCTTTGAGATCTTTAAAAATAGGACAGATTATTCTTGGCTCAAAATAATTTAACACCATTTAAAGACTAAGCTGGGTTAAGTTGTATTGTGATAACTTTAGGAGGTTCCTTCATTCCTAATTTCATAATAAAGAATAATGTAAAGATTTTTAAACCACGTTGAGTTCCTTCATTAGTATGTGAAGTTTAAAAACATTACTCTAATGTGAGATGGCTTCCTTTTAGTAAATACATTTTGCGAAATTTCCCCAGAGCAGATAAATTAATACAACTGTTTATTTTTTATTCCACACTATTTTCAAGACACCCCCACACACTGGAGCTTATAATACTTCACAGAAAATTTTGGCAGTTGTACTCAAAATTAATTTGCTTTTTAGTTTTGTTTTCTTTCAAATAAAGGATGCTAGATATCAGAGAATATTTGAAGAGGAAAATTCAAGATGTCAATATTTTTGAGATCTTTTAACTCCTTTTGGCTGATTAGACATCCTTTCTGGGAAACAGGAATTACAAAAAGAACTTTTACTTTTGTCCTGGCCTCTAAGTTCCTGTTTTGTAACTGGATTGAAGAGAATCACTGACAACTGCAAATTTTGGCCACGAGAGTCAGCAGTGGTAAGAATTTTCATTTAATTTTCACATCATGTGCACTTGTTACACTGAAGAATGACTGGTTAGCAAATGCCAACCACAGGCTACAGCAAGGGTTCTCAAACCTGGTACATATAAAAATCACATGAGGATATAATAAAAAAAATAATGAAGTCTTAGCCCAAACTATGGAAAATCTGATAAAAATTATTTTCTATTACCATGCCAAAAGCCACTTTGAAAGAGTATGCTCCCGCTCTCTGCTCAGCGGGGAGCCTGCTTCCCCCTCTCTCTCTGCCTGTCTCTCTGCCTACTTGTGATCTCTCTCTCGGTGTCAAATAAAAAAAATAATAAATAAATAAATAAATAAAATCTTTAAAAAAAAAGAAAGAGTATGCTCCCATTCTTTCTCTTGGATTTTTGTTTTGAACCCACCTAGTCAAGTTTTTATCCCATTACAATTGCTTTTGTCAAGGTTACAGATTACTTCTCTATCGCAAAATCCAAAGCTTAGAGGTCATCCTACTTGACTCCATCAGCATGAAAAGTTGAGCATTTCCTCCTCCTTGTAATGTCCTTTCACCGAGTTTCTTGGTTATCAAGGTCTTCTGGGCTTTTTTTTTTTTTTTTTTTGCCTTGGCTGGGTGCTCCAGCAAGGTGCTACAGAGTGGGGAACACGCCACAGGCTTCAGTTCTTGGACTTCTCCTCTTCTCTTCTAACACTTTACCTGGGTGATCTTATCCAATGTAATGGTTTTAAGTATCACCTTATGCTGCCAACTCCCAAATTCGTATCTCCTGCTCAGTTTTCTCTTGTGAACTTCCAATTCATCTCAACAATTTACTTGTACACCTGACAGTTCAAAGTATTCAAAGTTCAACAGCAACTTCTGATCTCCCACTAAATTTGTTCTTTCTCATGTCAGTAAATGGCATCTCCATTCTTGCAGTTGTTCAAAACCAAACCACTGTGTCATTTTTAGTCCTTTATTTCTCTTACAACCTACCAACAAATCTTTTAAAGTCTGTGCACCCTCCATTCAAAATATATTCAGAGTCCAACTACTTCTCACTACCTCTCCTACTGCAAATTTTGGTCTCAGCCAGTGTTACTTCTCGCTTTGATTATTTAGAAATGAACTAATGGGTCTCCTTACTTCCATCCTTCACCATTAGAAATACTTTATTTTATTTTACTTAATTAATTTATGAAATGCTTTAAAAATAGCACTTAAATCCCATCAATTCTAGCTGAACTCCTCCTCACCCTCACCTCCTATCAGTCTCCTCTCTCGATTCAACTACACTATCTTCACTGATACTTCTGAAACTTGAACAGACCCTCTTTACTATCTCAAAAGGTTTTCACTTTGTCTTGCTTCTTCCTGAACATCTTTACTTTTCATTCCCTCATCTTCTTTAAGGCATTGCTAAAATGTTGCTTCTCAGTGAAGCCATCCCCAACCACCCTACTGAAATGAACCTTCCTATCCCTACCCTGAGTTTCGCTATGGCACTTATCATCTGATATACGACACATTTTATTAATGTTCACTGTCTCCACCAGAGGACTGGGATTCCCATGAGGCAGGGATTTTACTCATTGCTGCATTACTTGTGCTTAGAACCATGCTTGACGTATAGTAGAGCTTAATAAATATTTGATGATGAAGCAAAGGACAGTAGATTCTGGAATCCATGGGTTTTTGTTGTTGTTTGTTTTAAAGGTTTTATCTGACACAGAGATAGAGAGTACAAGTAGGCAGAGCAGCAGGCAGAGGCAGAGGGAGAAGCAGGCTCTCCGCTGAGCAGGGAGCCCGATGTAGGGCTCAATTCCAGGACCCTAGGATCAAGACCTGAGCTGAAGGCAGCCGCTTAACCGACTGAGCCACCCAAGCGCCCAGGAATCCATGTTGTTTTTAAATCAAATACCCCAAATGATTCTGAAGGTGGTTGTCTTGGAACTACACTTTGAAAAACACTGAACTGGAGTAAAACATTTTTGCTAGTGAATAAATGTGAATATTATACTTGCCTACACAGTTTGACTTAGGCTTGCAAAGAGGGGTTAGTGGCTAGGTTTGAGGGTGTCTGTGAAACCTCCTGAATTATATGCAAAAATGCAATACATAAATGCATGGGAGAGAATCCATAGTTTTCGTAACATTCAAAGCAGTTAATGATACAAAAGAAAGGAATTATCTTCAACTTGGTGGTAACATCAAAGATAATACTTTTATATTCTTAGTCCCTCAATTCTCCCAAATATAGTATATAAACAGGGGCTCTATTAAACTCCCAGAACAATGGACAAAATACAATGAGAAATGCTTGAAAAATACATATTCAACAAATTTATTACCACAATGACTCAAATACTGAAGTATTTGTAGTCACAAATTATGTGTATTTCCTATAGGGATTTATTCAACATTTTAAAAATATATAAAATAATACATAGATATGTATATATATAGTTCTCTCTCTCTCTCTCTCTATATATATATAGTTCTGTGAAATAACTTTTATTCAGCTTTATCAAGCTTAGAAAAGTTTTGCCATAAGTACAAGATACTCCCATATACCTTTCACTAGGTTCCCCAAGTGTTTACATTTTTGTTTTATCTATCCATTAATATACACATATTTATGCATATATTAATATGCAAATTGTGGGTATCACACATTTTTTTCTGTACCATTTAGGATTAAGTTGGAAGTCACTGTGCCTCTTACCCCTTTCTTTATGCATTTTCTAAGATCAAGGACAGTCTCATATATAATGGTTATTAAAATCAGGAAATTTAACACTTACATAAGAATACTCTCCAATCTGCAGTCCCAATAACTTCTGTCAATTGTACCAATAATGTTCCCCATAGTTACTCCTCCCCTGGGTTTATATAATTTAAGAAGTTTGTATTATTTAGTTATCATGTCTTTTTAGTCTTTAATCTGGAACAGCCTTTGTTAATGTTTCTTGATCTTTATGTTTAAAAAAAAAAATACCAGCCTAGTTGTAAAACATCTATTTTTTAGGATTTGTCTGATGTTTCCTCGTGATTAGGTTCAGATTATGCATTTTTATCAGGATTAACACTGAAGTGATATTTGTCTTTCTCACTTCATCTTACTAGAAAGCATATGGAATTGGTTGGTCCCAGTACTGGTTGTGTTACGTTTGATGATTGATGACTTGGTTAAAGTGGTGTCAGACATCAGGTTTCTCCATTAGAGACTTACTACTTCCTCCTTTAAAATAAGCAATTTGAGGGAATACATTAGAGACTAAAGTAAATATCTTGTTCTTCATCAAACTTCCCACCTATTAGTTTTAAACCTCATTAATGATTTCTACCCTCATCATTATTACTGTTATTTATTAGAATTCTATTATAAAGGGCCTTCTCTGTTTTCCCATTATTCATTCATTCGTTCATTCCTCTGTATATTTCAGTACAGACCCATTGATTCTCATTTTATTCGAGGAGTTTTCATCTAGTAATATCATTCTTATTTTGATGCTCAAATTGTCCCTGACATGGACAGTGGAAACCCTTTCCACCTGGCTTCTGGATCCTTCTGACATGTCCCCAAGATCACAGGAAGATTTTACTTTCTGGCACAAGACAAAGGTCCAATTCATCTAGTACCTTTCCTGACCCAGTCCTAAATTCAGCCTTTTCTGTAAGAGTTCTGGTTCCTTTCACAGATGAATGGTATTTAGAACCCAAAATAAGATGCTGGGGTGCTCTCACTGCTACTGGTGCATCATTGCTTCTAGGTTCCTTCAATACAGAGATATAAGAACTAAATTTTATGTGCATGTGTACACACATCTATGAATGTATGCTCTCTGTATATATACAAATATACACACAGCACATATATACAGTTATACATATATACTACCTATACTATTATATATATTTATAGTATACAAATATACCACCTATACTACTACATAATTACTATATTACTACATGTATCTACTTTGCTCTATTTATCAAATATATTTAAAGATATGAATAATATGTACATCTCGAATTCCAATCTAACACCATTAATACAATCTAGTCTTCTCCCATCCTATTCTAACTTCTTTCCCCAGAAATGAGAAACCTAGCTCTCTCAATATATTTACTCATTTGCTCAATTCTAGAATACAGAGTAAGCAGTTTTAGAACTGCCAAGCCAGTAGCATTAAGAAAAATCAAACCTACAAACAATAGTTCAATATTTAACTTTTTGTAGTAATATTGATATACCTTGAGATGCATAAATCTTGTATATAATTTAGGTAGCCCTGACAAATAGATATACCTGTATAAAATATATTCCTATGAAAATATAACACTTCTAGTTTCCCAGAAGTTCCTTTATATCCCTTTTCAGATCAATTTGCCCTCACCCCCCACCAGATACAAATCCTAACTTTTTCACTAGAATAGATTTGTATATTGGAGTATTTTGCACGAAGGGAATCAGTTTGTATTATTTGAGTCTTCTTTTGCTCAGCATAATCCCTTTAAGAGTCACCCATGTTGTAGGGTGTATCAGTACTACCTTTTTAGATCTTAGTACAGAGCAATTCATTTATCAAGTCCTTTGTTGGTAGACATCTGGGATGTTTCTAGCTCTGGGCTATTATGATTAAAGTTCCTGTGAGCTCTCTTGAGCAAGTCTTTTTCTGGACACAGGTTTCATTTCTCTTGGATAAACACCAAGGAGGAATTGCTGGGTAAAAGGGTAGGTGTATATTTAACTTCATAAAAATCTGCCAAGTCTTTTCCCAAAGTGGTTATAACGTTTATCATTTTCACCAAGCAATGTATGAAAGCTCTTGTTTTTCCACATTCTAGCCAATATTTGGCCAATCTTTATTAACTTTACTGTTTTTAAACTACTTATTCCAACGATGACTGAGGGAGTGTTAATATCTCAAACTACGATTATCAATTTTTCTGTATTTTTATTTCTGCCAATTTTTGTTTCACATAACTTAAGACTTATTTTGTGTACATCTATAACTGTAATATCTTATTGATAAACTGAACCCTTTGTTACTATTAAATGTCCCATTTTACCTCTACTAACACAACTTCTTAAAGTTTACTTTGTCTAATATTAATGTGTTCACTTGGAATTATTTACATTGAATATTTTCTATCCTTGCATTTTCAAAATATCTGTGTTCCTGTACTTAAAAGGTGTCTCTTGTAAACAGTATAAAGGTATAGCTTGTTTCTGTAATCTAGTCTGAAAGCCTCTTTTTTAGAGTGTTAGTCCATTTACATTTATAGTATGTATTGATATAACTTTATTCAGGCCTAAAATTTGCTAATTGTTTTATATTAGTCCCATCTGTTTTTGTTACCCTCTCTTCCCTTTTTCTGCCTTCTTTTGGGTTTACCAAATATGTATAGTTAAAATAATTTTTACTTAAATAAGCAAATACCTTTTAAAGAAATGAAGAAAAAGAGAAAATATATAGCTTTTTAAAAAATATATCTACCTACATACTATGTTCAGTGTACTTCACTCCTTCCTCTAAGTCTAAGTTGCCATCTGGTATTATTTCCTTCAGCCTAAAAAACTTTGTTTCTGTGGTTCTTTAGTTCTTTAGAGCAGATTTGCTAGCAATGAATTTACCTGTTTGAAAATGTCTTTTATTTTACTTTCATATTTTGTTTTTTTTTTTTTTTTTTTTTTTTACTTTCATATTTTGAAGGATAGCTTTGTTCTATATAGAATTCTGAATTCACGGGTTTTTTGTTTTTTTTTCTTTCTTTCAGTATTATACATGTCAATTTCATTATCTTTTTGCCACCACTTTTTTAAAAAATGAGAAGTCAACCATCCTTCAAAGCAGTGTTACTTTATGTATAATGTATTGCTTGCGAACACTGCTCTTTCAAGATTTTCTCTTCCATCACCCAACTTCACTGGTTCGCCTATATAATGTTAGCAGGTATGGTTTTTTTATTTATTTTACTTGGGTGCACTGAACTTGCTGGATCCGATTTAGAAAATCTAGGGTCATTATTTCCTCAAATATCTTTTCTTCTACATTTTCTTTCTACTCTCTTTCTCGGGACTCCAAGTGTACATGTTGGACCTCCAAATATAGTAGTAATAATATATAATGCCTATCTATTTTTGAATAGATTCATGTTAAGTAAATACATAAAACTGAGCAGCTTAGGATGGTTTCCATTAAAGTTTTCATGTATTTGCTAATGCCCTTTGTAAATATAGCACAATAGAACATTATCCATCTAGTAGTAAAAGCAAGAACTTGTGTTTTTTAAGCATTTGCTATTTACTAAAGGCTTTACATATATTTCTCAGTTGAAGTCTAGGAGTACTTGACAAAATAGGTATTACAATTTTCTTCACCTTATAGACATGGGAACAGGCTTACATAATTCAAATAATTTACCAAAGTCACACAGCTAATAAAGTGGCATATGGACTTCTGAGGCCAATGCCTATAGCATTCTTAGTCACATTATCCTAACACTGCATACAAACATATACCATTCATTCATGATTAAGTGGCAATTATTACACAGAAATGAATTCAAAGTATGTGGAATTCCTACTCTAGTAAGAGAGATACTACTCTCATATTTTTCTGTTATTGTAACTGCTAAGAATGAGACCTTCAGTGTACATACAGTAAGAACATGAAAACCTAATGTATGGTATAACATGTCCTGAACACATGCTTTCATAAGCACGTGAATTTCTCCTGGTCTACCACGGTTTTCTAGGTTACCAATAAGATGTGGCTTAATTCAGAACCTTTCAGTGCAAATGGATACTTTAAACAGATTACCTCTTTCCCAGCCTGCGATTCATATAATCACTGCAGAGATGTTGCAAAGCTCTGTTTCTGAGCAGGGAGAGTCAGAATGGTATATAAACAGGATTCCCTGGGGGCTTCCAGAGAGGGCTTTACATCAGTGCCAATCAAAATGTGGTCCCAGTCCCAAGGTGCAAACCGTTTACGAGTTTGTGACAAGACCGTACAGAAACTAAGAGTCTTTAAGAATCTTACAACAAATTAGGCTTGGATTTTAAAAGTCTTCTTTTAAGTTTTACTTTTCTAATAATTCAATAATTACTTGTATTTTACAAAACTATTAGTCTGCAACAGAATGAAAATTACAAAGGAAAAAAAAAGCTGTATGTTCATCACAAAGAGTGAGAATACTGTTTTGGGCTATAGCATTTGGGGACAAGGTACTTATGTTTTCCTGACTCTTGGTTTTCTTACTATAATTCAGAGTTGTTATAAAAGGTGAAATAAGGTATATCTAAATTGTCTAGGCATAATGCCTGGCAAATGGCATGAGTTAAATGTCTTCCCCATACTCTGTCATTACTATACCATAGGTCCTCAGAATTAGTTATTTTGCTTCTCTTCCCATGTTAGAACACAAGTTCTGTGAGAGCAGGAAAGCATATCATATTCATTTGATTCCCCCCAAATTAGCAGAAATTCAATAGATGAAAACTGTATTATCTTTTACCTGCGGTTTTATATTCTTCCTAAATTAGCAGTATTAAACCTAAACAAAAGACTATGAAGGAAAAAAGGCAAAATGCTGTCTGCTCCCCAACATGCTAGAAGTGAAACAAATCTAAAATACAATAAAAATCTATCAACGGTATTGGCCATGAAGAGACTGCACAAGAGGCCATAGGAGGAAAACACAGTATTTGTGTTTTGAACATCCCTTGCTTTAAAATACAAAATTATAAATTTTACTATATATTCTGGTGATTCTATCCCTAAAACTGGGACACTGGTTTCTATATAGCTATAGAAATGTTAGAAGTTTATACAATAACATATTTAAATACTCAGATGGAAATATAAAAGGCACAGTTAAAAGAGTTAACTAAAACAGAGATAGGAGAATTAAAAAACAGAATAGTGGCAGATAAAATATTTTAAAAAAAGAGTTGTAGACTAAAGAAAATACAGACTTCATTTCTGTGCAACTATGAATAATGATGTGAAAAATATCAGGAAATAACCAAGAAAAATGCTGTGAGTAAAAGAGATCTATTACATTTTAGAAGACTAAGGAAAGAAGTTCTGTGTAAACAAGTCTGAACATTATCTCCACCTACAGATAGAAAAATGAAAAGCTGAACTGTAGCGACATCTGAAATATCAACTATCAGCCATTGTTTTTTCTCTGAGATTTTACTTGGTGAAAATTTACACTTAATGCCAAAGAAGATATAAGAGTAGAATGAGACAAAGTCCCCTCTTGCAAGTACTTGCAGTATAATTTATTCCAAAATATAATCCGCAAAACTTAATGCAATATATTACAGTCTAATATTCATACAGTTAAGACTCTAAAGGTGGAACAGTTGAGAGAATGGGGAAATTCATGTAAGGGCAAGAGTAATGTAGCTGACTCAAAGAGAAGGTAAGGCTTATTAGGCAAGCAGGCTAAACACAACAGTTATCAATGGTAGAAACCTAGCAGGCAGTAAGGAGACCCGCCTTAATAAAATAAAAGAGGATTGGGAAGAAGTACCACAGGTAGGAGCCTGGACTTGCAATGCCAGGGAGTGAAGAGTCCCTGTTAGGTCCTTCAATAAAACAGTTAACGGAGGAAAATATATTATAGAGAAAAAGAACCCCAAGTAGGAAAATAAATTAGGTAAACTGTAGTCATGTAGCTTGTGAACCAGTGGACTTTTAAAAAAAAGACTGGAATGTTAACTAAAAAGAATTTAATTAGAAGACTCAAAATCTTCACACACAAATATCATACAGAAGGCCCCAGGTGTTCAGCTTGCCCACTCCCCGTGTTGCAATGCTAGCTTTCTTCTCTCTTCCTCCTACTAGAAATTCATTTTATGCTATCATATTTTCAGTGGGTCTAACTTTTTACTTTCATTAAGTAAACTTTTTACTTAACATTTTAAGTTAAGTAAAAGTTAAGTAAAAACGAACCGTTTTGCTTTCGTTTCCTAGAGTGAAAAGTCTACGAGGTTTTCACCCCTCCTTTTGAAGCTTCTAACCTAAAACTATTTTTGCCTCTCTCCTTTTCTTTTTCTGTTTGCTTTTTCATCTTCGTTTTTTGTTCCTTTCCCATCATCTCTCCCAAGTGTGGAACATATACTCCTAGAGACTGGTGGAGCTGCAGGGGACCTCAGAGACTGGCTCATCCAGGCTTCCCATTTTACAGAAGAAAAAGCAAGTCCAAAGAAGTAAAATGACTTCTTGGTTTAGAGTTCAGTGGAGTTTGCCTCTACAATCACTATCTCTTTTTAAAATAAATTCTCAGAGCTGATAGCAAAAAAAATGCAATATTTTAAAAACTCAAGAAAACATTAATATAAAAACCACCATTCCCTTGTTTATAAAGATGATAAAATTAAGAGAATTTAAAAATACACAAATAAAAATTATGAGACAGTTTTAATGCCTTTCGCCTCCCCATTTTCTGTTGTTACAGATTTTAGTGTTTCTCAAAACAGTATTCTTTTAGAAGCAAGAAAAACAACTATTTTTGAGGAAAGTTTTAGCTTTGTTAAAAAGTTCTGGCATATTCTCTAGTTAAATGCAGCACTGTACTTACCTTATCAATGAACAAATAAGTTATAGAGTCCTGAACTATACTTAAAAAAAAAAAATCTGCCTACCTGAAATCCTTAAACTCATTCTTTTCCCACCTTTCTGTTTTCTATCTGTGTCTCTGCTAGGGTTTTCCAAGTATAGGATGTAACTATAGTGGAAGTGGAAAGGAGGGAATGAGTTAAAACTGCTAAATGCTTTGAGTAACCAGTTTATACCCATAGTTTTTAAAACAGCTCATCTTCTTAATAGTTATTTTGAAGTAAGAAATGTTATAAGAGTTTGTGCCTTGTTTTAGGCATATCAGGCTTAAATCACAAGTAAATAAGTACAAGCCCTAGATTTTCTTAAGACAACAATGAGGACTTAGGGGAAAGGGTTGATGACAAACACCATCCTGCTTATCTGTACTGATGACAAGCTGGTGAAGTCATAGCTAGAGTGGATTTCTCCCTATTCCACTCAGTGGAGCTTTATTTACAATTATTTGACATTTCACACCATCATTCTGAAAAACCTAAATCTCAGTAATGACAATGAAGATGCCATTTTCAGACATGGAAAATGATGGAACCAAAAAACAACATTAAAAGTAAGAGAAAAGAATTTGTAACTAGGTTGATAAACTGGTTGGCCTAGGGATTATGTTAGTGGCAGAAGAACAGTCTCACCCATATTCTACTTTCCTTGTTGGCCTATTTTATGTATTTAGTCAACCTTAGTTAACAGGCAAAAATCAGTTCACAAGTCATATAAGGATAAGATCAGTGTATGATATTGAATATGAGAAACATCAGCACTGTATGTCAAGCAGTTTGTAAATTTTGATATGCACAACTTTCACAGAATGTCCAAATTTTGCATGTTATAACTAACATGTGTAAGTTAGTGAAAAGCACCTACATGTAATTACACACTAATTGTGCTTATACACATTTCTTGACTTAAATATGCATGACTTACATGACGACTTACATGATGAAGGCCCAAGGAATAACCTCAGCCCAATAAAATAACAAGAACTTCCCTTTCAGGCTGGTCTTAGAATGCCTAACTTCTTTTCTCTGCACCATTTCAGACCCTTCCAGCTGGCTGGGTCCTTTAATCACCAACACAGATGCCATTTCCTACTTTAGTCTAGTACCAGTGCAAGGCAGAAGAGCTCAGGTACCAGGTTGGGTGGTAAGACAGGGAAAGAAAAGAGTGCCAAACATTCTGGGAAAATGGCCCTTTACTCTTTTGCTACACATATCCTTTAGCATCCTTAGTCTCTAAACAATCTCCCCTACTCCTTTTGAAGCGCTCTCGTTTGCCCTATTCAGAGTCCCTGCCCTAGCTGATATCATCAAATAACTAAGGAAGTTGTTCTTTGTTAAGGCACCTAAATATAAATCCAGATTTTTTTCTGAAATGCAGATGGACCTCACACTAATTATGTGTGCAGGTTAGGTATGTATCTTTTAAGTTTTTTTGTTTTGTTTTTGTTTTTTTATAAAACAAAACCTGCATTACTCACTTAAGACTTCTAGACATTTTGTTTTTCCTGTATCTATTACTTTACCTATTATCTGGGGTCCTCATGGTTGGCATCTGTAAGTTCAAACGACTGTGGTCTTCCTTCTGAGATAGGGGAGCAGCTCCCCTAAGTAAGAGCAGGTGGGCGAGGCAAGGAGAGCCCTCTTGGAAGTACTGGGCAAATGGCTCTGCTACTCTGCCGCTCTGCTGTATCATGATCTTTGCTGATATCTTGAGTGTCTCCACTTCTTTATTTCCGTATTCATTTCTTCCTCTTGCATTTTCAATATAAGTATTTACCAGGATGTTTACCTGACCATCGTCTCTTTCAAAATTATCCTCTTACGTGAGGGTGTGTCTAATCTAACTTGAACTGTCATCTCTGTTTTGCAGATTTCTTGTCTTCTTATTTCCAAGAGTCTTGTGCTGACTTATTCTTGGATGCCACACCTACACCTCAGATTGTATAATCAGTCTGCACATATTATTTTTCCTCCAGTAAAAAACCCACCTTGTACAAAGTTCCACAATAATCATTAACTAGTTCTTCTGTCAAATGACTTGTAGTTCTTCCTCAGCCTAGTTCATTCTACAGAGTCCTATCATGCAAAGCACATCAGAGTATAGTTCTTCATTCAAAAAACTCACTAACTGAAGATTCCAGGCCTTTTATCGTCTGTCTGATCTGTCTTATAACTTATTTTTTAATCTGAACCCATTATTCTCCTTCACTCTACCTGGTACTTTCTAAAACCATACTGAACTATCTAAAACTTTAAAGAGGACTAGTCCATCATCACGTTTAAACCACTTCTGTATCCTCAAGTAGCTAGTAAGTATAGTGCCGCACACAGAGGAAAAAGAACTCTAGATCAGCTATAACACAAGATGGGAGTAGAGAGGTTGCTAAACAGAGCAGATCCATAAGGCCTTCAGAATACAAAAAAGGAATAACCACTGGGACGCGTTTTAGATTTCATGCTCCAGGTCTCATTTTTCTCTTTTATTACTCTGTCTCAAGGCAATTCGAAAACATGCCTTTCCGATGGGCATTGCCCCAGACCCCAGAGGATGTTTTGGAAATATCTGGGGGTGGTTCCTGGTTAGCAGAATAATTGGGAAATGCTGTGTGGGCAAGGCCAGGGATGCCTGACGTTTTGAAACAAAAGGGACAGTCCCACATAATAAAAAATTGCTATTCATTAGACAGAACCTTGAAATGTCCTGCACATCTCTTTCGCAGTAATGCAAAAATCTAGCTTATAATCATCAAGCCCAGAGCTTAACTTTGTTTTAAATATTAAGAACTTTTTGCAGTTCTGCTATATTATTTTATGAAAATGTAAACATCTTACAGATTATACTTTGTTTTGTTTGGAATTTTACTATGAGCTGCTCATCATTTAGGAAAAAATCATGTCACAGAAAATAATACTCTTCATAAATTTCAAATCACTAATATAACATGCCTTTATCAGTTTCATTTGTAGCTTTTTTCTTTTTCTATTTCTAGATTAATATCTCCTCTCTCAAAAACACATTTTCCATGCCAATGGTAAAGCATGCTACAGTGAAAACAACACTGAACTCACAGCAATAAGCTGTTTGTCACTTAGCCTCAATCTGCTCATGTGTAAAATGAATATATGCTCTACTTATCTTAGAGGTTAAGAAAAACAAAATGCTAAAATGGATATGAAGCATTTCAGAAAATAACAAGTTCTATGTGTACTTTACAATGAAACAAATCATAATATTTCTGAATAAAAATGAAATAGGAAAAAAAAACGCCTAAAAGCCTCTGACTCCAGTCTATGTACCAAATAACAGTGTAGAAATTTAATAGCATACAGGATTAGTAATATTTAAGCACTTAATAAAATCAAACACTAAACCTGTGCTGCCCAACATAGTAGCTGTGCATTTGCTCAACTGTAAAATTCACACTAGATTTAAGGAACTTACTACAAAAAGTAAATTATTAAGAATTATTTCATCATCTTACTTTTACAAATGTGGCCAGTAGAAAATTTAAAATTACATTTTTTGCTTATACTACATTTCTAACAGGCATGCTGCTCTAAGGAAGCAATGCAGTTACAAAACTCATAAAGAGCAACAATACTGAGCTTAGGCTAACAAAACAATAAAAAATGTACACTCACTTCCTCAGTGAGTTCTCCAAACACCGTTATGACATCTATTAAAAGACTTGCAGTATAGAAGGACTTGATCATGTTTCTAAAAGAGAGGAGAAAGCTGGTTTAGTTAAATGAAAAACATTAAGCTGCAGAATTAGTCATCTAACCATAAGAAAAAAAAAATTCTAGTGTTTACAACAGTACTCTGAAATTAATGTTTTAAATAAAATCAGATTTCAAGAACACAATCTCCTTCTGTAATCTGTTATTAGGAGAAAGTAACAACATTCATATTACAAATAAATACACTACAGCAAGGTTTTATAGTATACTTTTTATTAAAAAATACAATTATAGAGGTGCCTGGGTGATTCAGTTGATTGTCTGACTCTTGATTTTGGCTCAAGTCATGATCTCAGGGTTGTGAGATTGAACCCTGCTCTGGGCATGGAGTCTGCTTAAGATTCTCTCTCTCCCTCTCCCTTTGCACCCCCCCCCCACACACATGCACACACTCTGATGGGGGGGGGGGAAGTGATTACAGTATTATCTGAATCCGTATCAAGCCATGTGCGTTTCTTTCCATTTAAGTATCATTGCAATATAATGACAAATCATTTGAATTAGCAGGTTGTGATAATTTAAAAAATCAGTATCATTGCACCAGGCTGTTACTGGCTAAAATCAACTCTTAGATTTTACCAAATGCTAAAGAATGGCTACTTAGGGTATAATTACTGAAAAAATAAATCTACCCTGGATATTCTTCTGTCAGCCATTTTCTCTAAAAAGATAGGGTTGTTCTTATAACCCCAAATCATTCTGGTATTCTACAAGTAATTAAAAAAAAAATCTAAATCATTAATCAAGAAGTCTGAAAGTGTCCACTGGAAAACTGGGTAATTCCAGTTATACAGTAACTAAACTTACAATTTTAGTTTTTCTCTTGCTTTACTTACTTGTGAAATCGTCCAGCACGATCTTCATTATCTGCATACAAAAACATTTTCAAAGCATAATTCTCCAAATGAGCAGAACCAACTATTTCTTGAGTAATAGCTTCATTATCACCCAACTGTTTCTTAAGCTAAAATTAAATCAGATACAAAGCTTAAGATTTTGGACTCACAGAAATGTATGCTTAAGTACAAATAATCCTAAGAATCATTTTAGACTTTTAAAATTATTTTATATTCATTTCAGTAAAAGATGTATCAATGAAATCTTGCAAAAACTGCTCTGCCTCGCCCCAAGATTTTTTAGAATAAAACCCAATGCTAACAAAATTTTGAAGAAACACACTCATGATAACCTGAAAGGATAATTTAGCTCTAAAAATCAAAATAACTAAGAATAAAAAGATAACACATCCAACTATCTATATAAAGCATCAGACAAATATTTCAAAATAATAGCCAATTACTATCAGGTATCCCAAAAATGGAATTAAGAAATACTCTAATCATAATTTAAAATTTTAATTTGTTGCCATTTCAATTTCTATCAAATATAAAAAAATACGATTACAGAAGTCATTATATCCTAAAACAGTATCGCCTAGAGTATACTGTGTAAAACATCGAATTCTACAGTATGAGATCACAAACTCAGAAAAGGATTACGGAAGCTTTTAAAATTTAGACAAATATATACCTCATCAACACAATTCACAACTGTAAATTTTCAGTCAGTACGTCCTTTTCCTACATATAATAATTTAAAATATTTTAAAGACAACAAACTAAGTTCCTCCATCTTACTCAGACTAGTAATTGAAGATTTAATTCTAGAAAAAAATTGGGAATATGTCACTTCATCTCATCTTCAACATGAAATATCTCGCAGCAAAAACATAGTACACTCTGTTTTCCAACTGTAATCTAAACATTATAGCACAGGCAGATGGGATAAACTCACCATGGAATAGATTAATCCTACTTGTTATTTAATTTAGATAATAATAAACTCCTGCTAGTCCCTTTACAATGTGATTTAATATTTTGCTTATTATAAAGAACTATTCTGAGTTTTGTCTTATCCATAAGATAGTTTAGCTATTACTGTTATATTACGAAATTAATAGATACATTCTATACAAAGTCTGTAAGCAATATGATTTTATAAATGTATTGCTATGCGTGAGACACATTCCACCTCTCACTCCCTAACCTCACCTTCAAAAAAAGAAGACTCAAATTTTTCCTGTACCTACAGAAACCATGTTAGAAGTGGAAGGACAGACAGGCTTCAAAGGCAGTTGGATTCCCATCAGTGGCGCCACTAGGTCCAACGGGTGGTTAATAGTAGCAATGACAGAGACTCTGGGTCAGAAGGCCAGACACCCATACCAAGTTAGAACCCTACTGCCCAGGGCTGTTTAATGTAACTGGGTTTTGATCTGAGTAACTTCCAACATTTATAAAAGCTCTGGGCTATTATAAATGTTTTGATTTTTAATATATCTAAAATTCCGTCTCTCTACAAAAAATAATGCAACTAGTCAAATATTTAGGTTTCTAATTCTCTTGAGCAGGTCACATAACTAATTAAGTAAATAAAAAGCTGCAGGTATTAATATAACAGCCTCTGAAGAAATAAATTACCGGGGAGTAGACCCTGACATTGTTAAAAGAAAAGCCAGGACAGCGAGGCAGGGGAGGCACAGGGTGGAGTCCTGATTAAGTTGAATTACTAGGGCTATCCCTGCCTTCCTGCACTGACACCCAATCCAACTCACTCAATCTTCCCTGGATTGGTGCCTCTATATAACCTGTGAAATTCTATCATGGTTCAAGAAGGTGACTCATCCACTAGTCACCTACCACATTTCTGCTAGCAGGGAAGAATGGCTGGACCATAAAACTATCTTGTCCTGGTACCAAGAGTGAGACAAAGAGACTATAGGCAACTGATACCATTTCCTTTGCTGTCCCTTTCACTAAATAAGTAGTCCATTTCATTATTGTAAGAGCTATTTAAGAATTCCCAAATCAATCATCCATGTAACTGTATGAAGTAGATTAGGAAGGGTTTGTCACTTTTGAAAGAATGACTCGAAGATCATCTACAATAACAAGATACAGTGGTATATGCAAAGACACTGAAATCTACTTTAACTTATGTTTACAACTCCCTTAGCAGTAAGATGTAAAGAAAAGATTGTATTGGGGCACCTAGGTGGCTCAGTTGGTTGAGCATTTGCCTTCAGCTCAGGTCATGATCCCAAGGTCCTGGGATCAAGCCCCGTGTCGGGCTCCCTGCTCTGTTCAGGGCGAGTCTGCTTCTCCCTCTCCCTCTGCCTGCTGCTCCCCTGCTTGTGCTCTCTCTCTGTCAAATAAATGAATAAAATCTTTTTTAAAAAAAAGTGTGTCTAGTTTTTCCTCAGCTGTAATGACATTGCTTAATGGCTGCCAAGAGGAAGAACTAAAATGGCAAAATACACATACACAAATGTAATAAAATGCCACTTAAAACAATCAGAAAATAAATGATCAGTGTTTAACTTACAGCTTCTAACTGATCCATCAGCTTTGATAAAAATTTACGACAGTCAGGTGTTTTACTATCAATTTTCATTCCAGTTTGCATTGCATATAAACGACCTACAAAGAAAAGAAAAATGAGATGACTTGAACAATTTCCATTACTGAATGTTTAAAATACACGTTCTGTCTAATAAATAATTTAAAATCTAAGTGAATTTAGAAATAAAACTTTGATTTATTATGGATCTTATTTACAAAAATAAAGAACACACAAATATTGTCCAAAGAATATAACAGATTCATGATAATAGCAATTTTTTTTTAATCAAGTAAGGCCTTCTCTTTTGGCATTATGTTAGAAAGAAAGAAAGGAAAGAAAGAAAGGAGGGAAGGAGAGAAGGAGAAGAGAAAAAAAGACCAGGTCCTAAGCTGTTAAAAAGACCTGTAACTTAACTGGCAAGTTAAGGCAACCAGAAAAATCACACATACAAGAGCACTCACCAAGTGGCTGAAAGTAATACTAATAAAATATATAATATAAGCTAGAAGACTGGGAAACATAACTTGAGCTGAGGCTAAAAGGGAGAACTGTTTTAGTTATTTTTATATATATAAAAAAATACATACCCTTTTTAAAAAGTTAAGAAAAACATTAGAGATAAGGCTAAACATAAAAAAAAAAAAAAAACCCACCTCTATGACACCATGATCCTACTAGCTTTTCCAGTGACAGGAGCTGTGAAAGGTCTGGTGGTAACTGTTACCATTGGTGAGTACATACACCACCTGTAATTTACTCTTATATTCTCCAAATATGTCCTGGAAATCTGACAGCACGACGGATATATCATTCTAATGAAAGCACATTTAGGTAGTTCCCAGATGTTCATTACTACAAATCTTGTTGTGCTACCATACCTTCTTGCACATGCATTCAAGAGTTCCCTGAGGCAAATACCAAGAAATGGAATATCCGGGTCATAGTATGTGTATCTTTTTCACTTTTGAGAGCAACTCTTAAACTGTCCTCCAAAACAGATTACCAATATGCAGTTATATCTCCAACATATGCAAGCACCATTTCCCCAAACCCACAAAAACAAACAGACAAAAACCCCTGGTATTATTAAACTTATCAATCTCAAGATTTTACGTGGTATTTCATTTTCACTACTAAAAAAGTATTGCATATTTACTGGATAGCTCTACATCCACCTTTATGAGTTAGGAGTAGCTATCAAAATAAAAGAAAAAAAATGTGCCAAATTTTCTATTGGGTTGTTTGCTTTTCAACAAATTGTCTTGTGGCAGTTCTTTACACAGTATAAAGGAGGGGTATGTTTCTCTCCTCAAATGGCATCTTGTGAACACTATTCCCCCTCCCTGCTTTATTTCTCTCTCAGCACGGAATCATCTTCTACTTATTTATACACCGTCTCTACTCCAACTTGAATTTAAACTCTGTGATGATAGCAATTTTAGTCTATTTGGTTTGCTGATGTACCCTTGGCATGTAGGATAGTGCTTGGCCTTCGATAAACATTTTCTGAATAGATAAATACATGGATGAAAGAATAGGTCATTCTGCCCCACTGATTTAAATGCCACTTTTATCATTCATTATCATATATTAAGCTTCCATGGGATAAAAGGGCCCAATTCTGTATATCATCTATCTTGCCTCATCAGTCTACTGGCCTATCACTGCTTTATTTACTAGAGCTTTAAAACATAGCTTGGTATCTGTTAGGTACTCTCAAGATTTCCAATTCAATTATGCCTACTCGATGATATCTTCTTTAAAAATGTATTAAGATACACATGATACACATTTATTGTGTTTTTAATTTTAAAAGCTTTATCTGAAGGAACTACTTTTTAATACTTAGGCCTTTAGGACTATCTCATATTACAGAGTTCGACGTTTAATTTATTAATGTATTTATTTTCACGTATCAAATTTAGGGTTTGATCCATCTAGTTATTAACGAGAGAAAAAAATGGAGTTCCAAAAGTACTGTACAGATTTACATTGCCACACAGTATAAAAAGCAAGGTGCTTTTGTTTTCTCTGCACACCAGCCAGAACTGGGTATCACCGTGACCCACAACCAAATTCTAATCTGAAAAACAAACAAACAAAAAATGCTCATTTTAAATGTCTCTTGCTTTGATAACAAATGTGACCAAATTTTTTTTCTTTCTTCTTTTTTTAACCAGTCATATACATATATATATTTAAGCAACATGGCTAGGTCCTTTACTCATTTGTCTCTAAGATTTTAATCATCTTTCCCCCACCCCCACCCCCAAGCTCTTAAAGCATGGCTGAACACTCTCTCCTTTTAAACCAGCAACATCTCTCTTTTTTTTTTTAAAGATCTTATTTCTTTATTTCTTATTTATTTGAGAGAGAGAGAGAACATGAGAGGAGAGAAGGTCAGAGGAAGAAGCAGACTCCCTGCAGAGCTGGGAACCCGATGCGGGACTCGATCCCGGAACTCAAGGATCGTGACCTGAGATGAAGGCAGTTGCCCAACCAACTGAGCCACACAGGTGCCCTAACCAGCAACATCTCTTTAGAGCTGTTCAAGATCTGTGCCTGTCTTAGCTCCTTTTCTTCTTATAAATGACTGAACTCCCCAACACTTCTTCTTTGTGAGCTGTTCAGGTTTCTTCTCCCAGTGTTTTTGTTGCATTTCTTCTTCTACAGTGAATCACATGAGCTCTTTCAAAAGCAAACATATTGGCTGCAAATATCATGACACCTTTCAATTTCTGAATGCTGTTTTGAAACACAGAGATTTGAAATATTTATGTACTCAAAGCTATTATTTCCTCCCCCCCCCCCATAAATTCTAAGCTTGGAAAAGTTCTTTTATCTCCAAGGGACTAGATATTCAGTTACATGATTTTTTCTAGTTTTTCCTATGGTTTTAATTTTTCAAATTTAACTCTTTAACTTACATTTCCTCTCCTCCACAAGTTACTGGCACCTATCTCAAATACACAATAAATGATCCATCCTTTCTCTAATGGTTTTGTGGTTCTCTCTTTAATACATTTTTACTTTTTAAAAAATCATTTTTTAAAAGACTATTTGAGAGAAAAAGAGACAGTGTGCACGCACAAGTGGGGGAAGTAGCAGAGGGAGGGGGAGACAAGTGGACTATGCACTGAGCGTGGAACCCAGTGTGGGGCTAGATCCCATAACCCTGAGATCGTGACCTGTGCTGAAATCAAGAGTCCGATGCTTAACTATCTGAGCCACCCAGTGCCCCTGCATATTTTTCCTTTTTTTGTTTCCTGGCTATTTGATTTGCTGAGATCACAGATCAAATGCCACCTCTAGCACATGACAGTATCTCTAACTGATAATATGCTTTTTCTTCCTCCAAATTTACTCTTGCTATGTCTTACTGTATTACCAAAATTTTACCAAGAATTTTATGTGTTCTTGCTCTTAGTTTTAAGAGGAAGGCTTCTGCTTGAGTGTAGGGATCAATTCCATGCCAGGTTGCTCGTATTTCCCCAAATACAGTCCCTACCCTATGCTATATTGAAATTGCGGCCTTTGGGACCTACATGATCCCAGGGATTGGCAAGATAACTGACTAGAGTGTGAGGAAGAAAATCTTAGCAATTCTATGGGTAAGTTTTAATCATTCTTTAAAAATTTCTATGTTTCTGTATCTTTAATACAGGTAGTACTTTTATAATATAGTATTTGTACATTTACATGATAGAGATTAATTTCTCTAACTCATACGGATAGGTGATCATAAGGTTAAGAATCACTACTCATTACATCCTTACTCCTCTCAAATATAAACTATATTTTCTTATCCCAACCTAGCCCACACCTCTTCCACAGGGTCCCATTCTTTTACCATAATCCCTGGAATTACTGCTTTATAATCAGCAAAATCTTCTGTATCTCCTCAGATTCCTTCTCCCTCTTTGTCTTAACTAAACCCTAGATGTCATTTGAAGAAATCCTCTTACATTCTTCCTATGTCAGGACTGACAAGTATGACTGGTTTTTTCTTTGCATCCCACTGCTACTTACAGTATTCTCTCAATGTCTTCTAAACACGCTGGTCTAAAGCTCAAGCCTCTCTCTTCTACCTGGTCTAAAGCTCAAGCCCCTCTCTTCTACCTGATCTCGTTAATGCTTGTAATTGACCAAGGACTTCGAGGTCCTTCCTTGTCCTTCCATCATCTTGAAAATTTGCTGTTCACATGGATAATTAATACTTGTGGCAGAGCCTACTAACTGCCCACATTCTTTCTTCCTACCTTCTTTGCTAATGAGATCCCTACATTATTAAAGGGGGTTGTAATGTACCTAGCCAACATATACATTTCCTAGTATTCTTCAAAGCCAAATATGGCCATTCAACTAAGACTGGTACCATGTTATCAGAAGTTGTTGGGAGAGAATTCTGGAAGTAATCTTAAAAGGGGAAATGACAGCAGGGGAGAGATCTTACTGATCCTCTCTCTCTTCTCCTTCCTGCTACCTAATATAGACACAGTATGACTGAAACACTAGTAGACATCTTAGACACAAAGCAACCTTGGAAATGGTAATCATGTGTTGGCTTGTAGATTTGGAATTGGAATGTACTTGGGTCCCTGATGACTGATGGAATTGACACATTTTGGGTACTGCCAACATCAGACTTTGTTTTAAATGAGGGAGTGAGTTCTTATCTGACTTAGCTATTGTTATTTTGGATTTTCAGCAATAAGAAAGCAAATCTAATCTGAATTAATATATAAAACAATGTTCTCAATTCCTACTGACCCTAAAAATTGTATGCACTCTCCCATACAAGCCAACTCACTCCATAATTAAATTATAATCTCAAACTGCTCTACTTCCAAAATCAGTGTATTAAGCACCAAATCTAAACACAATTTCCATTTATTCCAACTTGAAACTATGCCTATTACAACAAGTGGCCAGTTCACTGGTGTCTATTTCTTTACTACAGTAAGCCTTTTCTCCTTTAACTTCTCTCTGCAACCAGCTTTGATTTTATATTTTTCTAGAACTTTACTGCCCTATCTCCTCCTACCCCTTAATTATTTTTTTTTTAATTTTTTCCTCTGACAAAAGGACACTCATATTTAAACCCAACTATCCTCTTTCTCTATGCCTGTGTATAAGCAATAGAGACCACTGGCAGATGAGCACCATTATAAATATCATAATTATCAACTTCAAATGACCTTAATGCTTGCCTTCCCAACCTCACAAATGACTATTTCAAACATAGATCAATTTCTTTAAACCACCACCTCACCCAAAAACATGCACAGAAAATTTAATGGATGTTAATTATTTACTACCTATATATACTGTTAGCCAACAGGATGTCATGATAAAGTGAGGAAAAGTACAGTTTCATGTTCCTAGGAGGTCTTTCTCCTATCTTCCTAACAGAGTAGTGAACACTGTATGAATCCTACAATCCATGGAGTGTAGGTTGTAGAGTGTAGTTGGTGAACCAACTTTGGAGATAAATGGCTATTCAGCACACATAGGTTGAAAAAATGAGTCTGACTGTTAGGTTCACAATGGCTTTAGTGGCAGCCATCTAGGACTGCAGAAATTAATCAGGCAGTTTTCTTGTTACTATGAGAAATGATTTAAGTGATTTATTCACATGTAAAAAGTACAATTCTCGGTTTCTAGTTATCATTTTTAACTACTTCTGCTGTATACAATAAAAATGGAGAATATTTGTATCTCCTTTGAAGCAAAAATCAAATTATTCCCAATTCATATCACCACAGCCATTATCATCCTTCCTCACAACACAAATAAAAACAAGTATCAGCTCCTAGCCCTTAAAAGTTAACCTTAACTTTTTTGTTATGTTATGGTTGTTACCTGAAATACAATGTAATGATAATATAGTTAATTGGTTTCACCCACATACATTTTCTTTCTTGGTTTACATGCATATTTAAGTTTTTGCAATTACAAGGACATTATTACATAACACCTTTAATTGAAGAACTGGGAAGAATCACCTTGGAATTGGAAATATTTAGGATAAAACTGGCCTGGCTTTAACATTTTTGAATATTCATGCGGTTTACTTGTTAAACACAGAAAATTATCTTGATACATTTTTAATAATAATAAAAGCAAAAAGACCTTAAATCTACTTGTGAAAATTAATAAGTACACCAAAGGATCTTCCTGCCATAAAGGATGAAAAAAAGAATCACTTTCATATAGAGCTCAAGACAAGTAATTCATTGTAGCAGCAGCAGGTTGATGAAAAATTAATGTCTAACATGGAAAATTACCTACTAAAACAGAATAAATATGTAGCTAAAATCATCTATAAGAAAATATATTTGATTTATTTCATCAAGGAAATGTGTTTATTTTATGAATAAATATTATTTGAAGATGAGTAATGAGGCACATTTGCAAAAGGATTAAATACTTTCCAACCTAACTTTAATTTAATGTGAGGCATTTAGGAGATAAACATTTACTAATCCTGAAGGTATGTGTAATTCAAAGTTCCATAAAATCTAAACATTAACATTCTAACACATCCTTGCTTATACATAAGAAATATAAAACTATGAAATGCATGATATAAACACACAAAAAGAGATATATAGAAGCAATTATGAAGAGAGATGCTTTGATATGGCACTCAAATAGGAATCATTATGATTTAAACTGATGTTTAAAAGACTTTATTCCAACAAATAGAACTGAATATACTACTCTATTCATAAGTATACTGTAAATACTTGCTATATGGTTAGTATTAGCTCTTGTAAAGGGACTTCTGAATCAAAGATAAAAAGGAAAGTATGAATGAGTATCTACTAATAAAGGGCATTTATTTTGCTCATTCCTTCATTAAACAAATATTTTTGGAGCTTCTGTCATAATATAGTAGCTTTAAGAAAAAGTGAGCTCCTCCTGAGTTCTTACTAAAAGATTGTGCTGGTACAGAGCAAAAGCTAAGTGACTACTTGATTACTAAAATGAGACCAGATTCTAACTCTGGCCACGATGGAATAATTATATTTGACATTCCACCATAGACAACAAAAAACTAGACAAAATATATGAACCACTTTTTCACAAATAGAAATAGACGGGAAGACCATGACACCAGGAGAAAGGAAACAAATGAGATGACTACACCAATGATCAGTCCAGCATTCTTCCTGGAGGCACATTCTAAACTAAGGAGTGGGAGGGTGGGGAGCCTCAAGTAGAATACAGGCTAATAGAGCTGAGAAAACAGACTAAAGCTTAGAATGACTGAAGGAGCTATAAGTGGAAGCGCAGGGTTCTGAAGAAGAGAAGCCATGCACAAAAGAAATCCCAGAAATCTGTACAGGGATAAACTTGAGGCTAAACTGAATACTACGAGATGCACATGTAGATGAGAACTCCACAAAGTCAGACAAAGAGTGAGTGGAAGCTGTGAGCTGGACCATCCCCAAAGCTGGGAGGCATTCAAGTTGCAACCAGGGTGAAGAGTCCTAACTGCCTACCCGAGATATTCAGTAGAGACCCCAAATGGTAGGGTATGCTTTAGTAGTAGGATTACCCTGTCCTTAAAGCTACTTTAGACTTGCCCCAAACCAAAAACAAAGTAAGACACAAACGTATCATGCTTAACTGCAACTAACTTAATTGTTGGCCATATCAAATCTGTTCAAAGGCCATAATATCCTGACATTCAAGAACTTAAACTTCACTATGTCCTGCAACCAATCAAAAATTACTACAGATGGCAAATAAGCAGGAGAATGTGAACAGCCCAATTAAGACTGAACAATGACAAAATAACAGAAACAGCAGTGACATTAAATTACTGGGAAATCATGACGAAGTATTTAATGGAAACCATGACTAAAATGAGGAAGAGAAACAAAAAACGCACAAAGGAACACAAATGGAGTGTCCAGAGATGAAAATATCTGAAATGAAAAATTGACTGGACAGGACATCACGAAAGAAAGATTAAGTGAACTTCAGAATGTAGCAACAGAAACTACTCAAAGCAGGAAAAAAAGGATTGAAAAGAAATAGAAGATCAGAGTCTTGGTGAGTTAGGAAAAAATACCAAAAAAGAGAAAGAAAAGAAAAAAATGAAGAAAAACATAAAACATAAAAATTAAAATTCCTTACCCAGCAAAACTATCTTTCAAAAGTAAGTATGAAATAAAAGCTTGTTTCATACAATAGAAACTGAAAGAATTCACTGGCAGCAAGCCTGTATAAGAAATGATAAAGCTCTTCGACAAGACAGAAAAATGATACCAGATGTAAAAGTTGGATCTAAGGAGAGGAGTAATGAGTGCTGAGAATGGTAATTATGTGGGAAAATATTTCAAAATTTTATTTCCTCGTTTTATAAATTTCTTTTAAAAAAATGACAACTAAAGAAATTAAAACATAGTTCAGGGCTTATGACATACTGATATGTATGACAACGATAGCCAAAGGTCAGGAGAGGGAAAAGAAAGTAAAGTTTTTACCTTGAATGTGAGGTGGTATATTATATAATAATAGGCTATGATAAGTTAATGTAAATGCTAAAGCAACCACTAAAAAAATAAAACAAAGAGGAATATTTAATAAGCCCATAGTGAAGGCACAATAGAATCCGAAGTGCTTCCAAAGAGAAGCAGTAACTAAGGTTCAAAAACATCTAACAACCAAAAAACCCTGACAAGCCATAGAAAAATAAATGATAGATTGAATGAAAGCAGGAACTTAAGCAACGAAACCTCTTATATAACAACATGCTGCTAAAGAGTCAGTTTTCACTTTGAACATCAAACATAATTGTCATAAAAAATGAACCTTACCAAAGACGCTTTAAAGTTGCATGGATGCCAAAGAAAGACAATGACAGTGAAGGCCGAATTTCTTGACACCACTGGCCCTGTCCCTTCAACCTTCGGGACAGGCTGAGAGTCTAAAAACTGATTTACTTTACTCAAAAATAGGAGTAACTATTAAAATGACCATTTTTTACAAAACAGAACTCATGTTTCCAGCATGTCTGCAAAAACGAACATAAGGTAAATAAATGGATTGTTAATGGATAAATCAGGTATCTAACCTTGTGTGTTTTCATTATTAACCTGTCATTGCTACACTAAAGTATCCTGAGTCAGCCTATAATATAAAATAAGTACTTAGACAACAGGATTATGGGCTTCAATTAATCACAGAGATTCAGAAATCAATAAAAAAGGGGGAAAATTGCTTATCTCTTATTGGTTTAGTTAAGTTTGTCTCACTGGCCTTAAAAGATCCAACTTCTGTGTGATTAACTACAGAAAAAATAATAGGCAACTGATTATTAATCCTAAAATCCATCTGACTTAATATCCATTAAAAAAATCCAGTGTTATTTAGCCTTTAAACTAAATTAAAATTTTACATGGTAGGTCCTGTAACATCTCAGAATTGAAATGGCCATACCTATTTACAACTTCCTGAATGACTGTATTAAATTTTTCAGTGATTATGTAAACAAATGACTCTCAAAGAGCACTTACACTTTCATTCAGTCTGTTAATTATACCCTGTCACCCCCTAGAGGAAACTCTGAAAAATTACACTTGATACTATGTTGAGTTAACCAAATTTCAGCGGAAGGAATCTTTATGGGTTTAGCTTTATCTACAACACCAAACCTAACAGAATCAAAATATATATCATACAGTGCCCATATTTAGTAGAGACTCAAAAATTTTCTGGCTTTATTAAAGGAAAAAAAAAAACAGACACACATGTTGCTCAGTTATGTTAATAACTCAAGCCTGTCCTCCATTTCTACTCCTCACTTATTAGGAATCGCCCAGATTATCGCACTGCCTTTCTGCCCCCCTTTCATTCTTCGTCAGTTTGACTAGGTCCTTTACCCTCACTCACTCCAAAATTGGTTTTCTAATTACTACCTACTGTCAACAATTTTCCATATAACTATTTCTCATCTAGCATTTGCCATTCAGTTCCTGGTTCCATCACTTACTAACAGAAGAACCTGGGTGCCTGTGGGGTTCAAATCAGATATCCTGAAAGAAAGCACTGTTACAAATGCCAACAGCTACATGAATGTTAGTCGTCTGGCTTCTTTATTCAGTGACAACTGTGTGGCCATAGTTCCCTCTAGGGACCACTATTGCCTTAAAAACCAGGTCAATTTAACAAACATTTTTTTGAGCACCTTTTCTTTACTATGTAAATATTTCTAGTGGCCTAGCACTACAAGGCACAGTAAATAAGTAAAAAGCCCCCAGATGGGTGCAAGCCTGAAGTTTAAACTCCGGAAGAGATAGTAGATAAATGAAAAGCAATTAAGGTAGCCTTATGAGACACAATGAGGACACAAAAAGGAAGCACCTTTCCAAGCTTAGGAGAAGGCTTCCCTGAAAAATTAACATTCAAGTTGGTGCCTAAAGATAAAGTGGCGTAGGGGTGGTGGGGCAGAAAACAGTTGTCAAGGCAGAGGGAATACAATGTTGGAAGGCTTGAAGACAAGAGAAATTTTGAGAAAGGTTCCACAAACAGTAAAATTTAGCTTGATTAGAACTGCTATAAATGATTTACAGTTCAAATCACTAAGAGCACTTATATATGGAGCTACAATAGGTGGCTTTTAAAAATGAATCTGTCCTTAATAAAGCTTTTGTTTTTACATTTTTTATGGTATGGAACATGTTCACTTCGAGAACAGGAAATAAACAAAAAGACAATCAAAAGAAAACACTATCCATGAACCCAAAAGCCACAATCTTTTTCTCCAAGTACATATATATTAAAAAGTTCAATTCATATTATATATATATATATAATTTTATACACTGCATTTTCAGATAAACTTCTTTCCATGTTACAAAAGATGACTTGTATTTCTTAACTGATTACATTATTTTCCACCCAGTAGATATGCCATAACTTAATTAACCATTTCCACAATGATGTATATTTTGGTTGTTTTGCATTTTTCACAAATGTATAAATAATCATCCAGAGGACTCCACATAAAGCTCTCAGTATATTTGTGATTATTTCCTAAGCAAAAACTTTCCAAAACTAGAATTACTGTGAGGCGGATAGAGGCCCCCTCCCTGGGCCCCAGCCCTCCTTCCTGCCCGCCGAGTTCCTTTTGCCTTGGCAGAGGAATGATCAAACGACCGGCTGTCCTGTTTGAATACAGAAAGAAAACAAATCTCCTCTTTAGATTTAATGCTCTCCTGAGATGTACCTCCCTTTAGATTTAATGTTCCCAGAGATTAGCACTCTCCTGGGAAGTTCCCGTATAGACTATACTCCCACGTGTAGTGGAGCTGAAATGACTGTGAAAATTTCCTGATACCATTCCCCCCCATCACCTGTGTCCATAAAAGCTCGCCCCTAACCCTGTTCGGGGCTCAGTCTTTTGGGAATTATCCCACTGAGTCCGCCGGCGTAATAAAACTGGATTTCCCTGGTCTTCATGTGTGCCATTGGATTTCCTCGGTCGCTTCATTTTCCGCTACAACTGAATTATATGTATTTTTACAATTCCATTTTGCCAAAATGCTTTCCAAAACTTTGTATCAAGTCACACAGCCTTGTCAATGGAGATTTCACCATACATTCATCTGCACTGTTAAAATTTTACAACCAAAAAAGTAAGCAATTTTAATTTACATTACTAATTAAGCTGAATGTTAATAATTAGCATTTCTTCCTTTAGTAGTTATACATACATGCTCTTTGTCCCTTTATCTACAGGGATCTTAATTTTTATAAAATAGTTTTGTATGAGTGTTGATATATATTAGGGATTCTGGCCTTCTGTCTTATTTACTGGAAATATTTTTCCTTTGCAATGTTTTTTAAATTAATACTGTTTGTATCATACAGAATTTCTAATGTTTCCAGTCAACTCTATCATTCTTTTACCTTTTTTTTTCTTTTTAAACTAAGCACTTAAAGCAGATCTTTCTAGTGGCTAAAGGGATTACCGGTTTGAAGTAGAAACTAGGAAGCTCCGTCAGTAGTTAGGTGTAAGATGAGGGCATCATATACCAAAGAAACTGAGTAGATAAGTAAAAGTTTAAAAATGTAATGACTAACTGTGAGAGACAGATATGAGGGAATTGAGAAAAGATTAAATGTGTAATTTGGGACACTTGGGTGGCTCAGATGGTTGGGTAACCAACTCTTGATTTTGGCTCAGGTCCTGATCTCAGAGTTGTGGGGAGTCTGCTTCTCTTTCTCTCCTGCCCCTCCCCCAGCTCGTGCTCTCTGATAAATGAATCTCTTAAAAAATTTGTAATTTCTAGCTAATAAATTTTCACATCTGACAGAAATGGGAGATATTCCACAAACTTTATTTACTATATCAATACTGGGCCAAAAATATTTCAAATTGAAGAAACTGATCAATATAAAAAATAATTTCCCCCCAAAAGCAGAAAGTTCTGCTTTATCAATTACTTTTCTTTAATCTAAAAAAAGAGATAAATCTGTATTTTAATTCACATCAGATATGAGAATCTTCTCAACAATATTTAGGAAGCTAGCATGATATGGTTACTGAAAATCTGACAATGGTAACACTTTTTAAAAAAAAGGCTGAATCAGTATTACTTAGGAACTCTTCTTGCAGGAGAAAAACAGAAAAAATAGACTGGGACACTAAGAAAAATACATGATAAAACACACACAGTTTACACCAACAGCATGATATAAGAAAAGAAAAATTGATAAACTGGGTACTACCAAAATTAAAACTTTGTCTGTGACACCCTGTTATGAAGACAAAATAGAAGCTACAGACTGGGAGAAAATATTTGCAAAACAAGGACTAGTAACTACAATATATTAAGAACTCTCAAAACCAAGTAAACCCAGAAAGGGAGGAGAGGCAAAAACAGACATTTTGCTGAAGATGATATACAGATAGTAAATAAACACAAGAAAAGATGTTAATTTCAGTAGCCATCAGGTAAATAAAATTAAAGCCATGATATCAACATAACTATCAGAACGACTAAAATAAAAAATAGTGACACACCAAATGCCAGGACAGGAGGTGGCATACGGTTGAGGGATGAGTGTGGCTACAAAAAGATGGGTGTGACTACAAAACAGTAACAAGGGATTCTCAGGGAACTGTTCTCTATTTGACTATGGTGATATAGGATCCTATACCTGATAAACTGTTTAGAACTAAGTAACACACACACAGGACTAAACATAAAACTGGGGAAGTATGAAAAAGATTGGTGGATTTTATCAATGTCAATATTCTGGTCATAATATTACAGTATAGTTTTGCAAGTTACTACCACTGGAAGACACGGGGTAAAGAGCGTAGGATCTTTCTGTATATTTCTGACAAATGCATGTGGGTTTACAATTACCTCAAATTAAAAAGTTTAATTAAAAAAAAACTAATGAGATTGTTTCCAGGAATGGAGGGGTGTTTCAAATAAGAGGACATTTACTATTTTTTTATTACATACTACATTAGTAAGTTCAAAGAAGTAAGTATAAGCATATTAGCACTCCCACAAGTAGTGAAAAAAAGTAATTTGATACACAGTATTTTAACAGACATTCCTGATTTAAAAAGGAAACAAAAGACCAAACAACAAAGAAATATAGAAATATTAAGGTCACAATTAAAAAATGATAAAACACTAGAGTATTCACACCAAGGCCAGAGATAAATCATTTTTGGAAATCATGTAACACTGAAATGGAGGAGGCACAATGGGTACATCCTGAGAACATACCTATGACTTAATCTAAAACTCGTTATAAACATAGTAGGGTAAGTTATAAAATACAGAGCATTGGGATGCTTTCCATTGCACTTCCTCACTGTAATTAGAACATGTTAAAAAGCCATAAATTACTATAGTTACTATACATTTATTCAATCAACAGATAAAATTTACGTACATCCACTGTCTTAGGTAGACTGTGTGTCTAATTTAAGAGTTAGAGATTCAAAGATCATCAACATAAGACACACTTCTTGCTCTCGTAGAGCTTACACTCTAGTGAAATATTAATAACATTTAGAGACGGCATTTATTAAATATTTCTGAATGTAAGTTATGTGCCAGGTGGTGAGAGAAAACAAGGTATTAATCCCTCCTTGTCCTCCAGGAGAACCCAGAAAATTAAAAAGTAAATCGGTGTTTGTCACACAATGTAATTAAGATGAGAGGCACACTGGAACAACTTCCAGACAGACCATCCTTATGCGGTAATGAAAAGCAGCTTAAAAAAAGTATAATTTGTACTGAATCAGTAAGAGTAAGCTAATCAGGTTAAGAGGAAGTCAGGGATTCCAGGCAAAGAGTAGCATATATAAAGCCTTAGAAATAAAAGAGAGTATGGAGCTTTACCAGTCAACAAGGACTTGAGCATAAATAATCTTGGTTTTTTTTCTCACCAAAAATTCTTTGCTCTGGGAATTTAGAAAATTGTTTGCACTAAGATTATAGAAATGTATCCCTTCACACATTTTTAAATTGCTATCTACCACTTTTCATCAGTTTAAGCAAGTATAAAAGATGTAATTTCTGTACATCAAATACATACAACTAAAATTTCTATCATTCCTTCAACTGTAAAACAATTTGATACAATTTCAAAACACACGAAGCTCTTCCTTTAAGCGTCAGAAATAATACTTTGTCTTTAACCTATACTTCCTTTTACTTATCCTAAAGAATTTTATTATAAAAGAATGTATTTGTATGCTCAAAATTCTAACTTGATTATCATACTTCTCTACAACAAAAAAATGTATAAAAATTGAAGTTTAAATTTATCAAAATTTCCTGTGAGATAAGATGCTAAGTGTTAAAATTTTCCCTCTGGATTTCCTCTAAGCATTAAAATTATATGATTATTGTAATGCATAATTGATCAAAACAATATCAATGTTACATATGTCAATAATCATTAAAAAGAAAAGGTAAAATTTATTGGAAATGCATCTTATAATGAGCTAAACTGTGTATCTAGGAATCAATATGATTCACTGTCATAGAGAACCAGAGTAGAGCATTGGTTCTGTTCCCACTTTCATTTTTTACAAATTTAACATGAGAGAAAATTCATTCACATAAAGCAGCAGATGAGAATGGAAGTTTTATCACATCAAAATCACTGAATTCTTTTAATTTCTTCTGGGTTAGAGGCTAAAAAGCATATAATCACTTATCATCAAATACTATTTTTAATAATCTCTTACCTGACATTTCACATAGGTCAGCCTCAAAATTTGTTTTAAAACTAGAAAAGGATTTGTCACCCCTCATTATTCATTTTCTCAATTCTGTGAAGCAATACAAAAAAATCTTACAAAGATTCATCATTTTCTTTCATGACATTGAGACAGGATTATTCTAAGACACTGACAGGATTAGGAAAACTGAAATAATGTTCGTTTCAACATCCTCTGGCAAAGAAAAGAAAAGAAAAAACAAAACTCAAAACCAATTTAAATGTTTTTCTCTTATCACTTGTTTTAAATGTATTTCTGAAAAAACAAAATACCTCAGAGCTGATGATTAGGCTCATTTAATTTGAGAATGTCTACCACAGACTATTAATGGCAAAACCTGCTGTTAATGCCAAAGCAGCCAGCCAGTGGAGGCTTACTTTCTCAGAAAAATATCACATAATTTTCCAATTTGAATAAATATGTTAAGCCATGTCTGCATTCACCTCATCACATCTGAATTCTAATTCCAAAATTTCAGTAAGCCACAGATCCCTAAGCATTTGGATGAAACAAGGCACTACCCACTTCGGTTCTTACATCAGTAATGATATTCTTTAAAATAATGAATACAGAATTCAAAGGTTAAGTCATTTCATGAAAACTCTTACTTTCTGGGAATTCAGAACACTGCAACACGGGCCTGGTTTTAATATGAGGCTCTACTCTTAACAGATATATTTGTAAATGTTAAGAGACTTCTGAAAAATACTTTTCCAATGTGGTCCTACCATGTCCTCGTCCCCACAGTTAAACCTTCTCATACTCTCTTGTACATGACTCTGATCCCAAACTATTCCTCTCTACCCCTCTGGATAAAATCCCAAATGATCAAACGATGGCTACTAATATCTAAGGACAATTCCTCCTCTTCCCTCTTGTAAAATGTTCTGTCCTCATTCCCCAAACTAGAATGTTGCTTTGACATCCTTTCTCATGCCCTGCATTTTCAAATAAAGGCTTATTCTTGGCTCTGATTTACTTCCATATAAAACAGGGAAGGAAAGCTCTCCTTAATACCTTAATTAACAGAGACTTCACTACATCAGTAATTTGAATTGTCCCTTTTTTCTGGACACCCTGGAAGGTTTTCCGCCTTCCTTCCCAGGGCAATACACTATAAAAATACTCAGGATACCTGAGAGCATGCCTTTCTTCTTTAAAGTAGAAGAGCAACTGTGAACAGGATGTAGGAAAAGAGAAGTAGCATACTACTTTGCTACCCTGATCAAAAGGAGCTTTGTTAGAGAAGAAAAGGAAGTTGAGAATTGGGGAGATGATTCCTGTAGAATTCCTTCATACTGAGGTCTGAAGAACACCGGTTGGTACGTGTAGAGCACAAATCACAACAAGTTACCATGAGCAGTCTTCTGTTAACAGAAATCAGACCCATATATATGGAGCTACAGGAATTATGAGAGAGCAAATATAAACAAATATTTTTAAAGTATTTAAAGAAATAAGAGTATTTAAAAAATAGAGTAACAAGACTATCAGAAATGGCTACACTGATTTAAAAACAACAAAAAAAAGAGAACATCCAGAAATAAAAAGTGGAAATAGAAACTCAATAAGTGGGTGATACAGTAGGATACATGGAGGTGAACATAGACCTAAAGAAATTATACAGAATGTAGCAAGGAGAGACAGAGGGATGCAAACTATGAAAACATTAAGAGACAAATAAAGGAGAAAAGTGTAACACATGTCTAATCAAAATTTCAGTAGAGAATACTTAAAACATATAATAGTAGAGAATTCTCCAGAATTTATCAAAGACACCCATCTGTAAATCCAAGAAACCAAAGTAAGTCCCAAAGAAGGCAGACGAAAAGAAATCAAGTCCTAGAAAATCAGAACATAAATTATAAGAGTGACAAATTGGCTATACTTTAAAATTAAGAACTTTTGAACACAAAAGGACTTCATAGAATGAAAAATCAACTATGAACTTGGATAAGACATTTGCCATGCACGTAACAAGGAGTAATATCTACATTTAAGAAAAGACAAACACTGAAATAAAAAAAATGGACAAAAGCAATAAATATTTTAAAGGGGAAATCACAAATGGTAATTAACATATGAAAAGATGCTCAACCTCATTAAGACTCAGTGAATTGCAAATTTAGCTTCAATTTCATGCTTACCAGATTGGCAAAAATTAAAAAGTCTATTAACTTCAAATATGGTGGGTACCTTGGTGTTCATTTTATTATTCCTTAAACTGTATGCACACATTGTATGTGTTCTTTAATATGCATATGTTTTATAACAAAAATATTTTGTAAGTACCACTTGGATTTAGCAATGAACATGTTTGTCTATGGCCCTGCTGAGAGCAGTTTCAGTGAAATAAAGGGCATGAAAAGCAGGCTGCAATGAGCTGAAAAGGCTCTATGTGATAGGAAGGTGAAGACAACACAGACGACTATTTCAAGCTTAACTTTGAGGTTAGGCAGACAGGACTATAACTTTGGGAGAACGTCACAGTGAGAGGTTTTTTTAAAATTTAATTTAATTTTTTAAATAAAGGAAACGGGCAAATTTAGAAAGAAATAGCAGAAGGAAGAGGACGATGACACAGAAAATAAAAGCCCCTGGCTATTCACAAAGGTATATAATACGGAGCTCTTGAATAGCAGTTAGTTTTAGACAGGAATAAGGGTTCCAACTTCATTGTTATAAAAAAGTACCTCTTTGACCTTATCACATCATGTTTCCCATCCCTCTAACCATTCCAGTTACAATGGGCTCCTTGATCCTCCTTCAAGCAAGCCCCTGCCTCATGACTTTTGCATGTGTTATTCCCTCTATTGAGAATACAATTTTCCAACTATGCAGACTGCCTTTCATTCCTTTCAAGTCTTTGCTCAGATGTGAACTCAGTGAAGCATTCCATGAGTACCTTGGAAGTGAAATCCCCTCCTCACCCCCTACCCTCTATTCCTAGTACTCCCTATTCTTTTTCCCTCCTTTATTTTTGTTCAAAACCTTCTAATATTCCGTATAATATACTCATTTTATTGTTTAATTCCCTCTTCCCCACTCGTGTACAAGCTTCATGAATGCAGGAACTATATAGCCACAGTGCCTGGTAATGCTTGATATACAGGAAGAAGCTCAGTAAATACAAAGTGAATAAATGATTAATAGTCCCTACTTGAGGAACTGGAGGAATATACATAATGGAAATAATACTGTATGATTTGAACAAAATGAAGTAGAGAATAATCAACTTACTGCCTACAGAAGACATTACATTTGAATTAGATCTTGAATCATGAGGAGTTTGCCAAGTGGAAAAAAAAAGACATTCCAAGGAACTGAAGAACATGGAGGTTTAAAACGGCCTTGTACACTTGAGAAAATGAAAACGGGGTACTAGAGTATGATAGGGAAGACAGGAGACCAGATTTTAGCGAACCTTATAATGTTCACAACAGAGAACACATTATGCTGAGTTTTTAAATGCTAAAAATCCTTTATAGAAGATTACAGTTGCTTGGTCACTCGTTTTATTTGCAGTCAAGTTTAAAGTTTACATAGTACTGGACTTACTGCAAAGGAAAGTTTGAACGACCTAATCTGTTCTCCAACCGTAGACTGTATGTCTCACAATGGACCACAGTATTACTACCAAATTTCTCAAACCCAAGTGTTATTCAAATAAGTCAAGACAAAAAATTCTCATTGGTCAAATTCAAGGGCTAGTTTTATAACAACTACTCTCCATTTGACCATATGAGTTTTTTAATGGGCTTGCCTGTTGTCATACTTAACCTGCACTTACTACTATGTTTTCAATTAGTCTACCTTCCTTCTGTCCACATCATTACTGTCTTTGGGACACTCAGCTTCATTTTAGCCTCAACACAATTACTTAACCACCCAGGTTATTTTCGATCCAGGAGACTCTCTTGAGTACACACAGAAAACCTTAAGACAGCGTTAGCTCATTAGCCCATGTAGCCAGTTTAGGAATATTTAAGCACAAGACTAAAGAGGCGGCGAACACCAACTGTGCTTTTTAAGTTTTGCCTCTCTGGGGCCTGCGGAGGCGGGGGAGAGCAGGTGAAGCGGAGGAAACCGTGAAAAGGGCGGGGCTCCACTGTGTTCCCAGGGAAGGCCAGAGGTCAAAGCTCAGGTCTAAAGCTGAAGGGGCGGGGCCTGCCTTAAAAACCAAGGGGCGGTGTGTGGGCCCTTGGAGGGTAAGGAGGGGCACGGCGACTCGGAAAGACTCACAGTAATAAGCCACCACAGGGTCCCGCTTGTCATGTTCCTGAGCCGTCCTCAGATGATGCTGTATGCTCTTAAACTGGGGGGGGAGTGGGGGCAGCGGAGCAAGCGCGGCCATCTCTATTCCAGGAATCACCACTTCCTACTCGCGCGCCACCGACACTTCCGCTTCCGTCTGGCAGGTCGCGCGCACGAACGCGAATGGCAAATCCCGCCCACTCTCCCGTTGCTAAGCGACAGCAAGTCAACTACGGGCTCCCAACAGGGACAACCTCAGTGTACCTCGCTCTAGGCTGTTAGAACCCAGAGAAGGCCAAACAGCTCCGCAGTTGTGCGGCTTGTGGCACCAGCGCTCTCTGCTGGCTGCGGGTGGGAGGGAAAAGAGTTTTTGTTTTACCTTGTCGCGTCCCCCATGCCTTTTTTTTTCTTCTCTCTCTCCTCCCTCTCTCCTCCCTCCCTCCCTCCCTTCCTTCTTCCTTCCGTCCTTCCTTCTTCCTTCCCTCCCTCCTTCTTTCCGCAATACAAAAGGTAGAAAGGGGAAAGCAGGAAGAGAATAATGTTTGTTTATTGGGAGAAAGGGTAAAGGCTGAGTTGCCTTTAATATCATTCATTCAGAAATTATCACTTCCAATTTCAGATTATCTTAATAGTGTCCTTAGAAGCTTTTCTGATTTTAGAACCTTTAAATTCAATTATTGTGGAGGATAAGAGAGAACGTGTTTAAATTTTTATATTGAATTCTTCTGTATTGACACATTGGCTAAAATAACCATACTCTTTTCAACTTAAATACGAAGCATATTAAGCTTAAAGGAAATTGAATTTTTGTTCTGAACTGGTGAATGAATAATCTGAAGATCATTTATTTCTGGAGAATGATCAATAATTTGCCAAGTATTTTGACTCATACCATTGTAGGCATCAACTTTTCCTTCTACCATAAGTGACTTCAATTCTTTTTCTCTCTTTTCCATCCCATTCTGTCATTTTCCAGGACTTTACACTTTATTGGCCTTCTCCAATAATCTTCATCTTTACTGCTCTGTTTTCTCAGTTCCCAGTTTTGAGGGTTCATCTTAAAACTAGTTTTCATTGAAATCACACCAAGGAAAAAGATCTCGAACCACTGAAATTTGTCCTGCCTGCTGTTCTCTCATCACCAAACCATCTTCCCCACTCCCCCTACCTCTGCAGAAACTGCTCTGTGTCCCTATTATTACTTCCCACTCCACATCCTTTGTCTATTTCTGCTTGCCAAGTACATTACCTTACTGGGTCTGCCTTTTTTTTTTTTACCAGACAAGAAACTGAGTTCTGTATTCTCCCCAATCTCAGTAACATTCACTGCCACTTGACAGTGTATGTGTTACAGACTGAATATTTGGGTCTCCCTAATATTCATACGTTGAAACTTAATGCCCAATGTGATGGTATTAAGAGGTGAAGTTCCTGAGAGGTGATGAGGGCAGAGCCTTTATAAATGGGGTTAATGCCTTTATAAAAGAGACTCCAGAGAGCTGGCTGACCCTCCCCCCATGTGAGGATACAATACAAAAGCAACATTCTCCAACCTAGAAGGGCCGTCTCACTAGAACCTGACCACGCTGGAACCCATATCCTCCAGTCAGAAGAGTTGGATTGGTAGAGGAACTAAAGCAGGGTGGGATAACCATAAGTGCCATCTCTTTATCCTTATGACTTCTCATTTATTCTTTTCCTATTCTTGATTGTCAACTGTGGTTAATTCTTAACGTTCACCTAAGAAGTTTTTTTTTTTTTCAAAGACATATCTAGGTCTCACCCCCAGGCACCCCAATGTAATTGTCCTGGGTTGGAGCCTAAATAGCAGTATTTTTAAAATTTACAGGAAATTTTAATGGTATATCTAGGGTTGAGGACCAGTGCCCCCATGAACCCTCAATATGTAGGTGACATTTCCAGCCTTGTCCTCTCTCTTTAAGCTAGACTCTCTGCCCTGCTTACCTTGATCAGAAGCTGCAATTCCTGCTATTGAGATTAAGGTCATGAGATATGAATTGTTTTACCTCACCTCTGCCACAACAAAGTAATAATAACTGACTAGCATTTGCTGAGCATCTATTATGAATCATATATGTTTCTAGGGACTTTACATCAACTTGTTTAATCTTTACCACACCCTATGAAGAAGGTATTATCATTTTCATTATTTTATAAATAAGAAAAATGAGGCACTTAGAAATTATGTAACTTGCAGCGGATCACAGCCAGCAAATATGAGTATTTGATATTAAAATCCATGTGCTTTGGTTTCAGAGCCTGTGAATCTAACCACTAATGACTTTAATGTCCCTCTATACCAATATATCCTTGTATTTTATGTTGTTCCTATTGAATGATCCTATGTCCGAAAATCATGTGTTCTATTCCTAGTGAAGGCTCTACCTTCCTGTTATTCTCCAGATCTCTCCTTTCGGGACTAGAGGTTGTTCAGGTCCCTTTCTCATTTGCATGTGTTCTAGGAGGAAAGGGACAAAATAAGCAAGTAAGTGAAATGGATTTAACGCCATCTGCCAACACATGCTCTCTTCTTTCCAAGTACTGTACTCCGGTCATGAGAGGAGTATTGATATGCGGAAGAAAAGTAACAGAGACTGTTAGCATAACAGCACATTAAAATTATGATGTGAAAGAAAATAAATATTACTAACAAGAGGTTGTTTCTTCTTCTTGATGTTTTATAATGAAGAAGTTCCTGTAAAGAAAGACCTAAACTCTCCTCCATCCAGCTCTGAACAGTTGCTGAAGGATCTCACATCACCCTCCAGGTTGGGGCTTATGTGTTGGCAAGTTAGGGGAAAGCATAGATGGAATTCACCAGTCAAACTACCTGGGCCTGGCATTTTCTTCGTGGGAAGGCTTTTGATTTTAAATGTTATTTCTTTAATAAGTATAAAGATATTCATATTTTCTGTTTTATTGTTAAGTTTTTAGTAATATGTGCCTTTCAAGGAATGTATTCATTTTATGTAAGCATCAAACTTATTGACATAACATTGTTCATGATGTTTCCTTATGAACAGTTAAATATTCTGTTGCGATGTCCCTTTTTTCCATTTATGATCTGGGTCATTTTCATTTTCCCTTTTATTATCCCAACCTGTCTAGTGAGAAATGTATTGGTTTTACTAATCTTTACAGAGAACCACTTTTTGTTCCCTTGATTTTTTTTCCTATTGTCTTTCAGTTTTCTACTTCAAGGTTTTGTGTTTTTTATCTCTTTCCCATTTAATATGTATTTAAGCTCTTCTTTTTATAATTTCCTACGGTGAGAGGTTTAAGTCATTTTATGACTTAATTTTTTCTAAAAGAATATTTATAACTTCTAATATTGTCAGTTACAATTCTAGCTGCTTTCCACAAATTTTGAGAAACTATGTTTGCATTAGTATTTGTTTACAGTAGTTTTCAATTTTCCACATAATTTCTTCCTCGAACTATGGGTTAATAGAATGATATTGCTAGTTTCTCAAATACTCGCGCATATTCGTGACTTGATATCTTATTTTTATTAACTTCTAGTTTAATTCCATTGTGACCAGCTCACATACTCCATATGATTTCATTCCTTCAGACTTTCTTATGACCCAGCAAAGAGTCCCTCTTGGTGAATGTTCCACATGCCCGTGAAAAAAAAATGTATAATCTGCTGGTTAAGTGAAGGGTTCTCTAAATATCAATCAGTGCAAGTCAGTTATTAGTAACGTGTAAGTACTCCCTCCCCTTTCTGATGTTCTTTCTACTTTGTCAATTGATTAGTGAGAAAGGGGTGTTGAATTCTCTAATTGTAACTGAATTTATTTTTCTTTTGAATTTTGTCAGGTTTTGCTTCATATTTGCTACTCTTTAACTGGTGACATAACATTTAGAACTGTTATGCTTCCTGATGGAATTATCCTTTAATTATTATTAAATGTCTCTTTTATCCCTGTCATTCTCCCTTGCCCTGAAACTTACTTGAGTTTTCTCATATTGTAGCCACTTCAGCTCTCTTATGCTTTTACATGATATATCTTTTTCCTTTTTTTATTATCTATTTGTAAAATATTTGAATGGTTTAAATACTATATCTTTAAATATTCAAAAATATTTAAAGTAGTGTTCTTGTTAATTGTTTGGTCTAGCTTCTAAAAAAAAAAAAATGCATCCGGACAATATTTGCTTTTGTTTAGGTATGCTAAGACCTTTTATATTTATTGTTACTATTGATATTTTTAGATTTAGGTACTGCCTTGTCATTACTTTCAACTTGCCCCATCTTTTTTGTTTCCTTTTTCTCTTTTTTGCCATCTTCTGGATTAATTGAATGTTAATTAATTAATTTTATGATTTTATTTAACTTCCTTTGTTAGCTTTAGCCCAAATTTTGTTGTTTTGCTTTACCAGTTATCTTATATGTTACAGAATACATCTTTAAATTATCACGGTATACTTCAGATGATAATATACAACTTTACATATAAGAATCTTATAATAGTATATTTCCATACTTAATTTGATTCACCAAATTTGTCTATTTTATTATTATTTTCCTTTACAATTTTGTATTTGTATTTTATGTTTTTTATGTTTGTTTTTTAATTTATTACTGTATTCTCTACTTTTATCTTTATTAGATTATTTTCGTACTTTTTAGTTTTATTTTGAAAGTTTTTTTTTACTTTTTAAATTACATTTATTATTTCTTTTTAATAATAAATGTATTTTCAGCTGTTAGTTTTCTGTGTATTACAGACTTGGTCCTATCCCATGGGTTTTAATATGTAGATTCTGACTGCTATTCATTTATAAATACAGAAAAACTACAGTTTAAATTACCTTATTTGATCCATGAGCTTTTTATGAAATATTGACAGTCTTAATAATTTTTACTACATTTACATTTTGGTTAGAAAAATCAGTTTTTATAAATATTTTATATTTACACTGCATAAATGTCATACTTATATATATCATTTATTATTCATGAATATAGAGCTGTGCTAACCATCCTGATATAGTTACCAACAAAATGAAATCATAAAATAGTAGATCAGTAAGGAATTAGAAAGATTATCCAAATCAACTCTCTTGTTGGATCTGTATCTTTAAGCATAACATGTACTGTTTGCTGAAAAGAAGCAGAGGTAAGCAGGGTTTCTGTGGTGGCTTAGAAATGCCATCACCTGTCCAGCGAGGAGAGAGAGTCCAGGGGGGCAAGGAGGCTATATCTTGCAGGACAGAATATCTTAGAGGGGAGAACTGCAAAGCAAGAGAGCTCCAGAGATCTGTAAAGGGTCTCCAACTGAGTCCTGCTCAGTGTAACATCTTTAAATATCTTTAAAGGAAAACTACTGAAAAGATTGAAAGAAACATTATCCAAAATTCACACACAATTGAGACTAGTTGCTTTTCCCAACAACCAAGGTAAAAAATCTCTTTACAGAGAGTCATACTTTGGGGGCACCTGGGTGGCTCAGTGGGTTAAGCCTCTGCCTTCAGCTCAGGTCATGATCCCAGGGTCCTGGGATCGAGCCCTGCGAGCCCTGCGAGTCCTGCATCGAGCCCTTCGTCGGGCTCCCTGCTCGGTGGGAAGCCTTCTTCTCCCTTTTCCACTCCCCTAGCTTGTGTTCCCTCCCTCTCTTGCTGTGTCTCTCTCTGTCAAATAAATAAAATCTTTAAAAAACAATAACAACAACAAAAGAAGAGTCATCTTTTGACAAGGTACTGGAGGGTGAATTAGAATAAGAATAAATCAGTGTTCCTCTATGAGTGGGCAATGGTATTAAGAGGAAGCCTATTGGTTTTTGAGGGTGGGGGAGAAAAAAGATCTTCCCTGAGAAAAATCCTAAGAGGCAAACCAGGAGAATGTCCTGTGCTACTTCTCCTTTCTCTCTTTGGGAAATAGAGATCTATTCCCCTTCTTTCTTTGAGAAATACAAACCTATTTTTTGTAGCTACAGCAATTTATATAGCAACCATGAGTGCAATAAACTGAGTGTTTGTGTCCCCCCTAAAATTCATATTTTAGAACCCTAACACCTAATGTGATGGTATTAGGAGGCCAGAACTATGGGAGGTGATTAGGTCACCAGGGTAGAAACCTCAGGATTAGTGCCCTGATAAAAGGAACTCCAGAGAGTTCCCGCACCTTCTTTCTACCATGTGAGGATCCAGGACAAGTCTATAACTCAGAAGAGATATCTCACCCGAACTTGACTATACTGGCACCCTGGTCTCAGACTTCCAGCTCTAGAACTGTGAGAAATAAATTTCTGTTGTTTATAAGCCACCCAATTTATGGTACCATCTTATAACAGTCCAAGTGGATTAAGAGAAGTCAACCAGCTTGAAGATAGAATTTTGAGAATGGTGGAAAGATAGCATTTCCAAAATGCCAAAGGATCATCTGATAGAGTACTCAGACAGGGTTTGCCTTAGTGAAGTGGCAAAATTAATCATTCAGTGAGAGCTACACTGGTTCCATCCAACAAACTTAAAAGGAAGCACAGAGGATTGACCATTTCCAAGTAATTTATCTGTGAAACAGAATAAAGTTTAAGAATATTTATGGGAAGGGACGCCCGGGTGGCTCAGTTGGTTAAGTGGCTGCCTTCGGCTCGGGTCATGATCCCAGGGTCCTGGGATCAAGTCCCACATCGGGCTCCTTGCTCCGTGGGGAGCCTGCTTCTCCCTCTGCCTCTGCCTGCCTCTCTGCCTACTTGTGATCTCTCTCTCACTCTCTCTGACAAATAAATAAATAAAATCTTTAAAAAAAAATATTTATGGGAAGACAGTGGCGCCTGGGTGGCTCGGTGGGTTAAAGCCTCTGCCTTCAGCTCAGGTCATGATCTCAGGGTCCTGGGATCGAGCCCCACATTGGGCTCACTGCTCAGCAGGGAGCCTGCTTCCTCCTCTCTCTCTGGCTGCCTCTCTGCCTACTTGTGATCTCTCTCTCTCTGTCAAATAAATAAATAAAAAATCTTTAAAAAAAAAAGAATATTTATGGGAAGACAAAAATATCCTGCATCCAAAAAGATAAAACACACAATGTCTGGCATTGAATAAAAAAATTACTCCCAAATGTGCAGGAGAATAGATCCAAGATAAACATGTTTGTGTTTATGGGAGGCTTAGTGAAAGAAATGCACTGTGGGTGCAGGCAATAAAAGGTGGGCTACCTGTAGAGAATTTAAAAATCATAATAATAAAGTGGACTAATCATTGTTGCTGTTTCTTAGCACATAGGGAGGGCCAGTGATTCTGAACAAAAACAGTGAATAAATACTCCTTCCTTTCAGGGTGGGTTATTCCCACAGCATTCACTCTTTAAGATGCCACTGGACCACTCACTAAATATCTCATAAAGGTACTAAATCTTGGTTATCTTTGTCTAGGAACTCTTAGTACAGTACAAATTCAATAACAGATACTAAGCTCTTTGTTGAGTGAAAATAAATTGGCTCCTCTCCTGTGCTTTGTATGTGGAGAAAGCCTCAATGATTTAAAATCCTAAATCTAGAATTCATGGTATTAAACATAGGCTGAATAACTCTTAAGAAAAAATTGAAAACCTCAGTATTTGACTGACTATACTCTCTTTGCTAATAAGGCATCAGTATAAGGCAGTCATATATAAAGATTTTAAATGATATCAAATAAAGATGATTATTGGTAAGATAGGCAGATAAAAAGAATACACTGAGCTGGTATAAATTTGTCTGAAATAATTTCATAGCACTTCAGGAAGTCTAACTTAATATATAGTTTCCCAGTTCCATAATCTTGAACATAAAAGCTATAGTTACTAGGATATCTGTAAGAGGTATTTTTTTTTTTCCCCAACAAGAAACAAGGAAACCATTCACAATATTTGCCATAGCATTTTAAATTTATTGGGTGGCTATATTACCATATCATTTAATGTTAAAAATGTCAGGAAAACAGTATAATATTAAAAATGTAATTACTCCATTTCTTTAAGTTAGTGATCAAACTATAGAATGACTTTTAATAATTAATTTACAACTTTTGTGCTTAAACAAGTTACATTTTATATGAATGCAAATATAATTACACCCTCAAAATTTAGCCAAAAGGATTCAGCCTTTACATTTAGGAGATCTGAATTCCAATATGGTTGTATGACTTTGGGCATATATGTTAACCTCCCTGAGACTCAATTCTCCACTCTGTGTAAAAGATAATAAAAGTTTCTCTGGCCACAAAATACTGTGATTATTTGAGATGTTTTGTGTGAGAGAACTCTGTAAAAGTTCTACTTAAAAAAGAGTTAACATTAGTTCTGTATCTATTTTCTAGTACGTGACAAAATTAAAATAGAATGAAATGTTTGTTCAGGAATACCTGCCTTAGAACTTAGTATAATATTTTATATTAGACACGAAGTTCAGACACACTGAGATAAGTTTAAAGAACAGATACTCATGTTTGAAACAGATACTCACTGAATATGATGAAACCAAATAAAAATGATTGGTAAAGAATTGTGGCACGACAGTAAATACTCTTTTGGTCATTGCCTGATTAGAAAGCAAAATCTTCTAAATATGATCTCAAAAACTTCAGCAACACATAATACTACTGTAATCACAGTAAAGGCATACATTGCAATGAGAAAAATGGTCTTCTCAAAGTGTTCTGGCACCATGCATTTTATAATAGTAAATTTTTTCCCAAGAGATCCAGCATCACACAGGTAGAGGGGTTTAACTTGGAAACCAAAGAGGTGAATCTGAAGCCAAAATGCTATCACCTCTAGACTAATTCTTAATAAAACAGAGAGGATATAAATCACAGTGTAGATAGGCTTTTGAAGAATGCATTCTTGATTGATGCTTTTACATGCAGCATAAAGATGGAAAATAGCTCCAGGAACCAGGACAATCACTAGTTGTAACGCCCAGAACACCTAAAGTATGTCAGAAATATCTTAGTCAAATCAGTCGACATATTACCAAAAACACATGAAAGAGACTGACTCTCAACAGAGGCAAACTTAACAATTTTAAGTTTCATAAGTCTTATGAGCAATAAAAATAATATAATGAAGATAGTGATGTTGACCACCTTTAATTACTAACATGTAGTCCTATTTTGCTGTCATCACCTATCAATTACGAATATTAATGAAGTATTTTATTTTAGTAGCTACTCAATTTCCACTTTCTGATTACAGGACTAGAGTATAATTCTAGCATCAATAGATAACAGAATTCTGGAGGTGGAAGAAACTCTTGACCAATTCAAATTAATTTACCTGAAATATACAGCCAGTTAGAGAACACGTAATAATTCTAGAAATAATACCTGTTAGGTTATTCTTCATCTTATTATGGTATTATTTTACATTTAAAAAGAAAACAGTTTTTGTCTGGTCTAGAGGAAGGTTTACGAGCACACAGAAAAACTTACTTGTGGAGTTATTGGCCTAAACTGATTGTAACAGAAGAGATTTATTTCTCTTTTGTCTGGATCACAACTGAAGTGCAAAGCCTCATTCCCATAGACCGCAAAGCCTAACACCCCGAGGAAGAACATTCTTACTGATCCAAAGAAAAGGGTGTGGAATTGACCGATCACAGTTGGAGGCTTCACCTGTTAATGGTTTTAGGAAAGAAAGATGTTTTGAAAACAAACATTAAAGAAGTACATTTTAAAGGATGTTTTCATTATCACATTTTCAAATATTTAAGAGTCATGAATTTTTGAAGCAAGATAGAATTTTAGACCTCATTAAGCCCAGTGCAAATTCTGCATCATGAGATTGCTCACCCCTTTGCACTCTGAAAATATGAAATGCCGACAGTCAAATAAGGACGTGTTGCTAATCAAATTTATGATCTTGGAAATATTTAAAAAGCTCTAAATTCAATGACTATCCTTCCTACCCCTGTAATCCTTTTGCAATAAAATCAAGAGAATCCTAGAATATCTAGGAGCTCTTTTAGAAAACTAGATAATAAATTTAATATTAAACTTATTGGTATGCACACTATCTCAACAACCAAATGATGTTTATTTAATTGTCATTACAGCTTATTTTCCACTTCTTAATTATCAGATTGAGAAGAGAGCGAGCTACTTTAAAACAAGAACAGCTGAAAGTACTTCCTGAATTATTCTAGTTATAGCTTTAAATTCAGAATATTCTGAATCATACAGTTGATATTTGTATTATTCTCCATATATATAGAGGTTCTTATTCATCCACACTTACGCAAATCAGGTTAAAATACAAGACAAGACTCAAACAATTGTTTTTTGTTTGTATAATACTTACACATCCTTCATAGAAGTTTTTGATGTAATTTAGAGACATGTCTCAGAAGTTGTTAGCCTGGCATCCCTGTGGGTTAATTCTTGACCCACATTGCCACTTCGCGTCTGCCAGAATCAAACTCATATTCTCTTATGACTCTTACAGCAGAAAACACTTACCACTGCAAATTTCTCTCCCCTCCTCCTTTTCTTTCCTTTTTTTTTTTCATAGATCTCTGGGGCCCCAGTCAACTTTCCTATCTCTGTCCTAAAACAAAACAAAACAAAAACAAAGAAAAGCGGAGGGCATGTGGTCAATGTAATAATCCCTTGACTCACACTGTCAGCAGAGCCAGCCAGACAGACAGGAGTGCTAGCAAAGCAAGAGGCCAGTCCAACAAGGGCTCTGAGCCCTCGATGCCTCTCAATTACCTGAGAATTGCCTATGTGCTAATCAGTGGATTCTTAAGCTTAGAGTTTTCTCCAAAATGTCTAGTGATCTTCCCCCTTGCCTCCATTAGGTATGTCTGTAAAGATAATTACATGGGAAATATTCCTGATTCTTTCTTGCTTCCTTTCATGGAATAGGACTAATTTCTGGGACATTTAAGAAACTGTAACATAGGTTATGACAGCTATTATGGCATTGAATATTACTGATATATTGTTATATTTGTCTTTTTGCTGAATGCTTACTGTAGACATGGAAAAACCTGCAGTTAGAGCTCTATTCTGAGTGGAAAGATAGAGTACTGTCAACCAAGATGAGACCAGGATCTGGCACAAATCATGTGAAAAATCCTGCCTTCTCTTTTGTTCTTCAATAAATATACCAAGTGCTAGACATTGTTATGGGTGCTGGGATGAGCAGGGGCCAAAACAAACAAGGAGATGCCTTCCAACTGATCCATCTGTATAATATCTTCTACCCACCTATACTTCCATACAGACAATGGTGGATGAACTCTGCTTCTTCACCTGCCTTCCTCATCTTTGCTTTGTTCGTGATCTGCGAAAGTTGTAACTCTAGACAACTTTGCTGCTTTCCTTAGCAAATGGAGAAGTTATAGCCAATGGAAAGGGGCAATGGCCTTGTTGAATCAGGATATTGTACTGGATGGGGAAAAGAAACATGGACAATGTAATGATCCCTCAGAGCCGCTGGATGAGAGAAATTGCTATATATTCTCATCTTCTCAGAAACAGAATTCCAGGTTTGCTATGTATTGATTCCTATGAAGGAGTATCCGAAAGCTAAAACTATCTTTTGCATGGGAGGAATCCTGCTTTGACTTCTACCATGTGCAATAATGAAGATGAGTTTGTTTAGACTGTCATATACTAAGATCAAACATGTAAAAATCATCAAAGTCTTCCTGCATTTTTTCAGAGATGAACAAAATTAGCTGAACCTTAATTGCATGTGTAGATGGGAGAAACAGAGTATCATTTTCATTGTTGGGATCTATGAGGGGCCAAATAAATAATACTGCTCTTCCCTTTATAGGTTATGATCGAATCGAGTCATAAGATGAAATGATAAAGCACATGGAGGCCAAAATATCACCCTTATTATACTCTTATTACCATAAAGATTATGCTGGAGGAGGGACGTGGTTTATCTCTTTGGGAAAGTGTGATTCTTAGGCAGACACAGGTGCAAGCCTTGTCAATGCTGTATCATGGCTGCCTTTCCCACATGGAGTGCCTCCCTGCCTCTCTAAGATTTATGCATGAGAAGAGCAGAGTAGAACTGCTGATTTCTGTGGAAAACTGGTTTCCAAGGGGAAAATGCCAAGAAGTAAATGATGAATGCTCAGTTTTACTTTCCAAATGTAACGTAAACTCACCAACTAAGACAATGGCTATGGTGACTCTGACTTCACATGTTTGGCAATTGGTAGGGCTGTGAATTAGGATGACAACCTGAGCTTCTTTCCATGCTAACAGCTGAGGGTACCAGAAGCAGCAAAAGAGAGCAATCCCCAATGTGCAAGCATTATTTAGTCCTCTGCTTGCTTCATGTTTGCTAATGTTACATTAGACATAGGAAGTTACACTGCCAAACCAGATTTAAGAAATAGCTACTACCTCTCAATGGATCTACAGGTATGGTTACAGAAATAGGAAAAATTTGTGACTGATTTTATATTCTATCACAATATGCCCTCTGATCACACATATCCATATCTTTCCCACATATCTTCACCTCATTCCAGAATTGTAAAAGTCTCATCTAATCATAACTTAAGGTTGAAGTCCAAGGTTCAGTGATTTGCATCACGTGCAAATCTGGATGTGGCTGATACGTGGCTCTTTGTGATCCAGAATCTAAAGAAACAAAAGGAAAAGTTATCTTCCACACAATGTTAATGCACAATTGTGATACAGGGATAGGAGGACTCTAACAGACACCTCCACTTCCAAAGTGGAAGAATAGGAGGCACACTGCTATTACTGGTCCATAGCAATTCTGAAATTTTGCGTAGGATATAATGCCAGTTCTTCCTATTCTGAAGGCAGAGAATATCCCATGATTAAGGCATAGTACTACTTTTGAAAGATGCTCCCCAGTCTACTGTACTGTACTTCTTGATAGAAGTGATTTCCTGGTGCATTGTTGTCAATAGTCTGTGGCTCCATCCTCTGTGTTCTTAGCTGAAAACATCTAACCTTTTCATTAAAAAATGGTTGCATTTGAAACTGAGTGACTTCCTCAGACTGCTCCCTGCTAGAAATTTGGAGGACCAGAGACTTTTTTACAGTTTGACTAATATTATCCGTTTGATTGAAACTAGTAGTTGTTTTGCTTTTGTTTGCTTTGTTTTGTTTGCTGGTACAACTCTCTTAATCACTTTTTTAGTTTCCAATGTATCACTTCCTGGAAAACCAGGTAGTGAAAGATAGTGAATGAATTGCTTGTTGTTAACTGGTGAGCTGTGGGCACAGGAGAATATTATTAGGCTGATTGTTAGGACCCTGAAACATGAGGAATTAAGGGAAAATAAGTCTGGACTTTCTTATTTTCTCCTGCAAAAAGCTCAGGGGTTATTAGTGCTGTGGAGGTTGGCCATTTTCCCATGCTCCTGGCCTGATCTCAGTGTGAAGAGGAAAAGCCAAGCAGAGAACTAACCCAGTGTAATACGTGCCAAGGGAGTACTTGAGAAACGAGAATGACTCCACAGACATGATGTCAGCTAAATTTCTTTCTTATTTGGTACCCGTGTGAGGAGGAAGGACCACACGGGCTCTGGAATCAGAAAACCTACGTTTGAACCCTAGTTTCACCACTTGGTTAGATCTGAGATCTCGGGAAAATTATTTACTATCTCTGAATCTTAGTTTCTTCAACTGGGGATGATGGTAGTGTTTATCTCACAGGGTTGTTGTATGAAGATTATTAATGTATTTGGGAAAACATTCCTCCTGTGTTTAATGAGACCCCAAATCACCTGTTATTTTCTATTAATTTTTCTTAGTTATGCAGACTACCGAATGTTAAATTAATAATCCCTTTTAAGCAAGGAAGAGTCACTGCTTTCTTCAACATAAAGAACATTTGTATTGGCCATGAAGAATATTTTTGGGAAGAATGGATAACGTGCAAATCCCACTTTTAAAAAAAATTTGTTGAGGTATAACTGACATATAACATTATGTGTATGATGTAATGGTTTGATATTTGTGTATATTGCAATATGATCACCACAATAAATCTACTTAACATTTGTTACTATATATAGTTACAAAATTTTTTTTCTTGTGATAAGAACTTTTAAGATTTATTCGTTCAGTAACTTTGAAATGTGCATGTCTATTTTCAATGTCTCTCCTCTGTCTCTGTTTAATCTTTTTTGGGAGGGAGTGTCTCTTCCTTTAGAGTCTACTAAGATGCCAGGACAAGTGGGATTGAAGCCCAGGGAAGCTTTGAGTAAACGTAATCACTAAAACATACCTCTGCTCTCCCAGCTTCAAAGATTTCAAAATGACCAGTTCACCTCCATCAACTTCCTGAGTAAATGGCCCAAAATTTGAAGCAATAGTACCAGCTTGCTTGCTCAAACTTGCTTAAAGCTTTTAACTTTAGCAGAGGAGTGAAAAGAGGTTCACATCTTTTTCTACCACTACTGTTACTACTACTACTTTTTTCATACACACACACACACACACACACACACACACACAAATTGCTGACGTTTATTGATTACTACTATTTTCTGTTACTGCTCTAAACTATGGGAGTCATGTATAATCCTTTGCCAGATATTCTTGGAGTCCTAAAATTTCTGAGATTAAAAACATTGAAGACCTGTATGGTCCAGCCCAGAAAGGGAAAAAACCTCTAATTTTGCACAAAACTCAAGGCAGGATCAAATGAAATAACAGTGTAGAAAAGCACTGGTCAGGATGGCTAACACATATCAACCCATAAATATTTTTCATTATTACTATTTACAATCTGCTCTAAATTAATACTTTAAATCTAGTCACAGGTATTGCTTTAGAGCTATGCTTTTCTATGTGTTTGTGCTTATTCTCCTTTGTTTTTTTTTTTCATTCACCCAGTAAATATTGAACACCTAGAATGTCAGCTGCTATGTACATTGTTGGGAATGTGTGAGAATAATAGAGCCGCCGCTTTCATTGGGCTTATAGTAGAGCGTGTGTGCTTGTGTGTATATATATGTGTGTGTGTATGTATAAATGTATGTGATTGACATGTATAGTGCTCATAATTTGCTTAAAATAAAGCATGAGTTATATTTAATCCTTCAGAGTATGGTCACAAACTATCTTGGCTTATTTCACATCTGGCAAACAAGGAGAAATAATCTCTTTGTAAGTTTCCTCTCTAGCATCCTTTGATTCTCAGAGTTTTGCATTGTGTTACAGTAATTTACTCTCCTCCTCATGAGATATCCAATGACTGTTGAATGGGATGAAATAGAGATCAATTTAGGTACTCCTAGTAGTAGATTTCACAGAAGGACAGCTGAGATAAGGCAATCTGGACAGTTGCTTCAATTCATAAATCAAAATCCTTAACCAATTCACATCTCACTGAAATCTCTGACCTTCCAAAATTGTGTTTGTCTTTCTGCATGAATAATTTATATTCTCTGGAATGGAACTGGGGATGCCTTAGCAGAAAGAGTCAATAACCAATCATGTTATTTTAGGCAAATGATTTAACTTGTTGGGTTGCATTTCCGTTTCTCCAAAAGGAATAGGCTGGATTCCACAATCTGTAAATAATTTCACATACAGTTTTATGATTCTAAGTCTTATAACCATACTCGGAGCTATTGAACTTGCTGTGAGAATTATTGTGAGTAATTTGTATGTTACCAGTAATTGCTTGACCTAATGGTTAAACTGAAGGACTTGTTCTTCTTCTTCATCAATGAGTTTGTACATTTCATGTTTCCAATATGCCTATATTGCAGTTTCTAGTTATATAACACATATGTCTTATTTCTTTTCCAGATGCTCTATCCATACAATCAAACCCCATAGGAGAATATAGTATATAAGTCCAGAAGACCTGAACTTGTATCTTTTTCTATCATTAAAGTTGTTATTTACACATTTGTGTTAACTCTACAAGTTTTAGTTTTTCTAATTGTACAGTGCAGAAAATAACTCTTACCCAATAGATGCTGTAATTAAATGAGAGAATATATGAAGTAATATCTAGCACAATGTCTGACACATAGTTGATTTCTCAATAAATGCTATTTTTGCTCTTATTATGGAGACTAGATTCATTGTATCAAACTTGAGAGGAAGTGTACCAAATAGGTAAAAACTTGGGTTCTTGAATCAGAGAACATAGATTTGAATCACAGCTTGCAATGAAAATGCCTCAGGAAAATTAGCCAACAACACAAAACCTCATTTTCCTCAACTGCTGGGATTTGTTGAGCTCTCTGGATCTGTGGATTTGTTTTCAACAAATTTGGGGGAAAAAATCAGCCATTATTTCTTCAAACATTTTTCTGTCCTTTTCCCTTCTTTTTCTGGGACTCCAATTACTTAGATGATAGACTGCTTGATATGGTACCTGATCCTCTCTCTAAATGCTTCTTCTCATGGTGAATAGGTATTATGTTAATGTCACTGATATTTTCTTCTACAAAGTCTCATCTGAAGTTAATCCTACCCAGGACGTTTTCATCTGGGATACTGTATATTTATATCTAGGACAAGGGTCAATGAACTGTAGCATATGGATCAGCCACCTCTTTTGTAAAATAAGGTTTTATTACAACTAGCCATGCCCATTCATTTATGTATTGTCTGTGGTTGCTTTTGGGCTACAAGATCAGAGTAATTGCAACAGAAATCATATGGCCCATAAACCTAAAATATTTACCATCTGGCCATTAAAAAAAAAAGTTTGGCAACCTTTCTAAGGCCAATTCTGCTCTAGAAGTTGAATGTAGGTCTTTTAAAATTGTTATTGATTAATTGATTGATTGATTGATTTTATTTATTTGAGAGAGAGTGAGAGAGAGCACAAACAGGGGGAGGAGAAGATGGAGAAGCAGACTCCCCACTGAGCAGGGAGCCTGGCCTGGGGCTCATCTCAGGACTCCAAGATCATGACCTGAGCAGAAGATAGCTGCTTAACGCATTTAACCACCCAGGCACACCCCCCCTTTTTTTTTAAGATTCGGGTCTTTTTTAAACCTTCCATTTCTCAAATAATCATATTAATATTTTTCTGTACCATTTTAAAGGTAGATGGGATATATTTTAATAGCTGTTTCGCGTCCTTGTTTGTCTATTCTAATGATCGTTTTTTTCCTCATTATGGGTCATATGTTCCTGTTTTTCCTATGCCTCGTGATTTTTAACTGAATTGCTGACATTTGTTGGTTGCTGTATTTTGTTGATTTCCTTCAATGGTGTTAGATTTTGTCCTGGCATGCAGGTAGATTACTTGAATCAGTTGGGTATCTTTTAGGGTTTATTTCAGCATGTTAAGATGGGTTTAGATTAGCTTGTAATCAGGCAAATCTAGGCTCACAACTAAAGTATGTATGTATCCTGTGTATTCTACAGGATACACATTGCATTAAAAGCCTTTCCACACTGGCTGTGGAAACACAAACTATTCTCAACCCAGTTTGCACTTCAACTCTTTATGGGTGGATTTCTCTGACCTTGGGAAGTTTCTTTTATGCATGAGCAGATGGGTACTCAGTCAAAGCCTCACATGGAACCCCCTCTAGAGTTCTCTGTTTAGCTCCTGGCTCTATAGTACTCTGTCCTCCAAATTCTAGCCATCGTTGTCTCTTCAAATACTGATATCTGATTCCTCCATTCAGTGAGGGCACTGAGCGATGTTAGAGTTACCATTTCCTGAACTTGGGGGAGAGGGGTCGCTGAGCTGTCTCTAGGGAATAAGCTCATGCAGTCCGGGCTTGTGTGTTTTTTTTCTCTCTTCTCAGTATCTTCAGTCCTTTTCTGCTTGTTTTCCAATGGCTGCCCCAAATTTTACAATGATTGCTACTTTTTTGGGTCTAGTCTAGTTGTTTAAAGCAGAAAACAGAAAAAAAAATCCAATTTGTATCACTCTATTTCTACCATAACACAAAAGCCTTTAAACCTCGTTTCATCATTCTCAATAACGTTCTAAAGAGTAAAGGTCATGGGATCTCTGAGTAAATATAATTTCAATTTTGCAGTATTTGTAATACAGTAGATATTACTTACACTTAAAATTAAGAAGTCAACAGAATTCTATCCAAGTGTCAAGTAGTATAGGGTCAGCAATAAGTCAAGCTGTGTTGATAGTTTAGTACATTTGCTTAGAATGAACGAGTCGGAAATGCTTCATTTCAAGTTCTGTGACTCATCCGTTGTGTCATATTGGATACATTTTTGCTTTTTTTCCTGGGTTTCAAATTCCCATCTATAACAAAAAATAATAATACACGACTCATAGGGCTGCTATTAGGATCAAATGATATACACTATGTATTTAACATAATATCTAGCACTGTAAGTACCAAATTGACATAAACATTATTGTGTTGTTGTTGATATGATTGTTTTGGAGAAGTTGTTCATTTGTTGTACTGAAGATGAGTCTGTAAGTCTTTAAGTACCCACCATGCTAGAGTCCTTGGAGATTCTTTGCACTTTACCATTTGGATGAAAGCATACCAATGAACTTGGCAGCAACTGACAGCTCTCAGGGTACCAGCCAAAGCCATCCATGAATTGGCTTGATTTAGAAGGCTAAGCCTGATGAGGTCTTCTTATTTAGATGGGGTTAGCCTGATTGAGTCACATCTCCCTTTGTGGTATGATAAAGGCTATGGTGCTTTTCCTACATACCATCCCCTGGCTGCTAGGAATATTGGCTGCTGACAGTGCACAACCACATCCTTCACTGGGCATAGCCCTCTGCTGCAGGGAAATGTCTCAACTGAGCCTGTGTTCCTTCCCAGAGGGTGACACGTGGCCAGAAACTGGCCGATGCAGAGCTAAAAGGCCTGCTCCCGTTCTACTTCAGAACAACTCTGAAGGGCATCCCAGCTTTGGGGATGATGGAAACTTCAGATGCAACCACTTTGCAAGAACTTTTTCATCTGCTCGGCCCTGCTTCCTCATTTCTTTCTGGGGTCTATTCCTAAAAGCCTTCTTCAATAAACCTCCTGCATACACGTTGTCATCTCAGAATTTGTTTCTATGGAACCCAGCCTAAGACGCTTGGGAAACATGAGTGTGAAACACACACAAATGAGAGGATCTTGTATTCTCAGTGCAGAAAACCCATTGCTCTGGCCCTTTCCGAGACCTGACATAGGCATCTGAATTGGGAGTATTGAGAGCAAGGGTTATTGTGTAACTGCTCAGATGGTTTCCTATGCCTCCCTTGCCTGTGATTCTTAACTACAATATTCTGCCACCCAAATGAACTTGGAAATATTTTATCTTTTTAAATTGAACATGTATTCCTGAATACATCTCAAGCCTGATGCACCTGACCCTAAAGGGGAAAAAAGTTTATGGAGAAAATGTAGAAGGGGAGGCAGTAGTTGGAACACCTCGTCCTCTGACATTTAAAAAAAAAAACAAAACGCTGTACGCAGCCTAGGTGTTTGTCCCTCAGCTGTACCGAAAGATGGAATATTTCTTGGCCATCAGATTCACATTAACTTCCCAAAAGCTTCTAGACCCCCTGACACTTTTTAAATAGTCATTATATCCCAAAATATCTTTAAAGCTTTTATTTATTTATTTGAGAGAGAGAGAGAGAGCATGGGAGGAGAGAAGGTCAGAGGGAGAAGTAGACTCCCCAAGGAGCTGGGAGCCCGATGCGGGACTCCATCCCAGGACTCCAGGATCATGACCCGAGGTAAGGGCAGTTGCTTAACCAACTGAGCCACCCAGGCACCCTCAAAATATCTTTAGACATAGGCATTTCTCCTAAGAGCAATTCCTAGATAAACCTGAAGGGATATTATGGTAATTTGTCAGTGAATAGATTCTTCATTATGAAATAACTTGAATCTTATAAACGTGATTTTGGAGGGCTCTTATCTGAAGTTACCACAAATTGCCATTAGCAAATGAAAAACTTTGGCATCAGGATTGGCTATGTGCCCATGATTGATATTCTTGGTAATAACTTAGTGATGATTACAAATATAGATATATTAGCATAGCCTTTCAACATGTTTAAGTTTTCATGTGATTTCAAATTATTTCAATGCTAAAAGAGTTAGTGAACATTATGGCATTGTAACTAGATGCTTTAGATTTATTAGTTGGGGGGTTATTTTCATCTTTCTGAAAAATATTGAATTATTAAATTTGTGCATACCAAGTTTTATTTTTTTATTTTTTGTGAGCCAGGTATCTGTGGGGAGGTCCATATCTGACAGCAAATCGTTTTTATAAAATTATACGCTATGGAGTCAAACTCAGAAAGCTCATGCTTAGTACTAGTCTTTGCTGGTGCTTATCCCTGATTTCACTCAATTTTCATCAGCATAAGTTCCATAAGTCATCAATTTGTTGTAATTTTTCAATGTTGGATATACTGAGAAATTGTAAATACTTCTATCATAAACTTTAATGTGGGAAAAATTAATGATTGTGTGTTTGGTAAGGTAGTGTACTCTAACTGCTGCTTAATTTTAGTTTATGTTAAATAATATTTTGTATTTTTGAAACACATAGCATTCCTTGAATTTATGAAATGCTTATAGAATCAAACTTCAGTGCATATATTCAATCTTATGTGCACAAACTCCAGATTACTGAATTAAAACCCTGTGCTAAATTGCTGGGCTATCATTAGAATTTCCATTCCTTATTCCCTTTGTGACATGTTACCAGGGAAAATTCATTGCTTTGAATAATAATGAGCTCGAGACAAATTTAGCTTTTGAAAGCTGATTAATGCCTTTCTCTGTTTTGAACACCTAATATATAAACCACCTTTGCTTCTTTTTATAAAGAAAATTTAATGGCCATTTTTCTATGAATTCCTACTTATTAAGTATTGGAATGTGCTAATTTATCTTTAAAATGTTAATATAGATCCTGGGATGGAAATGTATTGGAGCTAGTAAAATATGAAACCATATGTGAGATGACATTATTAATATGCTACTAACTATAATTATTTGAGTTTTATGAGTCATATGAACTAAAACCATCACGTATTCTCTGATAGTTTCAGAAGGAGTGATTGTCCCAACTTCATATGTTAGGGGTAAAAACTTCTCAAGATGTATTAAAAGAGCCTATGAATATCTAATGAACTTGTCATCACAAGCATTCTTGGGCACTCCAGTGAATGGAAACCGATACCATTTTTTATTGTTCGTTACTGAGATACAAATAGTTTACGATGAATTTGTGTGGCTGCAAGTTTCTGGTAGCATTTTTTATCTATAAAATTAAAATGGGACTTCATATTTTGGGTGAGGTAGCAGGTTTCTAGTAATATTAATCATGATAATGTTAGGAGTTAATTTATTAAAAGCAATTATATTAAGGACAAGGATAATAATTATGGGGTTATTTGGCTAACAGCGGTTAAAATTTACAGTAACAATAAGCTGAAAGATGATTTTGTGCCGACAGATCTGTTAAAAATATGTAACACTGAATTATGAAGAGAAACATAAACGGATAAGAAAATAAAAGAATAGCTCAGTAATACCCAGTGGAAAATTGCTTATCAGTTATCAAATGACACTTAAAGATCTGGTGAAAAAGCAAGACCTTGCTGGGGTAAATTCCCTGGAGTCAGTAGACAGAGCAATTTGCAGTTGAATGGTATCACAGATATGCTAGAGACCTTCCATTGATTGCGGATTTTTCGGAACTCAAAAGCATCAACAACCTATTAGGGTTTCATGACTTTAAGTGGCTGTATGGTTCCAGTAATTTATCCTTGAGTTCTTTATAAAAGGCTCTAAGTATAGAAATCCTTGCAGTTCTCTGTATCCAAACAAGATTTTAATAACTCTTCACACCCCTTTGGAGTCAAATATTCTATGTACAGCTTTTATAATAATTGTAGGCTGAAGATATATTTTTGTGTAGATGTGTATATGTGTTTGGGTACGTGTAATTTTTTTTGTGAGTTTAAGGGACTGCAGAGAGCAATGGGTATCGAAGTTCTTTCTTTGATTTAACATTTCTGTGAAATCCCAATTCAAGATCTTTGGATAATTTTTCACAACCATTGCCCCTATGTCAAATTCCAAAAGAGCTCAGTGAAAAAATATTAGGACATGAAAAAACACTAGAACAAAGAAAATAAAAAAAAGGAGTTCATAGGAAGAAAGAACAATAATACATTTCTAGTGATTGATTATCTCTCCTCTCCTGTCCTCTACTTCTACTAAAGCAGTTCGGGTCCGGTATTCATAGTTTGATACTGTCTTCTTATTGTCATATTACCAGTTCAAATGCTTCTACACCCAATGCCGGAGTAATTGTTCTATGTACGGTTTTGTTGTTTCCCTCCAAAATCATCTTTGCTTCCCAAACTTTGATGACCATAGACAACACACCTTAACTTAGCATTTTAAGTATTCCACAAGTTGGCCTTTTTCAGTCTGTTCTCCCATTCTTCTAGAAAAATCTATGCTTCAGCCACTTCAGACCATCTCCTATACCTCAAATGTGCTTTATTTCTCTTCCATATGTAGATCCTTTCCAAAAGTGCTCTATTTTATCTTCCCGCCATACCGTTTATTTTCCCCACTAAAGTTCTATCTATTTGGGGGGCCAAATTTAAATTTCTTACATCTAGGATTCCATCACTGATCAACCGAAATAACAGCGAAATTTCTCTTTGAATTTTCAAAACATGTGGCAATGCACAGGGCTAATACCAGGCCCCTTGACATCTTTGAACAAATTAGAAAAACCCATTCCATTTGGACAGACAGTGCCAGAAGCGCACAGCATGTTGAGCAGACTGTGACTCTAAGCAAAGTAGGAAAAAGCAGATGGAGCTCCTTCCCAGAATGTGGGACTTAATGAACAGAGAGTCACCAGACTTCAGTTCTCTTTTCTGTCACTGTCCAGCTGGTTGACCTTGGGTATATTATTTTACCTCTCTACATTTGGTTTTCTTCCCTGAAAAATGGGGATAATAATATGAAATTCATACTATTGGTAAGAATAATATATGAGATAATGAACATAGATTGTCTAGCTGGATATTTGGCATATAAACCCTAATCAGTAAATTGTAATGACCTTTATAATTATTATGTTTTATGCTACCATCCTTAGTTTCAGGGCTAGTCCGTTTTTCTCCTCGAATTAAAGTTTCAGGTGTGGAAATTAAATATCTTTGTAGACACAAATGCATTTTTAGTTCTTTGACTGAAATGTTTACTGGTGGTCATTATCGGATCAGTACCTCCCAAATAAATATTAACAAGACTACATTTCTTGAACCAAGATGTTATTTTCTCCTGCTGTTGACATTAGCTCTATATATATGGAAATACAAGACCAGAGACAGAAAAAAAAATATGAGGAAGGTAGTAGTCTTATTAATACCCTGACCTTGATTTAAAGTTATGATGCATTTTGAGAAAGACATTTGTTAGTATGATGAAACATTCCCACTCAATTAATGAGAACACTTTCCATTCTCTGAAAGACAATTTGTGAAAAAAATATCAGATTACTGACCACAAAAATGTCAAAACCACCTAGTTATCTGGAAAAAACAGCGATAGAGATGATTCTCCATACAACACCAAAGAAAAAGACCTTAGCTTTGACCCATGGAGATTGCCTTCAAGGCGACAAAGTAATTTATTTTTCCAACCTAGACTCATTCAAATTCTTGTCTTCTCCAGCAATACTGCTGCAGGTTATATTCGGTGGACCCAATTCATATCAGTCTTTTAACCTCTCCAGAGCTCTTTGTAACTGCGTGTGTAGCCTTTGAGTGGAACTTTTCCTACTTCATAATTGGGCTCTTCATGCTGAGAAATCTCTAGGGGATCTGGAGGGACAGCAGGGAAGATATGCATGTAAGAGGGAATTGGGCCAAAGGAAAGTATCTGTTAAACATTCATATATTTCCATTTGGAGAGTGTTAAGTGACTTTAATATTTGGACTATGTTTATATTTATAAAATAAGAAAACCTCCATGTGAAAAGGAAACATTCAAGTAAAAGTTGACAAGTCAGGTATTTTAAAATGACAAACCTTTGAATGTTTAGAAATATTTACATGCTTCCAAATTCAATTGTCTGCTTGTTATATAATTTGATATTGTGGATAAGAAAATTAGCAACAACAACAACAACAACGACAAAAAAGAAAATTAGCAACATTAGCATTGCTTGATTCCTCAATCCTGGTGTTCTACCTGTACTATGTATATAGCTGAACAAAAATAAGTGTAATGAATGCATTTAATCAGGTATATGGAATTATTTGATTTTTATTTTAATAAATATGATTTTATATTGTTTTGTTTTTTATTATGATTTTATTACTTCAGACAAGATCCACAGGTAGATGGTAAAAGAACTAAAGTTTGTGAGAGGAACTTTCTTGCATGAAGTCATTCTGTTTCATGAAACTCACCAACAGTCAAAAGTCAATGAACTTGATACTTAGCGACAGTAAGTTCTTCATGTGCTTCATGACTCAGTAGTTGTAGCAAAATCAGAAGTTTGAATCACCAACTCTATTTTCAATACCGAAGTCTTCTTTTGCATATTCGGTGTGCAAGATTCATTGCATTTTCAGAACTGAAAAATAAATACGACTTTAAGCTACAAGATTCACCCTTTTACTTTTGTTTTTAAAAGTGACAAAATAGGGGCACCTGGGTGGCTCAGTGGGTTAAAGCCTCTGCCTTTGGCTCAGGTCATGATCTCAGGGTCCTGGGATGGACCCCCCCCATCAGGCTCTCTGCTCAGCGGTGAGCCTGCTTCCCCCTCTCTCTCTCTGCCTGCCTCTCTGCCTACTTGTGATCTCTCTCTCTGCCAAATAAATAAATAAAATCTTTAAGAAAATAAATAAATAAAAGTGACAAGATAGAAGAAAGGGGTTCCAAACCATCAAATGCAGGAAATCTCTTTGCAGTGAAATGAAGTATTTCAGCTTTCCCAAATGCTTAAATCAAGTGAACCTAAAGCAGTAGCCTAGCTTGGATCATAAATTCAACTATGACATTTTTAAATTTTTTGGAAAGAATTAAAAATAAAACTGAAAATACCATTCCATTATGGCGGGGGAGAGGGTTTAAATTGTATAGAATGTTTTATAATGTTAATGTTTTGTGGTTTGCAAAGATTTTTGCATGCATTATTTTATATAATTTATATTATAAATTCATGACATGAGTAAGGCAGTTTGGCTTAATAATATTTGCTTTTGCCAAGGTAAAGCCTATATTAATCAAATTAAGTATCATACTTACATAAATAAAATTTAAAGCTAATTCTTTTTCTGACCTGACCTTCACTGCTCTGGTTATTGAACCTATACTCAAGTAGCACAGATGAAAAGAAAATACTGTAGATATGATAATTCTATTGTCATTCTTTTGTTATTTTGATTTTGTTCTTTTTGTGTTTACAAGCAGTTGATTTGTAACTGAGATTTACGAAATGTGAGCAGCACTCAGCAGGTGGCGCTAATGAGACACAAAATATTGACTCCTCACCTCCTACAGCCAGAGATTAAGTAGTTCAATAATAAGGATGTTGGAGGTTAAGAACAGCCTGATCGCATTGTTTCTCATTTGAGTAGTGCTGACGCCACATCAAATGATTTTAGAGTTTTATTCAATCCCTTCTTTATACTGAGTTTGAAGATAATATTTATTCTTTCTTGTCTGCTTCATAATAGTTTTAAAAAATAGAGAATTTTCCTTCACTTTAAAACTAAGCCTAGTCATTTGCCTGTATGAACTTTCTTCCATTCATACACTGGAGGAAGGGGAAAAAATGAATCATATTGTGGTTATTCTTTTAAGCACAGAATATGGAATTCGAAAGAGATTTTTAGGAGCTACTAACTACCAAGGATTTATAATCCTATTTATCTTTGAGGGATACTTAGCAGATTATTTACTAGATCAACATTTAGGCCCAGTGTTCCAAGGTGGAAAATTCCTTTTGTTTTGTGGCTCTACTAAACATTCAGTGTGAAAACTGGACATACTGTGGCATTAAATGAAAAATGAATTTTTCAGAATAAGGAGATCTATTTAACTAGAGAAGATGAAATTATTTGCTTATTTTGTCAATTTAGCAATTAAGCTACACAAATAACATCCACTCATGTATTAGGAAGTGCCTTGCTGGCTTCTGAGCAAGTTATTTGAGAGGTATCCCACCAGGAAAGAAAAATTTGAATTTTAAATGGGGAATTCGGCAGAGTTTACTAAGAACATACTAATGTGTGTTCTCTGAAGTCACATTTCTACACAGATTATATGGTCATTGACATTTCTGGTATCCTCAGTTTTTCAAAGCTCAATTTTCTTCCAATAAAAACCAATTTCATCCCAATTCTATGTTCTAATTTGAATAAAGTAATCAATTTCACATTTTTGTGAATCCTATTTGAAACTAGTGATACATAAAACTACTTCTAAAAACTTCCCTCTAAATGACTAAGGTTTAAGAGACTGTTACATAAAGGACAATTGAGTTATCTTTTTTGTAAGTAACATTAGTGAATGGAAACTCATAGAAATCACATTATTCTATAATGTGGTGATGGTTACACAACTGTGAATATATTAATAATTTAATTGTACAATTAATTTAGGGGGTCCGTAGATTTTCTATACATGCTTAAGCATTAAATATGATAAACTACTGAGCCACCTCCTCTACTTTCTGCTCTTCTTTCTTCAAATCAGAGATTATGACTGTTGTATTCATTGCCCTTTCTCAACAAAAAAGACCTCTTCCCAGGTACCAGATTTTGTTGTGCATAATGATGTAAACCAAAGGCCACGCATCAGTGAATTCAAGTATTTTGTGGGCATAGCCAAGATCTTTGATCATGTTACAGGATCAAGTTGAAATGGTTTCCGAATGGGAGGAGTCTGCTAAGACAGTCAATTAACTTCTTAGTAGGATTATCTGAGAAAAATTTAATATATTTCCTGTCCCAACAAGTTCCCTAATTGAACATGACTTATTTTGATCTATCCATGGGAACAAAGTTGTCAAGAAGACTGATGTGAATTATGATGTGGGAAACAAAGGCAGAAGAAAAATTATTAAATTTCCTTACTACCTATAGCCCATTGACAAGTCCTTGAAACAGGCAGAGTGACATTCTTCTAGGGACTCAACAGCCTCAATGTTAATACTTTGCTAAGGGCAAAAGGCAATCCTAGGCTGACCCCCCCACCCCCACCCCAGGATCCTGTAAGTCTACTTTAGCATATAAAAATTCCTTTGGAAACTTCCTTTATCTCTAAACCCCCCAAGATACGTGTAGGCAATCATCCCCCAAGCATATGGCCCACCGATATACATCTGAAGGATCTCATGACTAAGGTTTTATTAGATGTTAATAAATGACATTTTACCAACAATTGCTAGCCCCCTCAACGTCCTGGAAACCTTGCTTCCAAAATTCCTTAGAGACTTGGGCTATCTCTAACCCCCTCCCAACTTAAAAGTATATAATGGGTCACTCCTCATGACCCCCATGCAGCTCTTTCTGCCCACAGGTCCTGTCCCTGTGATTTAATAAAATCGCCTATTTGCACTGAAGACGTCTCAAAAATTCTTTCTTGGCCATTGGCTTTGAAATCTAACATCTTTCCTACACCAAATTACATGCCCTGTTTAGAAACTTTCATAATTTAGGGGTCCATAGATTTTCTATACATGCTTAAGCATTAAACATGATAAGCTACTGAGTCACCTTCTCTAGTTTCTCCTCTTCTTTCTTCATCATCTTCTTAAAGCCTTTATTGGTATCTAATTCTCACTATATCATTCATCCATTTACAGTGTACAATTAAATTATTAATATATTCACAACTGCGTGACCATCACCACTATCAATTTGAAAATATCTTGTCACCCTCAAAACAAACCCCATACCCATTAACCTTTCCCTACATCTTCTCCCAGTCCCCAACTCTAACTCCTCAGTCCTAGGCAACCACTAACATGTTTTCTATCCCTATAGATTTGCCCATTCTGGACATTGTATATAAATTTTATACATTTCATTTCATATAAATGTAATCATACAGTATGTGGTTTTTTTGTGACTGGCTTCTTAGCATAATATTTTCAAGGCTCATCTGTACTGTGGCGTGTATCCACTACTTTATTCCTTTTTAATGCCAAACATTATTCCATTGCATGGATATGTTATATTTTATTTATCCATTTATCAGTTGAGGGACATTTAAGTTGTTTCCACATTTTGGCTATTATGAATAATGCTATGATCATAAAGGTTTTTTGTAATATATGATTTTGTTGGGTAAATACTTATGAGTGGATTGCGTGGTAATATGGTCCTTCTTTTTGTATGCTTTTGAGGAATAGCCTGATTGTTTTCCACAATGACTATATCATTTTTCATTTCTACAAGCAATGTATAAGCATTTGAATTTCTCCGTATCCTTACCAACACTTGTTTTTGTCTGTCTTTTTGATTATAGCTATTCTAGTTGGTAGGAAGTGGTATCTCCTTTGTTTTGATTTGCATTTTCCCACTGGCTGATAATATTGAGCTTCTTTTCATGTGTGATTGGTCATTTTATATCTTCTTTGGAGAACTCTTTGGATTTATATACCTTTTTTGGATTTATTTAGATCTTGTGTGCATTTCCATATATTGCATTATCTTTTTATTATTGAGTTGTAAGAGCTTTTTATGTATTCTAGACATATGATTTATTTATTTATTTATTTATTTTTAAAGATTTTATTTATTTATTTGACAGAGAGAGAGAGAGAGAGAGAGATTATAAGTAGGCAGAGAGGCAGGCAGGGAGGGAGGCGGAAGCAGGCTCCCTGCTGAGCAGAGAGCCTGAAGCAGGGCCTGATCCCAGGACACTGAGATCGTGACCTGAACCGAAGGCAGACTCTTTAACCAATGGGCCACCCAGGCGCCCCTAGACATATAATTTATAAATTCTATTCTGTATATCATCTTTCCACTTTCTTGATGGTGTTCTGGAAAGCAGAAAAGTGAGGCCTTCTTTCATATTTGAGTTTAGCAGTTTGAGTCTTGTCTTGTTCTTGATCAGTCTAACTAAAGTTTTATCACGTTTTTGATCTCTTCAAAGAATGAAGTTTTAATGTTATTGATTTTTGCTCTCATTTTTCTATTCTCTATTTGATTAATGTCCGCTCTGATTTTTATTATTTTCTTCCATCTGCTTGATTAGTTTAAGTTGTTCTTTCATTGCTTTAAGATGAAAAGATTAGGATAATAAATTGAGATTTTTCTTCTTTTTTTAGTATAGGTAATTAGAGCCATACATTTCTTTCTAAACACTGATTTGGTTGCATTTTGGTAATTTTGGTTTGTTGTATCTTTATTTTCATCTTAAAATATTTTCTAATTTCCACTGTGATTTCTTATTTGACAGTATGTTGTTTAATTTCCACATATTTGTGAGTTTCCTAAATTTTTTTTATTATTGATTTAAAATTTTATTCCATTGTAGTCAGAAAACATTTTAATGTTTTTAATGATTTTAATAATTTTACATTCATTGATGGTTGTGTTATGGCTAGCCTATGATCTATCCTGGAGCATATTTCATATGTACTTGAGAAGAATATGAATTTTTCGGTTGCTGAGTAGATTGTTCTAATGATGTCTGTTACGTCTAGTTGGTTTATAGTGTTAAGTCTTCCAGTTCCTTGCTGCCACTTCTTCTAGTTGTTCTAGCCATCATTGAAAGTGAGCTATTAATATCTCCAACTATTACCATTGAATCATCAGTTTTTTCCTTTAGTTCTGTCAATATTTGCTTCATGTATTTTGGGACTTGGTTGTTATGTACAAATGTGTTTAGAATTGTCAAATATTCTTGATAAGTTGAACCTTTTATAGTTACAAAATGTCCCTCTTTATCCCTATTAACCTCTTTGTTTTAAAGGCTATTTTGTCTGATACTAGTATAGAATGCCAGCTCTCTCATGGCTGCTGCTTGCATATTTCTTTTTCCATTCTTTTCTTGTCAATCTATGTGTACCTTTGAATCTAAAGGGTGCCTGTCTCATGCAGTTAGATCTTTTTTTTTAAAGATTTTATTTATTTTATTTATTTATTGGAGAGAGGGAGAGAGAGCACAAGCAGAGAGAGGGGCAGAGGGAGAGGGAGAAGCAGACTCCTTGCTGTACAGGAAGCCTGATGTGGGGCTCCATCCCAGGACCCCGTGATCATGACCTGAGCTAAAGGCAGATGCTTAACCACTTGTGCCACCCAGACGCCCCCGATCTTGTTTTTTTTCTTTTTTCTGATCTTGTTTTTTAATACACTCTGCCAATCTCTGCTTTTTGTTTGGATTGTTTAATTTTATGTTATTATTGATATAGTTGAATTTTGTGTGACAGTTTTCTTTTCGTTTTTTGCATCTCATACTTTTTTTGTTCTTCTGTTCCTCTTTTATTGCTCTTTTTTGTATAAAGTAAAAGTTTCTAGTTTAACATTTTAATTCTTTAAATAATGATGCAGGAGAGCTAGGTTCTTGTCTCACAGAGTGGAAGAATGAATCTTGAGGACAGAGAAGAGTGAGTAAAGTGATAGAAGTTTATTAAGTGAAAATACAGTAAAAGCTCTCAAAAGTGAGAGGGGTTCTGACAGGGTTGCCACTGAGGGCCTTCAGGATTGGTCTTTTATAGAAAGCTAACCTGGGAACTTAAATCCTTTTAACATCTCTATTTATATCCCCATTGAGCAAGGACTAGTGATAACACCTTCAATGGCTTACTTCCTTTTTAGGGGCTGGTTATTCTTTGTTGGTCGTAGGTGATTATCATAAAAAAGACACACACCTCACTTGCCTAGAGTAGGGGGGTCTGGCTTGTTCCCTTATCTCTGGTTTCCCCACACTGCCACATTTTTGGGATTTCTGTGAGCCTGATCATATAGCCCCTGTCTTTCCCTACCTAACCCAGCCTGTCCCTTACTCAATAATTTTTTTTTTAAAGATTTTATTTATTTATTTGACACAGAGAGAGAGATCACAAGTAGGCAGAGAGGCAGGCAGAGAGAGAGGGGGAAGCAGGCTCCCTGCTGAGCAGAGAGCCCAGTGTGGGGCTCGATCCCAGGACCCTGAGATCATGACCTGAGCCGAAGGCAGAGGCTTTAACCCAGTGAGCCACCCAGGCGCCCTACTTAATAATTTTTTTACTATATGTTTTATGTTATTTTCTTAGTGGTTGCTCTAGGCCTTACCATATATATCTTATCAGAATCTACTTCACATTTATACTAAATTAATTCTAGTTTATGTGTAGTAAAAGCCCAACAATACACTGTTATAATTTTTACTTTATATAATTATTCCTTTTAATGGTGCTGGGAGAAGAAGAAAGAGCAAGTATGTATTTATTGTTTGTTATAGTAATTTTCCTATTTACGCTTCCTGGTTCTTTTCATTTGTTCTTGTGGATTCTCTTTATTTGTTCTTATGGATTCGTCCAGTGTCTTTTTCTTACTCTTATATAGTTCTGTTTCCACCCACCTGTTTTGTGTATTAATTGTCAAAGATTATTATATTTGTATATATTATAGGCTCAACAACACAATTTTATATGTATAGCTTTATACAGTTGCTTAGTAAAATAAGTTGAAAGAAGAAAAAGGAAGAAATATGCAAATGTTCTCTTTTCTAATTAAATTTGCCCACATCCTTTGATTTTTCATGTGGATTTGAACTACTTTCAGGTTCCCGTTCTTTGATTGTCTTTCCCAGTGTTCAGCTTGAACTTTCTCATACTCTGTTCCTGATACAGCAAGTTCCCTTAGGGAGAGCTTTGGAGCTCTGTTTTCATAGTTGATCTCTTACTTGTGCAAAATCTCTTTCTCATTGAATGCTGATTTGATTAAGATGTACCTTGGTACAATTTTTTTAAGCCATAGGTAGAGTTTATTTAAAAAATCAAAAACAATCCCAAACAAGACTTCTTTTGACATTAAAATATAGAAAGAAAATTCTATCCAGGAGTTCTTATGGATATAAATATCTAGGTTAAATGCAGCACCTTGTAACTAAATATGATTTTATTCTATTTATCTTTTTAAAAAAAACTATTTTTTAGAGTATTTTTTTAGAGATTTATTTTCTTTATTTTAGAGAGAGAGAGAGGGAGGATGGGCAGAGGGAGAGGGAGAGAGAATTTCAAGAAGATGCCCTGCTGAGTGTAGAGCCACACATGGGGCTCTATCTCATGACCCAAGAGATCACGACCTATGAGATAACAACCCGTGAGATCACAACCTGAGCTGAAATCCACAGCCCAAAACTCAACCAACTGAACCACCCAGGAGCCCCCATTATAGAGATTTTTAAGTGGTTTTAGGTTCACACACAAAAAAATGAAAGTTATAGAGATTTTCTCTATATCCCCTCCCCTCATACGTGCACAGCCTCACTAGCAACATCCTGCATGGGTTGATACATTTGTTGTAATTCGTAAACCTATGTTGACAGGTTATTATTACCCAGAGTCCATAATTTACATTGGCATTCACCCTTGGTGTTACATTTTCTTTTTTTCTTTCTTTCTTTTTTTTTAAGACTTTATTTATTTGACAGAGAGAGAGAGAGAGAGAGAGAGATATCACAAGTAGGCAGAGAGGCAGGCAGAGAGAGAGGGGGAAGCAGGCTCCCTGCTGAGCAGAGAGCCCGAGGAGGGGCTTGATCCCAGGATCCTGAGATCATGACCTGAGCTGAAGGTAGAGGCTTTAACCCACTGAGCCACCCAGGTGCCCCAATGTTGCATTTTCTATGGCTTTTGACAAATGTATAGTGGCATGCATCTGCCATTTTGATATCATACAGAGTAGTTTCACTGTCCTAAAAAAATCTCTGTGCATTGCTTCTTAACCTCTGCATCCTCCCTAAGCTAACCTTTGGCAACTACTGATTTCTACTTTCTCCATACTTTTGTGTTTCCCAGAATATCATGTAGTTGGAATCATGCAATATGTAGCCTTTTCAGATTTGTTTCTTTCACTTGGTAACTTGCATTTAAGTTTCCTCCATGTGTTTTCCTGGCTTGATAGCTCCCTTCTTTAGTGCTAAATAATATCCCATTGTCTGTATGTACTGTAGTTTTACATGTCCACTTACTGAAGGACATTTGGGTTACTTCCAAGTTTTTGCAATTATGAATTAAGTTGCTATAAACTTTCTTCAGGATTTTGTGTGGATGGTAAGTTTTCAACTCATTTGAGTAAATACTAAGAAACACAACTGATACATTTTATGATAACATATTTAGATTTGTAAGAAAGTCCAAACTGTATTCCAAAGTGGCTTATCATTTTGCTTATCATTTTGGGTCCCTTTGTGCTTGGGGCCTTTGGTGAAGGCATTTTCACCAATGAGCAACTCATCAGTGTTACCCTCTGTCTTACTGGCCATATTCCCCTCCACCTCCAGGCACAACCCAGCTCATCATGGCTGATGAGATCCCAGTAGATGATCATGACAATGGCTGGAGAGAGTCAACGGTAGTGCTAGCTTTGCAGGAGCCCAGAGCTGGAAGTAAGTGGGATGCAGCCAGAAGGGCATGCTGGGGAAGGGGGTAGTGGGTGGAAAAGCTCTCTGTTCAGATTTTTTTGCCTATTTTTTAGATGGGTTTTTTGTTTCTTTATTGTTCAGTATTAAGTGTTTGTATTTTTGGATAACAGTCATTTACCAGCAATAGGTCTTAGAAATATTTTTCCCAGTTTCCCAGTTTCAGTTTTGACTTGTCTTCTCATTTTCTTGACTGCATTTTTGCAGAGCAGAAGTATATGATTTCAACTCACTAATTTAGTCAAACTTATCAATTCTTTCTTTATGCATTGGGCTTTTGGTATTGTATCTAAAAAATTACTGCCATCCAAGGTCGTCTAAGTTTTCCCCTATATTATCTTCTAGGAGTTTTATTGTTTTATGTTTTACACTTAAGTTGATGGTTAATTTTGTGTAGAGTATAAGGTCCGTGTCTCAATTTTTTTTTTTTTAATTTTTTTTGCATATGGATGTTTTTTTCTAGCACAATTTGCTAAAAGACAATCTTTGCTCCATAGTACTACCTTTGTTTCTTTGTCAGAAATTAGTTGACTATATTTATGTGAATCTATTTCTGTATTCTTTATTCTGTCCCATTGATTTATTTGTTTATTCTTTTGCCAATACCATACTGTCCTGATCACTGTAGCTCTATAGTAAATCTCGAAGTCAGGTAGTGTAAGTTCTCTGACTTTGTTCTTTTTCAATATTGTGTTGAATATTCTGGGTCTTTGGCTTTACCATATAAACTTTAGATTCACTTTGTCAATATCCACAAATTAACTAAGATTTTGATTGATACATAATTGTAGATCAAGTACAGATAAAGTGATATCTTAAAAATATTGAGCCTTCCTATCCATGAATACGGATTATCTCTCCATTTATTTCATTCCTTTATTTATGTGATTTCTTTTATCAGTGTTTTATAGCTTTCCTCATATAGCTCTTGTATATATTTTTTTCAGATTTGTACAAGTATTTTATTTTGGGGTTGCTAGTGTAAATGGTATTGTGTTTTTAATTTGAAATTCCACTTATTCATTGCTGGTATATAAAAAAGCAATTGACTTTTATGTATTAACCTTGTATCCTGCAACCTTTCTATAGTCACTTTTTAGTTGCAAAAGTTTTTTTGTTGAGTTTTTTGGATTGTCTACATAATCATGCCACTTTTGAACAATGATAGTTTTATTTCCTCCTTCCTAATCAGTATACCTTTCATTTCCTTTTCTTGTCCTATTGCATTGCTAAGACTTCCAGTACAATGTGGAATAAAAGTGGTGAAAGAGAACATCCTTTATTTGTTCCCAATCTTAGAGGGAAAGCTTTCAGTTTTTCCTCTTGGTAGAGTTTCCTTCATGTTTCTTCTGCTTGGGATTTGTTTTCATCAAATTTGAAAAAATCCTGGGCCACTATTTTAATTTTTTCTTTTTCTTCTGTCCTTCAGGGACCTAATTACAGAAAGACTAGGTCACTGGATTCTTCCCACAGTGCACTGATACACTGTTCTTTTCTTTTTCTTTTGGTTTTTTTTTCTCTCTCAGTATTTTATTTGGATAAATTATGTTACCATATTTCAAGTTCACTGATCTTTTCTGCAATGTTTGATCTACTCTTAATCCTATAAAATTTATTTCCCATCACAGACATTGTAGAAATTGAGTATGTCTTTTTATATTCACCATTTCTCTATGTTAATGCTAATGTTTTCTTCTTCCTTCTCAAACACATGGTTTAAGGATTTAGTTATATTTTTGATATCTTTATCTATTTATTGTATCATCTGTATCATTATTGGTTTAGTTTCCATTGACAGATATTTTTCCTTTTCTTTTCTTTCTTTCTTTTTTTTTTTTTTTGGTTGTGATTTCCCGCTTATTTGCATGAATTTTAAACAACGAAGAATGTTTACATATACTTCTGAATAGATTTTGTTCAGTTTGGGCAATGAAATGTATAATGTATATTTTATAAACACTGAAAACTTCAGTATTAAAAATGTGTCCTTCATTTATATAGAAATCACATTTTTTTCATGCAATTTTGTTCTCTTGGAACAATGAGATACAGTGGACTTTGAAGTCAAATATAATAAACTTCAAAATACAGTTTTACTAAAGTCTTTAGGAAATTAAGCAAGTTATCTTACCTCTTAGAGTTTTGATCATTTCATATGTAAAATTAAGACTCAAATATGTACCTCATAGAACACTTAAAGCGTTAAATTAGACATGACTCTAAGGCACCTGATGTGATGTATAGAACATTGACTATAATAAAAAAAATTGTCCATTTGGTAGATGTTTATTCTGATGTGTAGTGACTCTATACAAATGAGACAACACCCATGCACCTATATGTAATTTGGTGATATATCTAAATATATACTTAATTATAATGACTTTATAATATTTTAATAAAATATCAGTAAGGCCATTATTATTAAAGCATTCATTATCCTCTCTAATCTCATGAACCTAAGACTTTGAGTAAATACATATGGATTCACTTAAAATGCAAAAATTCAATACTCTAGATGTCTCATTTCTATAATGCCAGGCAATTGGATATTTATTAATCCAGCTTTTAGACTAAACATTTTTCTCATCTAAATGCTTAACATCATCAGACACAGTCAGAGGAGAATACATATATTCATGCAGCAATTTAGATTACAATATGTTTTCACATAAAAAAGATTAGAATGGGATAGTTGCTGTTTGAAAGTGAGAGATTCCATACTGTAGAAAATTGCTTTGGTGGTTAATTTATTTTGCATAATAAGATTGGATGATAAAAGATAAAATTTAAATAACTTTGAAGATAAAATTCCTAGAAACATTCTCACTTTATATGTAATATTAATTGCCTTGATATATATGATATATAAAAGTGATTTATATACATATATTCAAACTTATTTTATTTAGCCAACCTTAACCTAATAACAAATTAAGTAATGAAATCCAAGAAGAATATGATAAGGACTTCTAATCAAGTTAGAAAACATAAAATTGACTATAGTGCAAATGTTTATCTCGTCTAATGAAACTATGATAATTAAATGCTGTTACTGATCAGAAATATTTGAACAATTGCTTACATTTTAGAAATGGGCTGGCACAGTTCATCAGCTTATGGCTAGATCATTGTGGGTAGTTTTTGACTAATTTTCTTTTTATCACACAATTTTATTCTTTAGTAACCAAGAACCAGCCTAATGTCATTTCTAATGAAGAGTATTATTTAGCTAACTTCAGAACTGTGCCACTTCTGAGAAGTTTACATTAGACGCAGATGGTGTTAATTTGGAAAGTCTTTTTGGTTTTGGGAATATCCTATTTAAAATGGCCTTATCCAGGTAATGCGGATTAAAGAATATGCTTATCATGTTGAGCACTGAGTTATGTATGGAATTGCTGAATCACTCTCTTGTATACCCGAAACTAAAAAAATACTGCATTATATATGTATTGAGTATATATTTAGGGGTAGCATTGCTTAATCATAGGCATTCATATGTCGAGTCTTAGTAGATATGGTCCAGCAAGTTTCCAAAAGAAAAAAGTTGGAATTCACTTTGGAAAATTGTTCATTTCTGCTAAAGTTGAATATATTCGATCATTGTGATCTAAAAAATCTACACCTGACATTCAAGTGTGCACCAGAAGACAGGCAAAGAATATTAATGGAAACATTGCCCAAATTAGCTAAAACTATAAAGAATCCAAATGTCAACATTAGAAGGGATGAATATAGTGGTATGTTTATATTGGAATACTCTGTGGCAATGAAAAATGCTACACACAAAATCACGAGTGGGTCTCACAGATATAATGTTGAGTGAAAGAAACTGGACACAAGATTAAATACTTTATGGTTCCATTTATAAGATGCTCAAAAGCAGCAAACTAGTCTTAGATGATAAAAGGCAGAATAAATAGCAGTCACTGCAAGGCATAATGGTTACATTGTAGGTTCTGAGTGGTGGTTAGATTAAGCTGTACATTTAAGAATTGTGTACCTTATGTGTACCATATTTCAATAAAATATGTTTACAACTAATATGCCAGCTGTTGGAAAGAGTTTCCCTATTTGGGGTGAAAAAAATGGGTCAGGAAAGGAGGGTGGGGAGGGAATTCCATTCTTTGCTCCATCCTTTGTCACTCATTCTTTTTCCCAAATTCAGTATTCCAGTGTCAGGGCCTTGCCAGCTCAGCCCCTGAATTCGGAGGTTGGCAACTGTCTGGGGCTCCTCCCGCTCGGAGGCGGGTAAGGATGGAACTATGTAGGGGCGCAGAGTGAAAGAGAGGACTCGGAGCCCCTCCAATTCCACACATTTCAGCAGGAACTGCAGAAACAAGAGCAAAGCCCCCGTCTGCTAGTTCCCACGGTTTCAGCTGCGGTTCGCTGGGCAGCGGCAGGATGACTTCCTCCCTTCCCTGCGAACTGACGAGCAGGTACTTTTATTAACTCCGGAGGGATAAATCTGTGTTCACAGAAGGACTGTTCCCCGCTAGCTATAAAGGAAAATAAACCACTGAGGATTAGAACAAAGACGCAACTGCTTTGCTTTTTTTTTTTTTTTTTTTTTGGAGCCAGCAGGCGCCAATGTGCCCCTTCCAGAAGGGAAGCACCGGAGAGTGGACAGACTTCTCACCAAGGCCCGGTCCTCTTTGGGACGCGGCAGTGCGACCAGTTCTCCCCAGGCAGTAAACTTGTCCCTGTGAGAGGGAAATGGATTAAGCCCAAGTGTGTGGTGCACTTGTCAGGGCACCAGGGCGCATGAAACTCCAGTGGACTCTCCTGGAAAGGAGAACATGCCCCCCAAGTCTCTTTGCAACCTCTCTCAGACCGCAGACGAGAATCCGGGAGGCTTCGTCCCGGGGGTGTCGGAGAGGGACTTCCTGCCACCCTCCGACGGGACCAGCGCCAAGTTCGCGATCCGCTGCGTGATCCCGTCCCTCTACCTGCTCATCATCACGGTGGGGTTGCTGGGCAACATCATGCTGGTGAAGATCTTCATCACCAACAGCGCCATGAGGAGTGTCCCCAACATCTTCATCTCTAACCTGGCCGCCGGGGACCTGCTGCTGCTGCTCACCTGCGTCCCGGTGGATGCCTCGCGCTACTTCTTTGACGAGTGGATGTTCGGGAAGGTGGGCTGCAAACTGATCCCGCTCATCCAGCTCACCTCCGTGGGGGTTTCCGTGTTCACTCTCACTGCCCTCAGCGCCGACAGGTAAGGGCGCCGGTAGTGGTGGTGTGGTCTGGAAAACAGGTGGAGAGGGGGAGGAGTGCCCCCTGGGGGGAGTTTGGAAAGGCTGGGGATAGGCAAGAAGAGAAGGAAAGTGTACCTGGGAATTGGAGTAAAAGGAGTTAAAACGGACTGAGCTGTGAAGCTTGAAAAAATATATAAGAAAATTATTACTTTTAAAATAATTAACATTGCGTTAGTTTGAAAGTAGTTTTAAAATTGCATATCCTGGTCTTCCTCCTCCCCTGCACACACTTTGGAAATCTTTATTATCTATTTCATAGAAAAGCTATAGAATAATTGGGCAACAGTGCAACTACCATGTAGAAGCTTTTCTTGTGTGCCAAAATTAATAACCTGATAGGTAGGAATGTCTGACTTCATATTAGGGGAATGTTTGATTTTGAGGTTTTTCAAATATGGGGAAGTATCGTTTACACTTATTAACTAAATTCTGTTATTTATTTGAAGTCAAACAACTACAATAGTAAATGCTCTTCCGATAGATGACTACACATTCTTGTTTTAATACCTCACCTCCAGTGATTTCTCCCCCACCCCAAAGAGGTAGGTACCAAATTTTAGTGTCTTAAAATGGGGCTGTAAACATAGATTTTTGATATCAAATCTGCTTTTCACATATTTTAATCGTGGGGTAGTGACCGTTATTCTTCCTTGCAGATCAGCTAAGTTCAACTGTGTCATTCTCTGGGTGAAGATACTGAGGCCCAGGGAATGTAAGTTTCCCTGGCAGAACAGAGAGAAGAATCCAGGCCTGCTGACTCCTGGTCCAGTGCCCCTGCCTCAGTCTCTCTATGATCATGCTTTCAGGCATTTAAGCAGGAGGGATGTCTGGATGGGGGTGGGGACAAAATGTCCAATTAGGCAACTGTGCATGGAACGTGGAACCCTGGTCTAATTCCCTTGAGGATAGGATATGGACTTAAGCTATTTAGACAAACAATTGGACTTGGATGATTAAGGTGTTGTTCACTCTCCTCTTCTTCAATTTACATCTTGTTATTACTGGAAAATGAATCCATCTAAATTTCCTGGTATTTGCAATAATATCCTTCCATCACTCTGGCCTTGAAGAGCTATTCTTCATTGAAGGAAAGACAATAATCACTGGAGAGTTGAGAGCTTCCGTCTTTTTAAACCAAATATTATTGACTTTTTGGGTTGTGTCATATTCTTTCTAAAACCACATTCCTATAAAAATAGGTGCCTTAGGGTAAATTATGCACCTCATCTCGCTAATATGACACGATTTCTATTACCTTTTATGAAATTTTCTTTGACTCCTAGGATTAAAATGTGACTTTATTGGTTAGCTGCCCTTCCTTATCTGACCTATTTTAATTAGAAAGTTAAAAAAGTTCTACTTAATGATTAGAATAAAATTAATGAATAGCTATCACTACAGTAGTTAAAATTGCTATCGTTGTGCTTTTATTTCTACGAGTAGCAAGATCCAAGGCTTGAGTTTATTTCATGCCATTTTTCTCAACCTATTATCATGGAAACCCACAGGTAAATTGGCTCTGACCAAGCTGAGAGAACATGCGTACTCATGTACTTACTGATTTTTTTGGTTTGTTATGTGTATAAAGTACTCTGTGATGAAGCACAATGACCCACTAAGGATAAAAAAAAAGTGGGTTGCCTCTTCTACTTGGTCCAGATTCTACTCTTGCCTATTAGTGCGTGTTTTGGAAATAAAAATTAAGGAACTGGAATCACTGTTCAATCATCAATCAACTGGTGATGAAATGAACTATACATTCCAATATTCAATTAAAATGGTTTGGAAACGTTTTGCTATATATTGTGTACATGTCTACTTTTCTTCCAGAACATAGTAATCAAGTGTTGATAAGTACTTGATCTCCTCACATTTTATTTAAGCAAATGTTTTGATTTCCTGTACAATTTGATAACAAGTAGAAGACTAATCTCCCTTAGCACTGTATTTTTTGTGTGTGAGTTTATTACTCTCACAACGCTATGAAGTAGATATTACTATTATTACCATTTTAAAGTGAAGAAAACTAAGTTTTGAAATTAAGCAACATTTTCATGATCTTACAATGATGGAGCTAGCATTTGAGCTCAGTTCAAAGCCTATACTCTTCACATTAAGCCACGTTATTGCTTTTCTAATCATAAGAAATTATTAATGATATTTCCTACTAATGGTAGACTGAAAAGTTCAGTTCGAAACTGAAGAGTAAAAAGAGCGAAAAAGGAAAATGATTGCAAAAGCTGACTCATTAGATTCAACAAAGGCAAAGAACATCATAAAGTGTGATTGTAAAATAAAAGAACTATCTCAAAGTCAAAATTAAGGAGTCGTTGTAGCAACAGGAAAACTAAGACAAAAGAAAACAAAACAAAACACACACACATACACACAAAACTCAAAACCCTGTTATTAGAGTTTTTAAACAACAAGTTTTAAATTCAATTGTTTGTTAAGCCAAATATCCTATTTTCATGAGATGGCTTAAATGTCTTTGATTAAGAAAATGAAGAGAGAGAGTTTAGAAATAGAGATCACAGTGATGCAGAAAAGGAACAGAAAGATAATTCTATTTCAGAAAGCATATTGGAATGTGATGTGGACTTCAGTGTTATAGAGCAGAGGCTGAAATAAGAAATATAATTCTTATGACTCTACCTTCGGGTCTAAATCAATCGGGCCAAAGGGTTGTGTGGGTGACACTTTTAGTACTTGAGATTATGAATCCTTCGCTTTCCGAACTTTTTTGAGAAGTTTCAACTGATACATCCTTAGGAAAGGTCATTTGTGTCCACTGTAGATGTGCCTCAGAGGCCTATCACAGCCAGAGGGGAAGAAGGAGACAGCAGCGTGATCTGAGAGGGTGAGAGTGGTGACCTCAGTTTGGTTTCTACTTTTATGTCGATGAATTTTTTTGTATTTTGAAAATGTACTTGTTTGCTTGCTCACATTAAATAGCTAATTACAGGCACTTGCATATTCTCTGCGGTATTATGTTTTTAACAGTTTTACACACACACACACACACACTCAGATGCTCACATGTGTGCTGTGATACTGTGTAGGTGGAGTCCCATGAATGTACTTTGTTTATGGCTGGCATTGTAGATCTCTCCTTCACTATCTATTACAGTAGCTTCATTTCCAAGCTTAGAATGTAATTTCTTTGATTCTTGAAGACCTTTTGGACTCTAAAAGCCTCTAATTAAAACGCAAATAACTTTTAACAATGAATTCTTCTTTTTGTTTTACAGGAAAAATTTCTCAGATTCCTAGTGCTGAACTGCAAACTTTATAATTTTATATATTTACAAATGTAAAACTAGACAGCAATTCTTATTCTTTTTTTGTGTGTTAACTAAAATGCATTTATAAATTAAATATTAAAAATCTATAAAATAATAGAGGTGAGATTAATATTAATTTAATGTATTGGATTATGTTGTTATTCTAATATTAAATAGCCAATGTTGGATTGAATGCAAAAAATAATTTTGCACCAAATCTAACTAAAATGTTAAAATATTCATGGTTTCAAGCTTTTGTTTGCTAGTTAAGATAACCAGATTTAATTCCATAACTGAGCTGGTTCTGTTAGGTATGAACCTTGAATCATTAACATTATTTGGATATTTTACCAATGCAAACAGATATTCTCTTCAGTATAGTTATTTGTTAAAATAGTGAAACGGATCAAATGTAGGCCCTGGATCTACACTCCCTAGCCTGTCAGAAACATTTTTATTGGTCTCAGTCCTGTGATGGGGGAATGCTATAATCTGTTTGCTGGGACCAAAGCTCAGATACTGATTAATCAGCTGGCCTGGACTGCAGATGCTTTCTTCTTTGGTCTGGAGCCCTGGGTAGCATGTATTTCTAAACTCTTCTGGAGAGTTCAGACTCCCCACTTGCCCTGATAAGCCATTTTATCAGAGCGAGGACTTTTTTATTGTCAGCTTGTTCCAAAAGAATTTAAGGGAGCTTAAAAATAAAGATACAAACAACATACAACAGAAATAAAAATGGGAGGAAACCCAGGTAGAGGAAAAATAAAAGTCGAAGACTATAAGGTGACTTATAGTACCACAAAATGTGAGTCACGTGTTTGCAAGCTTTCTGGCTGCCGATGCAAAAAGGATATTTTTTCCATTAGAAGTGCTCAGTGTTATTTTTATATAGTCATAAAACAGGCTGAATTATAACCTGCACTTAATTCATTAGTTTTTATTTGTATTTTTTTTTCTTGTTAAACCAAAGTTGCCATATTTGACTCCAATAAGTCAGATATCTTTTATTCACTGGTTTCAAATGCTTCTAGCTTATGTCCCTTTTTCCTTCTTTTTAGAAGGACTCTAAATACCACATTGGAGGTACTGTATAATTTTTACAATATTTACACTATTGCTGTAATTTATATATGACTTTATAGTTTTTGAAGGTTATTTTGAAGCTGTTCACCCACCTCGATCTGAAACATTTGGGACACACTATAAATAAGAAGGAATGCACCAGGCATATGGGTGCTAGTCCTGCTTCTGTTAGGTTCGGATGTTGTAGTCAGAGAAGATGATAAAATAGTGCAAAACACATGCTCATAAGGCGGTTATTTTCTTCATTTGCAAATTAAGAAGAACGTCTTCAACTGTAGAGCTGAGGGATCCTATTATTTCCCTACCTGGGTTTTGAGTGGAGAAAGACCGAAAGAGGAGAAGGGACACTTGTATTGGTGGGGCAGCTGGATGGTGAGTTCTGTCTCCGGGGCTCTACCTATCCCTCTACTCCATGTTGCAACATCTCAGACAAGTCTTTTAGTTAATAATTTATGCCGATTCTGTTTGGCCCACTTCTCAGTGGAAATAAAGACTCTCTAAGATGTACCTGTCAGTCTCTTGCCTGTGGTGTTACATTTAAATAGGGGCACATCTGCTCTGGCTGAGCCAGGAGGTCAGACAGTGAAATTCGACAACACTTTCCTTATTGTTAGCTGTTCCAGCCGTACAGTTCCTGTTTGTGTGTTTCAGGAATGAAAATAACAATTTACTTTGGTTCTTCCAGTTGCTGATTCCTCAGGAGGGGTGACCAGTCTCCAAGGTCTTTAAAATATTTAATTGCATTTTTATTTTCTCATTCTCAACAAATTCTTTTTTAAAAAAAATTTAAAACTTGAGTATAGTTGACATACAATGTTATATAAGTTTCAGGTGTGTAACATAGTGAGTCAAATTCTCTATATATTATTCTATGCTCATCACAAGTGTAGCTACCGTCTGTCACAATGCAACACTATTACAGTAGCATTGATTATATTCCTTATGCTGTTCCTTTTATTCTTGTGACATTCACTGCCCATATCGCCCACCCTCCTTCACCCATTTTGCTCATCCCCTCACCTCCCTTCCCTCTGGCAACCATTAGCTCATTCTCTGTATTTGTAGATCTGCTTCTGCTTTTTGAACTTTTTATTCATTTGTTTTGCTTTTCAGAATCCACACATGAAAGAAATCATATGGTATTTATCTTTCTTAATCTATTTCTCTTAGCATAATACCCTCTATGTCCATCCATGTTGTCACAAATGGCATGATCTCATCCTTTATTGTGGTCATATAATATTCCATTCAATAAGTTCTTACTTAAAGTTTTTTAGTTAGTCCTGACTTGTTTATTTATTGTATTTCTGGAAAAGTTGATGTTGATATGAGGTGTAAATGATTCTCTTCTGGAAGGAGTTGATTCAATATTCAGTACAAGATAGTTACATGCTATATTTGTGTATTTACTTTCCATTATTATGTTTACTTTTGAATCAATATATAGGTTTTAGATAATACTTATGTAGCCAGTAGATTTTTAGCTTTATGGAGAACTCCACCCATATCTCAAATATACTGACAACTGGTATTTGAAAAGTTCATTTGTATATTTTCTATACAAAAATACACATGTCTTCATTACATTTCCTTTTTTTATTGTTGTTTTTGTTCCTGTATTCTTATTTGTTTTTGTATGATCAATGTTATTTTCAATTTCAATTCAGGCTCCAAAGTGATGAACCAGCTTAATATTGAGAAGTTCAAACTTAATGAGCTGTCTCTTAACTTACTGTTTTAATTACTGATACAAAATACTCATTGTTGTTGGGTTCATAGCCTATCTTTGTGAATGCTACTGATTTATTGAGGTTCTGGGCAGTATATTCTATTTCCAGTTACTCATGGATCTTCAAGGGGAACAAAAATAAATGCTAACCATTTATTTATCCCTAGCCCTTCCCTTGATTCATCTATTTGCCATTAGGTTTTGATTTTTGTCTTCCACAGATTTTCATTAAGAATATTTTTTCAACTTTCAATGTAGACCTTCTTTACTTTTATTGTTTGTGGAAATTTGGGGGGAATATTTTGAAAATGAAAACTTTAATAATTGTGATTTAATTTGAATTAATTTTTGGAAGAGAATCACATTTTAAGAGACAACCAAGCATTAAACATCTCATGAGAAGCCAGTTTTAGATTATAAGAGCATGACTTAGAGGTGACTGTAGGTATTTACATTGATTTGATGAAAATGAAATTCTTAGAGATGACTTAAAAAATATGAAATGGGGGCACCAGAGTGGCTCAGATGATTAAGTGTATGCCTTCAGCTCAGGTCATGATCCCAGAGTCCTGGGATCAAGCCCCGTGTCATTCGGATCCCTGCTCAGTAGAGAGCCTGCTTCTCCCTCTCCCTCTGCCGCTGCTCCATCTGCTTGTGCTCTCTCTCTCTGTCAAATAAATAAATAAATAAAATCTTTAAAAAAAATGTGAAATGTTACTCGCTAGTACTATTGAGGCTTAGTTTCTCCCATAAAAATGATCATTAAATTGAAAAAGTGTGATTACAGACATAAGTCAAGTCTTTCCACTTAAAAATACCACTGACTTTTAAAGAACAAGGAGATCAAATGTCTAAAAATGAGTAGAATAGATAAAGCATTTAATTTTTCAGTTGTATCTGCAATGTGCCATAAACTGAAAAAATATAGACTCTGAAGTCACAAGATAGTCTTGTGTGAATCCTGAGTCACCTACCTACTTGCTATCATTTCAACATCATTTACTCCCTTAATCTCAATGATCTTTTCTATAAAATGGGTACTTTAATTTTACTGCACAGGATTATTTTATCAAATGACATAATTAATGTGAAAGCATTTTTAAATAGTATGTAGCCGTGTAACTACTTATACTATGTCAACTATGTGTCAGGATGACAAATAACCCATTCATTCAAACCAATATTTATTCACATATGCAGTTAATTATTAGATAGTAGGCACTAAAGTGGAGAACAAAATGAACCTATTGAAAAATGAATAAAAACTAGCTCTCTACCTTCTATAGGCCTTCTCCAATTTCTTTAATCATAGACTGGCTAGTTCTAACCTGTTGTCTTCACCGACAAAATCTGTCATTGTCATTCTCCTTCTTGTGACACTTTCATATGTCATTTAAATCATACACTTTAATGGGTTAAGAACAAAGTAATTTGGGGGGCAGCGTAGAGAACAAATGGAATTGCTGAGCCCTCTGTAATTGAATCGCTATTTCTCATCCTTTCCAAAGTGACATCCCACTTACTACATTATTTTTAAAAGATTATTGTTTTAAACATTCTGTTCTATGATCTTGAATAGATATTTTTAAATAATAAATTTATTAATTTTATTCACAATAAGCTTTACTGCTACAAGCTATAAATATGTTTAAACATGTGGTGTGCACTGGGTATTATTTTTTTATTTTTAATTTAATTTAAATTTTTTTAAAGATTTTATTTATTTATTTGACAGAGGAGAGAGATCACAAGCAGGCAGAGAGGCAGGCAGAGAGAGAGGAGGAAGCAGGCTCCCCACTGAGCAGAGAGCCCAATGCAGGGCTCGATCCCAGGACCCTGAGATCATGACCTGAGCCGAAGGCAGAGGCTTTAACCCACTGAGTCACCCACGCGCCCCTGCACTGGGTATTATACACAACTAATGAATCATTGAACATTATAAAGAAAAACTAATGATATACTATATGCTGGTTAATTGAATTTAAATTAAAAAAATGATAAAACATGATATGAGGCACCTGGATGGTTCAGTTGGTTAAGTGGCTGACTCTTGATTTTGGCTGAGGTTATGATCTCAGGGTCCTGGGATGGAGCCCTATGTTAGGCTCCATGCTCAGCAGGGAGTCTGCTTGAGTATTCCCTCTTCCTCTCCCTCTGCCCTTCCCCCTGCTTGCATGCACTCTCTCTCTCTCTCAAACAGAAAAATGGATCTTAAAATAAAAAGAAAACATGATGTGACATATTGTAAAGGGAAGGCATCTAATTCTTGACACTGAACTTTTGCTGGATTCCAGATACTCTCCACTGATGAATGTGTGTCCTTTGCACCAGACAAGCTCATGGGGGTCTTGTGGAAAGATGCTCATGGCCACAATCAATCTTCTTGAAAGATGGTTTCTAAACCTGGTTTATATTTAGAATCACTTGAAAATCTTAGTAAAATGCAGAACCTCACATTTTTGCATCCTAGAGACTCTGTGCCGGTAAGTCTGGGGAGAAACCTAATACTCTATCTGTTTTCAGCTCTAGGTGATTCTGAATATATTGATCCAGCTTGGGCATTACTGGACTAGACTGTGTCTCCATCTCTAACATCCATTCTCCCCTTAACCTAATATCCAATGACCACCCCACTCTACAAAAACTACTTTTAAAAAGTGATCTCCTTGTTGCTCAGACCACATTTCCTTACAAGTTCAGCAAATGTTCACTGAGAAATTACTATGGGTCAGGCATTGTGTTATGCACATTAGATACAACAGTAAGCAAGAGGAGGTTTCTGTTTTTGTTTTTAGAGAGTATTTGGCACAGAGGATCTATACTTCTTTTTGAAATTTTCTTTCTCTTGCTTCCACAATACCTTTCTCTCCTTTGTCAGATTGTTCACATTTAAACTCTTTGTTGGCCTCTGATAAATGAAAGTATGATAAGAAAAAAAAAAGAAACTATGGATAATGTAACTAGTAGGTTTACAGAAATGTGTAGGTGGAGATTTTGAGATATTGAGATAACTTTATACAAGCTAAAATGATCTAATTTTTGTTTTATATTTTGTAATATGATTATATTCCATTACCCTTTACATTAAATTTAGACTACAAAGATATGATAAGCACAAAATTCAAAACAGAAATTAATGAAGAGGAATATCTGTTTTTTAATATTTAATACATGTGGGGTGCCTGGGTGGCTCAGATGACTAAGCGCCTGCCTTTGGCTCAGATCATGGGATGGAGTCCCATGTTGGGCTCCCAGCTCAGTGGGGAGTCTGCTTCTTCTTCTCCCTCTGCCTCTCCCTCTGTTTCTGCTCTCTCTGTCTCTCTCTCAAATGAATAAATAAAATAGTAAAAAAATATTTAATACATGAATGGTAATTCTGTTTTCTTTAATCCCTTTTGATTGATTATTTTCTAGTTTTCTATCAAGGTTACCTTTCTAAAACTATCTAAAAGAAAAAAAAAACATAACTTTTCGCACATATGTGTTATGCTACTAAATTTAAAGAGATAGTTTGCATACTGAGGGACTGTTTTATTCTTACATTGTTATAAATATTTGAAGAATGATTAAACATGTCCATACTAATTTGCACTGTATTGCTTGATTTTTTATACTTTCAAAGATGCACCTGAAACATTAATGTAAAACTTATTCTCTGACAAATTATGTGATGTTTAAGTACTAATAATGACACTTCAGTAATCTGTTGTAAACTGTGATTTCTGGCTTTATAGAATTCTCAGTACTTCCCTTTCCATTACATGTATATCATTTAGGAAAAGGTCCAAAGTCTATTTCCTTTCCTTGCAGGACATGACCAGGAATCGACCCTATTGGAAAGGCCTTCTCTACCCATGTTTTACACTCCCACTAGGTTTCTTATTTCTCCTAAAGCAAGAATTCTAGATCTGTTGCTAGTTCTACTATGGCAATCTTGTCAGAATGAAAGACTTGTAACTTTCATTCCTCTTCACAGTTTCCCTAACATGCTTTATGTTTATGTGGTTAGATATGGGGTAGGAATAGGGTAGGCGAGTGATGTTTGTTTTCCTCCCCCACCCCCACCCCTTTTTAAAAGATTTTATTTATTTATTTGAGAGAGAGAGAGAGAGAGGCAGCATTAGTCAGGGGCAGAGGCAGAGGGAAAGGGAGAGGCAGACTCCCCACTGAGCTGGGAGCCCCATGCGGGGCTCTATCCCAGGACCCTGAGATCATGACCTGAGCCACAGGCAGATGCTTAACTGACTGAGCCACCCAGACGCCCCTGCTTTCCTCCTTTTTAAATCCACAAAGGAAAGTTCAGAATATTCTTTGAGTTTTCTGACAATCTAACAAGGAAAGCTAGTTAATTGATCAATTTTTAGTAATCACCAGCCCCCCCCCCAAAAAAAAACTTCTCTGGTCTTTTCTCATCTCCTCCATGTACAAAAGAATTTGTCATCATCTTTTTGTACTTTGATCTTAAATATTAATTGGCAGGTAGTGGATATCTAACTTTTGAGGAGAAATTCTAGCATAAAAAACCAAACCAATAAAACTCTTTGAATGTATTAGTTTGATTTTTGTTTATGTAATATCTACTTTAATTATATTTCCATGATTTCCAAGAAGAACAGCTTGCAATTAATGTTAAAATAAAAGCAAAGAGGGGCATCTGAACATACAAAAAGAAAAAACAGATTCACAGTGAAAATGATATACAATGGTACTAAAATATTGTTATTGGACTCCGTGAACAGGTTTCTTCTAAACAGTTATTCACTTGGATTTTATTATGAGAACAAAATATTTTTGCTTGAAACTTTGAAGAAGCTGTGCTACTATTATTGTTAGCTATTATTGATACTATACTAGAAAGAGAAGTAAACAAAATTTTCTGAATTAGTTCCATAGATATATAATAAGAACATATATTCATAACATGAGAATAGAATGCTATGTAAAAGAGTGACTTGATAACTAGAAAGAACTTCTAGAAATTAAAAATATGATAACAGAAATTTAAAAAGTCAGAAGAAAGAATGGAAGCTAAAGCAAATAAAGTATCTTAGAAAGTAAAACCAAAAAGAAGGTGGAGACGAGCTCAATAAAGTAAAAGACTAAGAAAGAGGAATTGAGATTCAAGCAGTGGGACTCCAATTATTCAGCAAGGTGGTGGAAGAACATATTTTAAAAAAGTAAATTCAGGAACATGGAAAATTATGCAAACAGAACAACTGATCAAGTAGCAACTCTAGGTAAATCAGAGACGTGTTTAAGAAAGAAAACATGTTACTTAATCCTGCCGTGAGAGATACTTGTTTAGTCATAATAACAGTATAGTGATTATTTTATAAACATTTAATATAGCATACTAAATCAGGAAGTTGGTAATGGGAAGAATAAATGTGATATAAGAGAAAAAAAATCTTCCACTTCCATAACAGGACGTTGAGAGCAAATGTCGATAATATTTATTTCAAGAGACAGTAGCAGAAGGACATTTCTTGGACATATGGAGGTCATGATGTGAAATTGGTTCAACCCAGGAGCAGGACCTGAAATGAAATCAGGGGCTTCTATTTTTCTTTATAGCCTCATAGTGCTCTCTGATCAAAAACAAAAACAAAAACAAAACAAAACAAAAACCTCTTTGAATGGATTAATCTAATAAAAAATTTAAAAGAAACGGAAAAAAACCAGCTCATTCTAGTTCCTGATTGTAATTCTTCTTAAGAACATTCAATTAAGCAGAATGGGGAGGGAACACGCTTACTGTGTTCTGCCATGTGCAAAGTCTGTGTAAAATAAATGCATTACGCATGCTACTTTATTTAATTTGGTGTCAAGGCCCTTTGCTGATGTTCCACTTTAAAATTTATATGCTTCTGCTTTTTATATATGGGAAGACTCTCTAGATAAAAATATGGACTTTCTCTTATTGAGGGCCTGGGAATGACATTTGATACAAATTAGGAAGGAGAAAGAGAGGCTCCCCTCGGGCTGGAAACTGTTCCTCTCCTGTGGGCAATGGGAATCAGCTTTACAGGACCTCAGAAGATCTTACCTGCTTGTTATGGTTCTTGAAATATTCTGAATTTTTTAGAACACCAGACTAAATCAAATGTAAATAAGGAGAATGTACAGAGTCATGGCGTGGTTAATATCTGCTAATTGGCAGGCACAGTAATAATCAAAAAACTTTGAGAGAAATCTTTATCCCCACCTTATAGACGAAGAAGACCTTAAGTGATTTTCCAAAAGATATCAGAGACGAGACAATGGCTCAGATTTGTTTGACTAAAATCACTTTTTACTGTATCGTGTTACCTTCTAGGTTAACTGAAACTGACATACTTTCAGAAAAAATATAAATAATTTGATGTTCACGTATAATTTTGGTTTGTTTGCATTATTATTACCCTAAAGTGTGTGACTGAGTTAGCCGTTTGGATTGTTTAAGCCCTGCGTCCTGGAGTGTGGTTCCTTTTACCATTATGATGGTTTTATATAAGAAGAGAGGATTTCATGAGGTCTCAACGTAAAATAAATTTGAGCTGCAAAGACAGAATGTTATTTCATCCTCGATTCTTTCAGTTCTTATGATTGAATTATGGCAGAAATCCCAGTTTAGACTAGTCTGTAAGATTTATTGATGTCCTTGGGAAAAATTGGGAGACTCAGGCTCAAAAGCTGAAGAAGAGTATCAAGATAGAATTCAGTAACATTATTTTATAGACATTTTATAATTTAGGGTTGTTGTATATTATAGCAATTTCGGTAGTGATAGATTTTTTTTTGAAAATGTAATGATTTAAATAAAAATATTCAATAAATGATGGTACTTTGTAGTATTATCAATTTAGAATAAGACTTGTGAAAGAGGTAAGCAAATTAATGCAATTTGGGGAATGACAGTCTGAAATCTTTCCCTTTCTCTTCCTGTCTTCTGTGCTAATAAGCAGTGGAATGACTTGTAGACAGACAGACACCGGAGATATGAAGTATTCCATACACTACAAAACAGCTAGGGAATAATGGAATATTAGCAAGTAGGATGTCCTGCCTCCTCTCTCCCCCTTCCTCCTTTCATTCCTTTCTCTTTCTCCTTCTCTTTACATTTTCCTTCTAAGAGAGTGATGTGAGGCGTCTTGTCTTTCCAGGTACAGAGCCATTGTCAACCCCATGGACATCCAGACGTCCGGGGCGGTGCTGTGGACCTGTGTGAAAACAGTGGGCATCTGGGTGATCTCCGTGCTGCTGGCCGTTCCGGAAGCCGTGTTTTCCCAAGTGACACGCATTGATAGCTTGGAAAATGGCAACTTCACGGCTTGTATACCCTACCCTCAGACGGATGAATTACACCCAAAGATTCATTCAGTGCTCATCTTCTTGGTCTATTTCCTCATACCACTGGCTATTATTAGCGTTTATTATTATCATATTGCAAAGACCTTAATTAAAAGTGCACATAATATTCCTGGAGAATACAATGAACATACTAAAAAACAGGTAAGCTTGGTAGGGGTGTGTGTGTGTGTGTGTGTGTGTGTGTGTGTGTGTGTGTGTTCGGGGTGTGTGGGTCAGATGCCGTAATTGCTATTTTCTGTTCTATTTCATGGGTTCTCAATACTGTGAAAGATTAGAACAGAGTCACGGAGCACTGGGATTTGCATTAGCCTGGACTAGAAGGGATGTTGTGCGGGGAGGAGGAGGGGAGAGGCCTCCAATATGTGGCTATGTTACAGCTCTGTAGAGGTCCAGTGAAGTCCAGCTTATCTGTCATCTGGGCCTGGAGCTATTAAAACTTAATGTCTTTGAAGGCTTTTCCTTACCTGCAAATGTTCATGCAGAAAATGACATACACCAGAAAATGATCATATTTCAAGTATAAACTTAATTATTGTCTCTTCTCCCATTAGCCCATTAAGGATGACAGAAAATCTGGGACAAAGATTCATCAGGAAAGGACTGTAGGACATGGTCTGGGAACTGGGGATGCTGTTTGGGTAGGATGCCAGAACGGGGCCCTGCGAACAGAAGGCAGAGAACAAGGGTGAGAGTGATCAAGAGGTGGCTGGCGCTGAAGTCATACTTTGTTCAACTCAACTCTATAAAAACTATATGCTAATTTAAATATTACAGATGCACCTTACATAGTATTTCTTCCTTAAGGAATATACAGAGATACTAACTTAAGGTAAAACGAATTGTGTTAATCCACAAATAGATGGAAATACTGTCTAGTGGGACAGAGTTTTGTGGACTCTTAGTGAGGAACTTCTTCCAAAGGGTTTTGTAGGTACAGGAAGGTTTGGTTGGCTCTTCACCAATTTAAAGGCAAGTTGAATGGCAGATCATTAAAATTTGCTGGGTTGTAGATGGAGGCACAGTCTGGGGCATTGCACACTTCAACAACAGCAGAATCTCGAAGGAGTTCTTGCATGGAAGGTAACTCTATTTATTGATGACCATCGACATCAGAGATCCATCTTCTTTAAAAGCTAAAAAATCAACCTGTCACTAAAGTAATTGTAGATAAATTAATAGGTTTATTATCTAAATATCTAACATCATTGAAACAAAAAAAATTCAGGTCATGGGCTCAATGCACTTTTTCCTTTGCCCTCTGATCCAATTTATATCTCAATTTGGGTATTTGAGTTTTTGCTTTGGTTTCTAAAATCGAGTTCCTCTTACCCTCTCCACTTTTGTTTTTTAAAGTGGCCTGAGTTCTGCCTTGTTTTTGTGAATTTCTCTATTGGGACTTATAAACCCTGGCTGGGTAACTAGGCTTGATATCAGCTAAGAAGTAATCTCAATGCGAATAGCCTGCCTGTGCATTTGAGTCTCCAAGTGTAGGCTGCCCTAAGATTCTTGCACCCATGTTCCACCTGCTAGGGTGGACACTGCTTCATAATATAAATTTCACAGTTGAACTCCTTAATATTGCCAGGTTAACTCATGCCACCAGGATACAACTGGAGTACCACATTTTCTTTCCTCTTCTTTACTGCACCTTTATTTGCTTCCCCCATCACCACTCGCTACAGTTTTCTTTGGCATATTCTAATTCACTACCAATAGTTTTAGCTCAGAACTATCATTTTGCCTACTATCAGTATCCGTTGATATATTAAGTTTTCACATTCATGGTGCCTCATTTAAATATTTAAGCAAGTAAGACAAATATGAACTAAGCCTTGAACTCTAGATGTTCGAAAATGATTTCTAGATTAAAAAGATTTATTTCCAAACTTGAATTTTGTCTGTCACATTCCTGAAGGCTTTCTTATAAAACAGTAAACACAGTATGTAAAGTTTAAGAAAATATCTTTTTATTTTTAAATGTAATCTAACATAGTAATACTTACAGGATTGATAGTTACATCAGAAGGTTTTGATTTATGTGAGTCAGAAGTTTAAATCTCAAGGTTTTTCTTTTTTTTCTTTTTTTTTTTTTGTGGAATAGGGATTTAAAAAGTCATGTTCTATTTCAATTACCCTGATTTAAAAAATCTAATCTTAGGTATATTGTGTGGTTCATTAATTCAGTGGATTTAATACAAAGGATTTATATTTAAAGTGAACACCGTAAGACTAAGCAACAGGAAAGTAGTTAAAAATAAGACAATTTATAGGTCACAGTTTTAACATGAAGACATAGCCATTTATTAATAATTTATTAACTAGTGTTGTAGAGGCTGTCAGATATTTTGATGATGAATGAGTACAGTGACCAAAATAGGCTTTGTCAAACTGTTGAAACCAACACTTTGTTCAGGAAAATAATTTTTGTTTTTAGATGCATTTGCATGCCATGGTAAGTTTTACTCTTTTCGCACCACGATGTTTTGCGTGTGGATGGTTCCATTTTCATTTTAACCAATGGGACTGTTTCCTTGTATTTGCAGATGGAGACACGGAAGCGCCTGGCTAAAATTGTGCTGGTCTTTGTGGGCTGCTTTGTCTTCTGTTGGTTTCCAAATCACATTCTCTACATGTATAGGTCTTTCAATTATAATGAGATTGACCTATCTCTAGGCCACATGATTGTCACCTTAGTTGCCCGTGTTCTGAGCTTTTGCAATTCTTGTGTCAATCCATTTGCTCTTTATCTGTTCAGTGAAAGCTTCAGGAGGCATTTCAACAGCCAGCTCTGCTGTGGGAGGAAGTCCTATCAAGAGAGATCAACCAGCTACCTTCCCAGCTCTTCCGCAGTGCGTATGACATCTCTGAAAAGCAATGCTAAAAACATGATGACCAATTCAGTTTTACTAAATGGGCACAGCATGAAGCAGGAAATGGCATTGTGATTTGAGCCATTTGACTCACTACGTGGAATGAACTTACTCACCTTTCTATCTCTACTGAGCAGAGCAGAAAGAAACAATTTCCTCATTCTTACTATTTGCTCAGCTAATTCATGAGGTAGTTTCATGATTGACTCAGAAAAGGCAAGACAAACACAGCTGGCATTCTTCTCTGAACAGGACTTTAAATTACACTGAAAAATATATATCTCACATTAAAAGTCATCCAAGATGCAATTCTACATGTGTATAAATTAGTATTGCTTCAGGATTTAAGCCGTTGATAGAGCCAACTCTAGTGTTTTTATCTTAAATTTGTTTTATCTTGAAGCATGAAATGAATTCCGACATTGACTTGATGACTCAGTGAGGGTACTATTCAAACTCCTATTATTTGAAATACAAGTCATATTTTCCTGGTGAATTTTATTCATAAGCAGTGCATGTATTTATCTCCTTTGTTTAAATAAAATAGAAAATTCAAAAGGTAGAACTTAATCACAAGTCCATTATATTTATTTATTGTGATTCTTTGTGTGATTAATCATAATTTATAGAGATAGCTTATGTTTGTAACTTTTAGGTGTCTGATTAAAAGGTATGATGACGTTTGATTATGAATACTAAAATAGATATCATATGAATATGATTGATTTTACATTATGAATGTAAAATAGTTATCATATGTCCCAAAACTATGACTTAGAAAATGGCATGGCCATTTTTGTGTACATTGCTAAGTCCTTGAATATTTAGATGTTTCTGTATGGATACAATAAGATTAGTGTAATGCTGGTGAGTTCAATCATTTACTCGTCCTCTCTTGCAAGAGCCATTTGACAAGTGTATGAAATCTCATTTAAGCAAGTTTATTCTGTATAGTACCACAGTTTTTTCTGAATAAGTATTTTAGATATTTCAGCAAAATGCAAACACGGACTTGATTAAATTCTAAAAGCTACCCTTTCTTAGATTTGTATCAGTAAGTCTAACATTTGAATTAATATATTTCATATCACTTCTCTTTCCAAATTTGGTAAATGGAAAGCTCTATTAATATACCAAGCTCTTTCTTAAACACCCCTAAGCCATAATATTTAAGATATGAAATATTCAATCGTATGCAGCAATGGGAAAAATAAACACAAGCAAATTGCCTATGGTGGTTGATAAAATAATGGTAATGAACATTAATCAAGTGTTTTCCCTGTTCTAAGCATAATCCTAAAGCCTTATCTTTTTTATTTATCTAATTTAATGCTCAGTATAAACCCTAATATGAAAAAAAGAAAGATCAGTTTTTGGCAGGGCATGAAGTTACACAATTTGAGGACTATCTCTATTAAAAATACACAATTTTGCAAATTTTGCACAATTATACCCAATCACATAAACATATTGGTAGGGCACTGAACTTAGGCTTTATTCACTTCCTGGTAAATTCATCTCCGAAATACGTCCCCTCATTATCTTTATTTTATACATTGAGATCAGAAATATTAAGAAAGTTAAAGAGGATTTACACAGCCTGTGGGAAAGGTGAGATCTAAATCCAGATGCTTCACCACGGTGCATGCATTGTTATTCCAACACAACTCAGTTGTAACTCTCTTCTATCTCGATTGGGTGTCTTTAACCTTTGCAAAAGTTGTTGATGTACTCATCACAAAGGTGCAAAATATTACACACAAATTATTCATGGACTCTGAGTGTCTTTCAATGTTTTAAGACTCATCCATTAAAATCTAAAGAACCAAGGGTAATTCTTGGTCCACGCAGAATCTTTCTCTTTCCTAGCGTTAAGGTGATGGTGGAAGTATATTTAAGAATATTGCAAGGTATATGCAAATATATATATATATACACATATATATTTTTCATATATACACACACACATACATATTACGAGATATATGCTATATATGTATGGAACTATATATATGTGTATATGAAGCTAAAGGGATATACATACATCCTAATTATAAACTCCTGAGAATTTAAAGTTTACGAGAATAGTGTTTTTACATAATCTGTTATCCAATTTGTTTTTCAGGAATGAAAAACATTTTTCAGGAGATATTTTAGAAAAATTTTTAAATTTATACTTATTTCGTTAAAAATATTTTTCTCTAATGACACTAATGGAATAATAATAGCACCAAACTTCAGTTTTCCTCTTTTAAACAAAGAATTTTAACAGTAGCCACATGTCTGATTATATAATATTATCAATATTATCAAACTTTTGTCTGCATTTTATTTATTAAGTTTTTATTTTATTGGCTACATTTAAAAATTTCCTTTCTGGTTGCTATTAATACTGAAGTTAGACTTTCTTTCTTTTTTTTTTTAAGATTTTATTTATTTATTTGACAGAGAAAGAGATCACAAGTAGGCAGAGAGGCAGGCAGAGAGAGAGGGGGAAGCAGGCTCCCCGCTGAGCAGAAAGCCTGATGTGGGGCTCGATCCCAGGACCCTGAGATCATGACCTGAGCCGAAGGCAGAGGCTTTAACCCACTGAGCCACTCAGTCACCTCTGAAAGTCAGACTATCTTAATGTTGAGCCCTGAAGTTTGGAGGCTCTGTCAATACTTAGAACTCTGTTCATAAATTAAGCAGGTTGGAGATTATCTGTGCAAGCTTTGTTTTGAATCTGGTTGTTGCACTCCACTGCTGGGTTATAATCCTAATTATAATAACAATAATGATTCTCATTTTCAAGAAGTCCTGTGAACTGCACCATTTTCTGAAATATTTTCTTTGGAATAGATACCTGAGAATTAATATATTAGCATATGTTCTATATACACCATGATGAAGGCAAATGTTTAATATTTACTTTTATCATATACTTTATCATATCATACTTTTATCATATCATATCACAAAACTTCATGCCTAATACACAGATACATACTCTCACACACATATGAGATTGAAAACGTATTAAAATAGAGCTCAAGCTTTGGTATTGATTGGATTTTATATGTTTAGTTTATACATGCTTCACATATTTATTTTTGAGCTATTTGTATGTATTGCTGGGCACTCAAAGACTGTTTTTATTACTGGAGAGTGAAAATAAAAGAAGTAAACCCTAAATTTGTCTATGAAATCAAACTACAGAAGGAAATCAAACTAATTATGCATATTAGTCAGAAGTAGAACAAAATGAAAAACCAAATTTGTTAAAATAAACAGAGTGAAACGGACCTTTGAAAAGGTAATAAGTTTCCTGATTTATATAATTCCATTTAGTAGTATCTTATTTCAAGGTAATATTAGGAAAAAATTTATGTCTAGTGTGGTAATATCTGCCATAATGGAGGCAAATTCCACCCAATTATGATTTTTTATGTAGATAAATGTCCTTTTATGTTAATCTCTTCTTTAAACCAGGTGTATTTCAAAAGAACTACAACATGATAGGATCTTTGCAATGCTTAGGACCAGAGAATGCTCTCTTTTAATTGTCTTGTATGTAACAGGGGTTCACAATATTGTAGGGGTTAAATTGGGTAATGCCTGTAAAGTACTCACATGATTCCTGGCATACTAATAAGAGTTCAATAAAAGTAGCTTCTATTATTGTTTTTATTGTTTTTTTTTTCATTTTTTTCTTTACTTTTTTTTAAAATTTTATTTTATTTTTTCAGTGTTCTAAGATTCATTGTTCATGCACCACACTCAGTGCTCCATGCAATACGTGCCCTCCTCAATACCCACCACCAGGCTCACCTGACCCCCCACCCTTTCCCCCTCCAAAACCCTATTTGTTTCTCAGAGTCCACAGTCTCTCATGTTTCATCTCCCCCTCCGATTTCCCCCAA
>CM052886.1:20189916-20214396 GCA_028534135.1 Potos flavus
TGCAAATTGCTCCTGTTGACTCTACTGATCCTTAAGGAATTTACGACTACGAATTGTTGAGCCATTAACCAGACTTTTTGGAGCCAAAGGGTTTGAAGGGTCTGTCTTTTATGTGGAGATAAGGAGTAAGCTCAAAGAAGCATTACGTGATTTCTATATGTAAACACCTCCCTGTAGTTGTTTCCCTCATGCTATATAATCAAGTGCACTTTGGAATAAAATTAGACACTGGACATCATCCACTGTGTCCCTCCTGCTCCCACACTTTGTCTCTTGACTCTTTTTTCTTCATTCCCTTACCCTCAACCCTGGTTCGAGATTGTCACGCCGGCCGCGACAACCAGTCTGTGAGATGAGTCCAGGGGTGAGGAAAGCCAGAGTCACTGAGACTAGATGACTGTTGTATATATGATTGACTAGGCTATGGCAAGTTTCAAAGAGAAGATTCCTGCTTATAAAAAGAGTTTTTAGGCTATTAAAAATGTCCTATTGCGCTTCCTAAATGGTAATCCAGTAATCTTAAAATGTTGTCAGTTGTTGGTTCCTAATTGTTTCCTTGACATGGTGGAAATTATTCTTGGATATAGTTAATATCATAAAAGTGTCTTAAAAATGGCCTAAGGAAAAAAAAAGTCTATTTCTGTTTCATTCTTATTAGAAGCTAATTATTTTCACACTTTAGACTTTAAATGTTCACTAAATCCCATTTTTTTTTTTTTTTGTTCTTGGTTATTGGCTCATTGTCCTTTCATGTCATTCTTTTTGCCCATTCTGTATTTCTATGAAGTATTGCTCCACAGGCTTTATGTTACTACCGAAGATGGTCCCTAAATGAAGCAAATTGGTCAGAGAAATGAACAACTCGTTCACTAAAGCCACTTGCCTTCAGTGAATTGAGGATGACAGATGTTATGACCTAAGACTATTTTTATCACTGCCCAGATAACTGAGTGTCTTTAAAACTACCATCCTTAAGGATCTTTTAAAGATGAGTATTTCTAACAGAACTCAATAAATGGTCTGTAAAACTCTAAGCAAATATTAAACCATCAAGAGAAACTCAATGAATGATAACCAATTTTTTGGGGAAAAAATGGCATAATTTCTGTCTATAAAAGTTTATCAGACACTTGAAGCACGTTAGACCATACCAATATTAACTTATTCCAAGTTAAACATGATTAATACTTCTCTGGGAACCCATTTCTCTCATAATTCTTTCTCAAATTTTGTACTTTTTCTGAACTTTCTGTAACATTAATCCTTAGAATAGTTCTCAAAATACCATGGATCTCACTGACATGTGGAATTCACTACAATTCAGTGCTGTTGGTAGGAGAAGTGAGCAAAGAGAGGGAGGTAATATATACAAGAGAAGATATCTATGCTGGCCACCTGGAAAAATGGACAGATTAATTCATATTATACAACATATTGGTGATATTTCTAGAGTTAATAGCTCAGTTTGTGTAGAAATCATTGCATGTAGGATTCTGGATATGCACTGAAAGCCTTTTGAAAGAGAATGCCCACGTATTTATGTTTAAGCATAGAAAGATCTATTGATATCCCCTTCTTTCTCTTAAACTGGCCTTCCTTGCATAAGGCATTAGCCATGGATGGCGAAGACACAAAAGCTACACCCAGACTTTTGGGGTCATTATGAGGAGACAAAACTCAAACAGGGTATGTGTTGAGATACTATCTGAAAGGTGGAGGTTGTACTTTTCCTAACACACCATGTTGGTGGTTTTGTTTTGTTTTTGTTTTGCTGTTGTTGAGGAAGTGGAAATCAGAAGTGGGACTGAGGACAGGAAGGTCCCTGCAGCAGGGACGATTCCCCATCTTGGAGAGAGAGAAATGATCTCCAGACCGTGCTTGAAATTACAGCTGCTGATTTTAAGTAGCCCTTGTTGGGACACCAGCAGCATGTCTATGTTCCTCTCTTCTTTCCATCCCTGCCTCATTGTGTTTCACACTGTAAACGGATAACATTCCCTTAATCTGAGAAGTTCGTCTTCTTTCTTTTTTCTTAAGGAAGCAGTTACAACTAGAGACAATGCTATATTGCCAGTGCTTCCCTTTACGTCCCTCCTTAGGGCAGTATTTCTCAAACTCTGCTCCTTAAGACCATCTGTTTTCTGTCACCTGGGAGGCAAGGACTTACTCAACGTGCAAACCTATTAAGTTGGAATCTCTGGAATCTTCATTTTTAACCCACTCTACTTGTAAACCTCCCCTCTGTCTCTGTCAATGTTTGTGTCTCTCCCTTAGCAATCAAAAGCCCAAACTATTGGGCCTGCCTCATAACAGGCCAATACTTGGCACAAACTATAGGTTACAAAGAATTATTCTTAAAATTCTATTTTAGAGATTGCATAAATTGTAACAGAAGACTGATGATAATGCATTGTTTCAACAAAAATGAATTGGGAATGATTTTAAACATACACACTCAGACTTTTGTGAGCCTTTGTGCTTTTTTCTTTCCATCCTGTGGATTGGAAAGTCAAGAGAATCAGTAACCTCAGGTGAGACAATACCTATGAAATAATTTCAGTAGAAATAGGAAAAAAAGTCTTGGATTTTCTTTTTTTCTCCTGTGAGATTATTCTTATGACCAAACATGAAATTATTTTGACTTGGTTGTTTTCACAAGATCATTAAGTCAGAAGGAGAGAGTCCTGAGAAGTGGGACCAGCAAAATCAGGGACGGATGCATGTAAAGCTTAGCAGAGTGGAGGCCACTACACAATAATAGGAAACATTTCTATGTAATATTCTATGTTATGTTGCCAGGTCCTATTCTAAGTGCTTTATATGTATTTAATCATTCGCAGCAGATATTATTCTATCAGAATAGTTTATGGTTGCAATATCTGTTCTTTACAATATTAGGCACAGTAAATAATCATTCACTATATCATTATAACAGCTCTATGAGGTAGGTTCTATTCTTATACCCATGTAACAAATGTAAAACTGAAGCATACAGAATTTATATAATTGCTCAAGGTTATAGAGCTAGTATGGGATAGAGCTGGGATTCTGAACCTATGTAGACTGGATTTAGAGTCAACGCTCTTAATCACTATACAATAGGGCAACAAAAACAGGGACTTCAATCCCATCTTAAAGGACGAGAAGATGTGAAACATTGCAAAACTTTTGGAAAGGAAGAATAATATGTAGGGACTAGTCCTATAAGATAAAACTTTTTCTAAGACTAGGATAATTAAATGTGTAATTTAAATGATTAAACTATAGTAATTAATGGTTGAAAAATAGACTGGCAGATCGATGGAATAGAATAGCTATCATGGAACCAGATCCTATAGTGTAATTCATGATAAATGAGATCCGATGAATCAGGTGAACGAGATGGATCATTCAAAATGTGTCGCTAAGAGGATTCAGGAGCTAGTTAAAAAATCCATTTTGATTTTACTTCACTCTATTTCATCCAAATAAATTTAAAAAGGATGAAAGAGCTAAACATAGAAATTGAAACTAAAAAAAATAACAGAAAATATAGGTGAATATCAATCTAATTTGTAAATGGAGACAAGATTTATGAATCTGAATAAAATCAACACCTACAAATGACCCATGTTTCCCACTGTATGTAAACTCCTTCAAATCAATAAAGTAAAACAAAACAAGCCTGAATTAAATGAAAAAATATGTAAATGTGTTTGAAATAAAATATGACAGATTGTTAGTATTCTTTCTTTTTTATTTTATTTTATTTTATTTTATTTTATTTTATTTTATTTTATTTATTTATTTGTCAGAGAAGGAGAGAGAGCACAGGCAGGGGGAGCAGCAGACAGAGGGAGAAGTGGGCTCTCCCCACTGAGCAAGGAACCTGAGGCAGGACTCAGTCCCAGGACTCTGGGATCTGACCTGAGCCGAAGGCATTTAACCAACTGAGCCACCCAGGCATTCCAACAAGTTTTTAGTATTCTTAATTTACAAAGACATTAAATCACTTCACAGAGGGAAAAATGCCCCAAAGTAAGCCACAGAAAATTGGACCAGGAACATACTTTTTGCAAAAATAGAAAGGCACATGGTAATCAACACTGGGAAGAGATTGCTCCTACTAATGATGAGTAGGTAAATCATAGCTATGATATACCACTTTCAGCAAATTAGGAAAGATGTAACACATTAACAATTGCACTCAGCCTTGGTGCTAGTGGAGGTGTAAGTTGGAAAACAAGATTTTGGGAAACTGTTACTATGACCTAGAGCCTAGCTTGAAGACAAGATGCAGGGAAGCAAATGTGGCCGTGTTTAGAGAAAGGGTTCATGAAGTCTTTTAGCATTGGGGATTTCTTAAATAGGTCATCAGTCTTTCTCTCCATTGTATCATTTCCATCAGCTTTCAAATGTACAATAATTTCTTGCCTAAAAAAAAAATCCCTCTCTAGATCTATTCACTTTTCTGCAGTTGGCATCTGCATTTCTTAGTTCCCTTTTACACCAAAGTTCAAGATAGAATTGTTCATACAGTTGACCTTTGAACAACACGGGTTTGAACTGCATGGATCCACTTTATACACAGACTTTTTTTTTTAAATAAATACAGTATAGTACTGTAAATGTATTTTCTCTTTCCATTATTTTCTTTTAAAGATTTTTACTTCATTTTTAAATTTTTTTATTTATTTAAAGATTTTACTTATTTATTCGAGAAAGAGAGAGAGAGAGAACGAGGGAGAGCAGGAGCAGGGGGAGGGGGATAAGCAGACTCTGCGCTGAGCGTGGAACCTAATGCAGGGCTTGATCCGATGACCCTGAGATCATGACTTGAGATGAAATCTAGAATCAGATGCTTAACTGACTGAGCCACCCAGGCAAGGTCAAGATTTTTATTTTTAAGTAATCTGTATACCCAGCGTGGGGCTCTAACTCACAAGAGATCAAGAGTTGCATGCTCTACCCCCTGAGCCAGCCAGGGCCCCTCTTTTTATTTTCTTAACATTTTTTTTCTTAAGCTTACTTTATTGTAAGAATACAGTATATAATATATATATTAATCAAATTAATAATAAAATTATTAAAGTTAATAAATTAAAACTATAAAACTCAACATCCACTTGAGTGGCTAAAATTAGGAAGACTGATAATTCAAATGTTGGTCAGGATGTGGAGTAACCAAAACCCTCTTATGTTACTGATGGGAATGTAAAATGCAGCAGCCACCTTGGCAAAATGTTGGCAGTTTCTCATAAAATAGAATATACACTTATCCTGTGACCCAGAAGTTTCTCTCTTTGAGATTATCTATCTATCTATCTATCTATCTATCTATCTATCTATCTATCATACAAAATATGTGTTATTCAGCATGACTTCCAGTCAACAGTAGGCTAGTAGTAAAGTTGTTTGGAGAGTTAAAAGTTATATGTAGATTTTTTGACTGCAAGGGGGTCAGTGCTCCTAACTCCTGAATTATTCAAGGGTCAATAATTTCTCAGTCCTCACCTTATTTAAACTATCGGCAGGATTTGACACAGTTGATTTATCTCTCCCTCCTTCCTGATACACTTTCTTCATCTGCTTGGTGGGACACACTAGGTCTAGCCACACCTACTGAGGAAGTGATTTCATCCGCTTCTGAGGCTTTCAATATCACTCATTTGATGTGGTCTGTCAAATTTATATCCCCAATCCAATCTTTTCACTTGAAGTCTTAACTTTCTTATCCAACCTCCTATTGGTCATTCCCACTGTTACCCTTCCTGGTCCAAGGCAAAGTCATCTTTCAACTGGATTATGTAGTCCCCTAACTAACTCCATTCTTATCCTCTATGTTCTTTTCTATGGAGCAGACAGAGTAAATTATAAAACAGTCATATCCTGTGAGTCCTCTGTTCAAAATCATCTAGTGACTGCCCTTGTCAGGGAAAAAACAAGAGTCTACAGTAGTCTGAAAGACACCATCTAACTTAGCCGTAGCTAAACCTCTGTAACATTACCCTGCTCCAACCTCACTGGATTCCAGGGATGCATGCATAATCCTATCCCAAGGCTTTTGCCTTTTTTTTTCCCCTTTTCTTAGACTGCTTTTCCTCAAGCAAGCTAAATGACTTGCTTTCTCACATCCCTTAAGTATTTCTTCATCATTTATGAATGATCCCTTGCATCTTGATCCCTTGCATCTGTAGACATGTCATTTAGTTATTCTTTCCTGTCATTATAAAATGACCTCTAGAAAAAAAAATGACCTCTAGGAGAATAGGGAATTTTTAGTTTGTTAACTGTTCTATTTTTGGAGTTTTCAAAATGCCTGGCATGCAGTTGGTCTACTAAATATTTGTGGAATGAATGAATGGACATCAATTCTAGCCTACCATTTCAGGATAAAAACAAAGTCTTAAATGACCCAATCTAGCCTGAATAATATACTACTATTTAGAAATTTATCCTCCTCATCTAATCATCTCATAATTTAGACTGTATATTTTCATGATTTTAAATGTAAAGCAGAAAATTATTGAGCTTTTTACTACTTTGCCTGAGATTCAGATTGCCCTTCTGTTCTTAAGAGTTTTCTGTTTCTTTTCTAAAAGGCATGGGGCTTTGAAAAATGAAATAATTTTTCTACAAAATGTTTTTTTTATTATGTTAACATCTTTGTATTAAAATATAAAGGAGTCAGACACAGCTTTATAGTTTGTAATTGCGTTCTCAGGGGGAAAAAAATCACCATCTCATTGACATTAGTTAATACCCTCAGTAAGAGTCTATCATATTATTAAGTATTATCCCCTGGTGTGAATGAGGAAAGGCACTCTTACAATCCATTTAATTTATTGTTTTACATTATAACAGGACAACCATAATTATATAACTCGAGTCTCAATTTTTTTTTGTGGTTCACATAATTTTAGTCAACTGATTTTTCACAATGAAGAGGTGTTGTTGGCTATGTCAAGCAAGTTATCAAGAGCTAGCACTTAAAAAAAGTACTAATCAAGATTATAAAGTCAAGTTCCATTCTTGTGAGGTTTTAAGAGTTTCTGTGTCAGGTCTTGCATAATGCATGAAGGATTTGAATTCTTTACTATTCATGCATGGATGGGGGAATATATCAGAAAGTTGTAATTCATATTTATTCGTAGTAAAAATGTTCAGATTTCTACCTGTCCAGTACTTTTTAGGTGTGCATGAGTCATATAGCTCAGGGTTCTTCACATTAAGCCATCTTTTTTTAATTTTTAGCCTATGGACATAAGATAGTATTGTTACTATTACTGAATACCAAGCTACCCTGAAAAGTTTAAAATGACTTTTTACTTTTCATTGGTTTATTACTTTTCTGTGGTTTGAGTTGATAAGCTAAATTTCTTTAAAATTGAATACTTCTGTTCCTTGAAAGACATCATTAATAAGAGAAATGAATAGGCAAGCCACAACCTCAGTGATCATATTTACAAAACATACAACTGCAAAAAAAACAAAAACAAAACTGGCACACTGAATAGAATGAACTCCCACAACTGAATAATGCAAAGACAAACAATCTAATTAAAAAATGGGCAAAATCTTTTGGTAGACACCTCATAAAAGAACATGTGCAAATGTCCATTAAACATATGTAAAATTGCTCAATAACAGTAGTCATGAGGAAATACAAATTAAAACTATAAGATGCCACCATACATCCACTTGAATGGCTAAAATTAAGAAGACTGATAACTCAAATGTTGGCCAAGATGTGGAGTATCTCAAACACTCCTATGTTACCGATGGGATGTAAAATGCAGCAACCACTTTGGGAAAATGTTGGCAGTTTCTCATAAAATAGAACATACACTTATCCTGTGACCCAGAAGTTTATCCCTTTGATATTTATTCAAAAGTAAGGAAAACAGAAAGATTTTTACAAATATACTGATACTCTATTCCAAACGGCTTCAAACTGAAAAAAAAAATTAGTGTACATCAATAAGAGAATGGATGAACAATCTGTGATATATTTACACGATGGAATATTAACTCAGCAATAAAAAGAAATAATGCACTAATACAAACAAGAAGAATGAATCTCAAAAAGCATGCGAAGGAAAAAAGCCAAACACAAAAGCACATACTCTATGGCTCCATATATATGAAGTTCTGCAATAGGCTAATCTAATCTGTATTTGGTGGGGGAATCCAACAATCAGAACAGCAGGTGTCTCTGGAGGTGGGCTACAGCTTGACAAGGAAGGGCTATGAGGGAACATTCTGGGGTCAAGAATAACATTCTGTCTTTATAGGAGATTGTCAAAAATTAGTAAATATCGCTTAAACTTTGTGTTTTGTTGTATATAAATGCAACAATTTCACAGGATTAGATAAATGAAAAGATAGACAATATTTCACAGAGCGTATTCACATAAAGCTTTAATCAAGGCAAGGAGAATGGCATAGCAAAGTGTAGGTGATCATGGGACCAGAAACTCCCAGGGGCAGCTCATCAGGGGTCCGTTTGACTCTCATAGAATGCACTGAGTCTGTGGATTATGAGTCACTGATAAGGGAGTGGAGAATCTTAGTTTCAGGAGACCATGAGGAAAAATTTCCGGTGGAGTCTTTTATGCCCCTCTAGTCACATAGGCAAGTCAGGGTGTTTGGCCAATTACGCCAGGTGTAAGCCATCAATAAACAAGTTGGCCCTGGGTGTAAAGTTTAATATTTGAAATTAAACAGCACATTAGAAATTTTTAGTTATCCCACTTGTTCTTATTTTGGTACCAGACTTCCAAGCATCTCTGGAGATAAGCACAGAACTATCACAGTTTAACTGTCAGATAATGGTATTTACACTGTAAATTTTACCTTTATAGAAAAGAAACTACAAAGAAATTGAACTCTAGTTTATAATATGCAGATTCTGCAATTGAATTTATTTATTTATTATTTATTTTAAAAATTTAAATTCAACTAACCAAGGTATAGTATGTTATTAGTTTTTGATATAATGTTCAATGATTCATTAGTTGAGTATATCACCCATTGCTCATCATATCACATCCCCTCTTTAATGCCCATCACCCAGTTACCCCAACCCCACCCACCTCCCTTTCCACAACCCTCAGTTTGTTTTCCAGGGTCTCATATGGTTTTTCTCCCTCTCTGATTTCTTCCCATTCAGTTTCACTGCCCCCCACCCCTATTGTCCTCTGCACTATTCCTTATGTTCCACATAGGAGTAAAACCATATGATAATTGTGTTTCTCTGATTGACTTATTTCACTTAGCATAATACCCTCCAGTTCCATCCATGTTGATATAAATGGCAGCTATTCATCCTTTCTGATGGCTGAGTAATATTCCATTGTATATATGAACCACATCTTTTTTTTCTGTCAAAAAATTAGAGAGATTGATGGATGGATAGATGAATAGATATGTGGCTAAAACATAAGTAAAATCTTAATGGTAGAATCTAGTAATTGGATATACCAGTTTTTATATATTAAAATTCTTTCAAGTTTGCTGCATATTTGAAAATTTTCATAATAAGATGTTAAAAAAATTCCTAAGGTCATAGATTTGTCAGGTGTGCTATAGCTTATAGTTTTGACCTTGAGGAAGGGGATGGCCCCAGTAAAAATGTGAATTAAACAAAGTACATTGTTTTCCCTTTTCCTGGATTCTTTATCTGCTCCTCTCTTTCTCTTGCCACCTCCTATCTGCTTCTAGCTGATTATGAGCTTTCTGCTCATCACTAAATCCCTCCCTTAAAGTTTCTTTCAAAATCACTCTTCCTTCAACTCTTAAGTTTTTTCATTTCCTCACTGCACTAAAACCAGTTAACTGAAAAGGCAACTTATGCTAAGGTGCTAATAACTATAGACAAAGTTTTAATGAGGTCTACTCTCTTTGACTAGTGCTGACAACTATGCGTCTATAAGATTTTAAGGAAATTTCATTTTCTTGAGATAATTTCAATTTAAAAGTGGAAAAAATATTGTTCACATATTTTTCACAATATCATATATCCAGGGAGGAATTTTATAAATGCGAAATTCAATAGTATATCTGAAATGAATTTTGTTCTGGAGAAGATGAGAGCATACTTGACTGGAGGGCAAGAAAAAGTTTCAAATTGAAGGTGTATCTTAAAGGAGGAGTAAGTTCCTTGCCATGAAGATATTGTAGGCAAGGGAAATGAAATAAGTGAAGGGACGGTTGTCTGTTAATTTGCTGGATTCTTTTTGGGGGATAATGCAGGGCTTGTACTGGACCTCTGTGTTTTGACAGAGATTTTTGAATTTTATTTTGGCTATGTTTGGAAGGCAAGATGTTCAATTTATTTCCAAGGAAAGTAGAAATCTTAGACTGTAGCCTTGGGACCAGGATTAGAGATCTCAAGGGCCCAGGTGGTGTTGAATATGACTTCATAAGTCATACAAAAGTCCATTTCATTAATGTGCATTTTACGTAGACTTTTAATGTATTCTCATACAGCTGATTACTGAATGTGGCATTATCTCTGAGGGAGAACCATATAGAGAGCAAGGCAGAGGTGCCAAGAAAAGAGAGATGAGAGGTAGTATCTCAAACCTAAAAGGAAGATTTCTAAGCGCACTCATTGGAGTGGTGCAGCAGATAGATATTTCTGGCAATGCAATGTTTATTGACATCTGCATGTCAATAAATAGTACACCAATTAAAAGACGAGGATTTTTCAGATTGGAGCATAAAAAAACCTAACTCTAGATTGAAGCCAAAGTCAGTGAGTAAATATTCGGAAAATATGGGATAAAAAGGGGCAAATGTATTCTCATGCAGTGGGAAAAAAAATAATGTGGGGATCTTGACTTTTAAGAGATTAAACAAAATGCAATTTAGGCCAACAATTATTCAAGGAGAAAGAGAAGACTCTTTTTTAATGCTAATATGAGAAATTTATAAGGGAGATAAACATTATGAGTAATTAGGCCTCAAATACAAATACCTATAAAAATCTGAAAATGCAGGAAATTAAAAGGAAAAATATATCTACTTACTAGTAGTAGATTAATTTTGTCTACCTCTCAGTCTATGGTAGGTCAAACTGCACAAAATGTAAGATTTAGGTGACCCAAAAACATAATTTAGAAAGTGTGTCTGACTGGTATATATCAAACTTTGAACCCTGAAAATAGAATACCCATTCTTTTCAAGTGTCCTTGTTATACTCATGAAACTGATCAATTAAGAGGTCACAAAGCAACCTCAAACATTCTGAAAAGTAGAAATAGTATAGAAAATTTCTCTGATTGAAATATGATAAAAAACAGAAAATAATAACAAAACCAGAAAACAAAAGAGAGTTCCATTTGGAAATTAAAACAAACAAATTAACAAAGTAATTACTTCAACCATCTCTAGAGTCAATGTAGAACACACAGAGGAATTGCAGAATTTCTATAAAATAGTAATAATGACAACATTACACATAATAATTGATGAGATTCACTGTAGGAATGCTTAGAAGCAAATTTACAAGCTGAAATATTCATATCAACAAAAGAGAAAATTGAAAACAAATAAGCATCTGAACCAGAGGTTATAAAATGAACAACAAAATGTGTTAGAAAACAAATAAGTATAGAATTAATAAATGCCATAGCTCGTTCTTTGAGAAAAAAAATTAGATAAATCATTAATCTACTGAAAAAGGAAAGAGAAAATGACCATAAAGAAATGACAGGATGTAAAAAGTCAGAGAAACAAAGGAGATCTTAAAAGCCTGTTAGATATCACTTTACTCAAATCAGTCCATAGTAGTATATAGAGACCGTCTTTAATCTTGTTTATTGCTTCATTTTACTCTATTGTGTAGATATACATATCTTATTCAACAAGACACCTTTTGATAATAATTTAAGATATCCTAGTTTTTTTGTTTTTTGCCATTACAAATAATGCTTCAGGGAATTTTCTTGTACACATATCTTTTTATATTTTTGCTAACGAATCTCTAGGGATACATTGTTAGAATTAGGATTGCTTGTTCAAAGGTCAAATGAACATGCAACTTGCTAGATATTGCCAACGTCCCTTCCGTATTTTTGTTCCCACCAGTAGTGTATGAGAGTGGTACCAGCATCTTTTTTGGAGGGGGTTACTATATAAACCTACATTAAATCTAACATGGGGAATAAAAATAAATAGGAAAACTTTGAAAAAGAAGAGCAATGAGGGTAGAGAAGACTTAAAAGTTTTAAAGTATGAAGATTTACTAATTAAATCACTGTAGTACTAGTACATGAGGATTTATACAGATAAACGAAATAAAATGGAAAGTATAGAATTAAGCCCAAATTCATATGGAAGTTTAAAATGTGGGTAAGATTGCTGTTGAGTAAGTGGGGAAAAGAATGGGCATATCAATAAGTGTGGTCAGACAACTAAATAATTATCTAGGGAAAATAAGATTAGACATATTTATATCTTACAATGTGTACTAGGATAACATCTTTTAAAGTTTATGTATGAAAATTTGAAATATATGTACTCAAAAAAATAATAAAAATATTTGCTCAAATTCTTGGAGTGGAAAACTCTTTACAATTGAAAATGTGGATGGCATAAAAGAAGGGTTTGAAAACTTAATGATATAAAACTAAAAAAGTTCATATTGCCCTCCAAAAAAATAACATGAGCAAATTCAGAAGATTAATGACACATTCAGAAAAAGTTATTTTCAATAATCTGTATGTTGAAAGCACCTAGGAAAAGACCAACAATCAGGGCTAATTTTCCTCTGGAACATGATGCTACAGGCATGCCAGGTTACACCTGGCATCCATTTGAGTTAAGCTGGCATCCTTTGCTATTGGCTGGTGATTGTGCCAAACTGATTGTTAAAATTTTTGAACATCAAACTTTCCAATAACTTGACAGAGGAAAGGACATATAATAAAGCAGCTCCTCAAAATAATGCAAAAGAGTTCCTTAAACATATGAGAAGATTCTCAGTCTCACTCATCACAAGTGTATAATGCAATGTGTCCAATATAATGCAGTTATGTGCAAGTATAAAATATAAGAAGTTGTCTGTATCATCATGGTAAGATGACACGTTATCAAATGAAAATTTCAAGGAACAGAACAGTAGGTGCAGCATGCTGGCCCGGTGTAAAAATAATAGATAAATGGTAGAAAATATATACATGAGATTTTTATTATATATGCTTGAAGAAATTTTGGAAAGACACACAACCAAGTGATAATGTTGGTACCTGGTAAGAACAGGGTGGGGAGAAGAGCTGGGCAAACAGAGAACCGTGGTGGAAAAGAGATTTCCTTCCTGCATACATTTCTTTACATTTCTTTGTTTTGGAACCATGTGAAATGCATTAGCTATTTAAAGATTAAATGAAAACATTAGAGGTAAGAAAATGCAATAAAAGGATGGCCATAGAACAAATAGAAAAATATATCTCACTGCAGAGGTCACACTCTATTTTGCCTACTCATAAGATTAGCCCAAATTTACATCGACATTTTCCAGGAAGAGTGATGGTAATTTTTTCCCTCCAGTCACAGAAGAACCTCTCCTAAAAAAAAAAAAAAAAAAGAAGAACCTCTCCTTTGTAGAAACCATAATGATGTTATCTTGGTCAGTAGAAGACATTTTCTGTGTGAGCGTGTGTGTGTGTGTGTGTGTGTGTTTTAATGGTTTTATATTTTAATTCCAGTATAGTTAACATACAGTGCTATATTAGTTTCAAGTGTGCAATCTAATGATTCAACAACTCTACACATTATATTTATCCAAAAAACAGCAAGAATTTTCTTACCTTCAAGATGATCTTCCTCTATAGATGTTTTGATATTTCTAAGCACTCTAAACTTGACTTGTTCCTCCACCACAACTGACTGCAAGAACAAAGTATCAAAATGTGATTTTGTTCTATTGACTTGTTATGAAATAATTTGGGGCTCTTTTTCCTTTGATCTGCTTTTTTAGAGCTCATCAGTGCTGACCACTTTTGTTGCAGTGGCTGTTAACCAAAGTTTCTTTTTTTTTTCTTTTCAAGTTCCTTGGGTTCAGTGACAAAGTGTTGTTTGACTACTTGGATACTGGAATATGCTCAATTATTTGAATTTAGCTTTGATGGACAGACCTATTTCTTATCATATCATATGCTGCAGATCATATCTGCGTATAATATCTGGATGTCATATCTGCAGATAAGAACTGCCCCACCTCCACTCAGTTGAAAACCCAGTTTATAATAAATGGAGGTTGTTGATATAACACATATTCACCTTTTCATTCAAAAGGGATAGGTTGTTGGTACCTTTTACATAATACCAATCCTGAAAATAATCGGGATAAATAGAAATAATCAGTACCACCATAAAAGCAACATTATCCCCCATTCCTATGTTTACTTCATCTGAATGAAGAGAAAGAAAATATTTTTTTTCCTCTTACCACCCCTCAGATTTCCCAGAAGTGTGTCTTTTTATTCTTTGAAGAGACGGATAAACATCTAGACAGGCAGTCTTGATATTGTACTTGCTACTGACTTGGGGAAAGTTTCCCTGAATTTAGAGATTACATCCCCTTTCTTACTTCTCCATCATGATACTTATTATAGTTTAGAATGTGTGACTTTATAATGTGAATCAATCATCCTTTCTAGACTTTAGTTACTGTGAGGGCATGGTCCATGTCTGTTGGCTAACTTTTGTATGTATCCCAGTGGAAGGCAAGTGCTCTGGCATGCAGTGCAAACAAGAATGAGGAAGGGAAGGAAGGAAGGAAGGAAGAAAGGAAGGAAGGAATAGTCTTTGAGAATTTTTCTGGGAAAGATCCCAGATAATGGCCTGAAAGTTAAAAAAAAAAAAAAAAAGAAAAAGAAAAAGAAAAGAAAAAAAGAAAAAAATCCTTCCTTTCTTTTAAAGTTCTGATATCTGGACAGGCTCAGGAAGTCCAATGATAATCTTAAAAGTTAATTGAGTTTCCAGGCAGGAGTGTGTTTCTGTCTTAAAAGGTAATTTTAGATTACTCCCACCTTGGGAAACTTTAAATTAACTGTCCTACAATGGTGGTGAGCATGAAAGCACTGCATACCAAGAGAGACAAGGCAAACTGGGACAACCTGGAAATAAGACGTTATTTATTTATTTATGCAGGTATGCACATGGTTATCAAGATGAATAGTCTTGAAACTTGAATGTGCTTCAGGATCACCTGAAGGACTTGTTGACACAAATTTCAGGTCCTACTCCATGGCTTCTGACTGAGTAGCTCTGAGGTAGGGCCACGGGATTTGCATTTCTAATAGGTTCTCTGCTTCCGCTGCTTGTTCAGGCACCCATACTTTGAGAACCATTGCTCTGTCATGTCTCTTTCTGTGAATTTTAACTGGAAAATTGAATAACTGCTTCCTCTATGTTTTTCTGTCTGTCTGGCCTCTCTCCTACCATTTCCTTTAGACTCTTGATTCCTGGCAAAGTTATATATATATATATATATATATATATTCATATTCCAGAATCCCATTGCTGTTTGGGATTCTGGAACACTCAGTTCTTTATATTTAAGAATTAATAATATAATTTATAATTAAGAATTAAGAATATGAAGAATTCAGGAAGTAGCAACATTCCAACAGATCAAATAAATCATCTGTCTGGATAGAATTATAGTCATTTCTCATTCTCCGAAGTCTCCCAGAATGGGGATTTTTTTTTTCCCAAATACTTTTATTTTATTTTTTCAGTGTTACAAGACTCATTGTTTATGTACCACACCCAGTGCTCCATGCAATACGTGCCCTCCTCAATACCCGCCACCAGGCTCACCCATCCCCCCACCCCCTCCCCTCCAAAACTCTCGGTCCCTTGTTCTGAGCTCACAGTCTTTCATGGTTCTTCACCCAGAATGGGGATTTTTTAAAAATCTTCCTTAAGAGATATGAGTAATCCATTCTTGGGGCTTGACCAAACTATGGGTGTCTTCTGAAGGGAAAGCATAGGGGAAGAAAATTTCCAAATTTACCTATTCCTGGTATAGATTTTCTCTATTACCAACTCTGCACTTTTTTACTCAGCTTTTTATTTATTATTATAAACCCAATGTTGACAGGCAAAAATGAGTGAGGAATAAGAAGAAAAAGGAGAGAGAAATAGAGCGATGAATGGGAGAATTGGAAGCAAAATAATACCTAATTATTTAAGATACTCTCAAAGGATATTACTAGGAAATGCATAAGAAAAAATTTAAATGAACTTAAAAAATATATTCAATTTCACTGATAACAAAATAAATACAAATTAAAGAAATAATAAAGTACCAGATTCTACTTAAGAAATTGATGGACATCATTTTTAACAGTGATGATTTCTCGTATAATAGAAGGAGCAGCAAAATAGTAATCTTTAGATATTGCTGATGGCACGTGTATTATAAGAAAGTATGAATGGTTTAAAAACAATAAATACCACTCTATATTAAAAGGTCATCATGTTAGAAGGTCAAATATTCAAAAAATCTTTCTCCCATATTTCTTTTCCTCTTTGTCTAGATTTTGCAGCCCGTAATTATTACTACAATAATGGTAATCTTTTCTAGGTTAGATAAAAGAATATGGCCACAGAATGGTGCATGCAGATCATGGACTTGATGTTGAGAAACAATCATTAGAGAATTTAATAAAAAAAAAAAAGCAAGGGACTAGACACAAATCAGGAGAGAGACTTAGATTTTTGGAAACAGAGAGATAGGGCATCCTAAGTGTGAAATATCTACACGACTGCCTGTCAGTGGGAGAATTATTTATGTGCAAATATCAGAACATTTCACTAATTTAATACCAGATGACAGGAAAATCCATTTGAATCAACAAAGAAAGAAACAGAATATTTTTTCAACTGCAATTCCAATGCTTTATTGTACAAATCGTAACATTCTAAGCTAATGACCTGGTGTGGATATAAGGATGATTTGACTTAGTCTATTGGTTTTTCTGTTATTTGTATGTTAATGAAAGTTCTAAGTACTTGAAAACAATTTATTTTAGTAAGTAGGATAAATTCTCCCTCTCGAATCCTATTTATATTATTCATTGGCTGCCCCAAAACCTTTTCCTTGGACTAAGTGAAACAGCCTCAGTCCATGTTTGAATGATAACCTTTCAAATGACTGGAATCTAACTTACTTTTACCACACTATGTATGAGAATAACTAACTGAACATGAATGAATGATTGCCAAATGGTGTGGTTTACGTTTGTTAGAGAAAGACCAACAAATGAGGAAATTTATTTCTGAAACTGTTGCATTTGCTGACATGTAATTTACACACTGTGTCTCTGTTTTCTTTGCTATGTAACAAATTAACTGCAAAATCTAGCAGCTTGCAATAACATTCTTTCTTTTGCTCCTGATTCTATAGATCAGCAATTTGGTCTGGGTCTAGCTGGGCAATTGTTCTTGGCTGGACTCATTCATATGACTGTGGCCAGTGACCTGAGCAGCAGGAGGCTAGTTGGTCTAAGAAGGCTTCAGCTCATGTCCGACCCACATGTGTCTCACCCCCTAGCAGGCCAGCTTGGACTTGCTCACATAGTAGCAGCAGGAGTCTAAGAGACTGTGAAAATGTGCAAAGGGGACAGGATTGGCAGTTACACGGAATTGTTTATTCCACATTTGAATGGCCAATGCAAAAGTAACAAGGTCATTCCATATCCAAAGGGTGGAGAATAGATTTCAATCTCTTTTTTAAGTCGATGAATTCTTGGCTTTATTTTATTATTTTCTGTTTTTATCATTGAGTGTATGACACAAATGTAGTAACACAAAGTGGTGCTGCTTCTGGCTTGGTAAGAATCTTAACAGCTGCACTGGAAAGTTAACAAGCATATTTATCTTTTGAAATGGAAAGTTCCTCAACATGGATTCTTTTTTAATTGAAGTATAGTTGACATAGCATAGTGTATTAATTTCAGGTGTACAACATAGTAATTTGACATTTATACACATTGTAAAATGGTCACCATGATAGGTGAAGTTACCATCTGTTATACAAATATGAGAGATTATATTCACTATACTGTACTTTTTATGTCTGTGACTTATTTTATAACTGGAAGTTTGTACTTCTTAATCCTTTTCACCTATTTTTGATGGTAACCACTTGTGTTGCCGTTTTTGCAATCTGCCACAGACTGGTAGAATTTTTTTTAAAACACAGAATATTATTATATCAATTGTTGACATAAGCTATTCTTTTTCTCTTTTTCATGAAGTAGGATATTTGTTGGCAAGGTGATTTCCAGTGAAGTTAATTATTTGGTTTAAAATATAGAATTAATTTAATTGCATTCACATTCTCTAGATACTCTCTGTGTTTTAATGGCTGTTCATCATCTACAGTATAAAAGCAACTGAATTCCTTAAGAATCTGCCACTCATGATCCTCCCTACCTCCCCATCCCTGGACTCCAGCCATGTTTCCTTCCTCCCCACCCCTGGACTCCAGCCATGTTATACAATTTGTTATTTCATGGACACCTCGTGAGCTTTTTTATCTCTGTGTGGGCGTGTGAATGTTTCTGTGCAGGAATTAATTCACCTTCCCTGAATGCCTTTTACTTGTTTATTTGCTTAATTTGTTTTCAGTTCCTCAAGCATCAGCTTAACTCTGTGAACCTTCCTTGATGACCTCCTTTGCACCCAAGAAAGTTTCAGGAGCAAGCAGAGCCTCTATGCCTTATTACCTACCAATGAATTAAAATTATTTGTGCTCAAGTTTAATCGTACCTTTAAAACATGAGCTTCTTGAGGGCAAAGAATGCGTCCTAATGCGTCCTAATTATCTTTGTGTAGGCTGACTTAACTCTGTATTTAGCATATAGGAGTAGATGCTCAATATTTTTTTAATTATTAAATGAATGGAGGGGTGAATGAGTGAAGAACTAGTCATATTATTCTCCTTTTTTGAATCTATGACAAATTCTTTAAACCTCTTTTACTGTCTTATATAATCTCATAGTTTTAATCGTCAGTGCTCCACAGTTGATTCTTAAATCTTTTTTCTGTTTGGTTTTGTGTTTTTGTTTCTTTGTTTAGCCATGATTGTTTTCTTGAGTCCCAGGGCTATCTTCAAATGGCCTTTTTGATATTCACACCTGCACATCCTGCTGTTTTCTTAAATATAACATGCCATGATTTGAACACCCAGTCTTTCTCAAAGCTTGCCAGGAATCTGCGTTCCTACCTCTTATAACTACTGCTGTCAATGACATTACCATCTTCCTAAAAATCCAAGGAGTCTTTTGCATATCTTCATGTGAGCTTCGAACAAGATGAATGATAGAGATAATCAAATACACTTATCATCTCCATGTTACCATCACTAAAATCAAATCTCAAGAAAATTAACAGGTTTTCCCTTAGTCATTTTGATCAAAATGTTAGAACTGAGACTCAAACTCAGGTCTGTCTAATTTAAAAAGACCGTGTTCTTTTACCTCTGATTTCAGAGTGGTGGGGATGAGTTTGATGGGGCTTGTTAACTCATTGACCAGGGATAAAGAAAAGAAGAAAGAGATTCTCATTTCTCATTCTCCCTCATTCTCCACACCCAGCCAATTTACAAGTGCTTGATTTATCTTAACAATATCTTTTCATCACTTATCTCCCTTTTCACTTTAGCTTGTGGTTCCTTAGTTCATTCCTTATTGCCTCTTTCAGTAATTATTGCAAAAGCTTTCTAACTTGTCTCCTTTCCCCAGTATCTCCTGAGATTTAGGACAGGGCAATGACTTATCTTAATGTCTTCACATAGACTAACTAACCTTGCATAGTAGGATGCTTGATAGAATTTTTGAGTTACATTTTACTACTGAACTTTTTTCAGCTGAGAGTATTTTTCTAGAAATAATAACTGTAGAATATGTTATGAGTAGCAACATGGAAATTTTTATCTGCCTAACCTAATTGAAGAATAAATAAACAAAATTTCTCTTTTCAGAAATCAGTAGCAGATGTTGCAGTTAAAATATAGACAGCATATTACAAAATGTATTGATAAAATGGACACAATCCCAGTCATTTAACTGTCTTCTGCTTACCTAAATCCACCTGCTGTTGAAGCCAGATAAGTGTTTATTTGCATTTACATGCTAACCTTTACAGATAGACATTATTTACAAAATTTTCTTTATTATATTCTGAACACGTGGGTATTTATTCTGGCCATTATACATGTATTTTTATTTTTTAAGCCAGGGAAGAACATTAGAGAAGGAAAGATATTTGTCTGGGTAGTGAATTAGCTAATGCTAATGCTTACGGGTGTTTACTACCTTCTAGGAGATGCACTTAAGCTTAAGGGCATTATTTCATTTAATCCTTATGAAATAGCTATTCTAATCCCTATTTTACAGATGAGGAAATAAAGGCTGAGGTTAAATATCTTGCCCAAGATGATTTAGCAACTAAAAGATAGAATAGGTTTTGAAAGAAATATGTGAAGCTTCAAAACTCTGTAGGAGAAGATTCTTTGGAGGCCACTGGAGGTAGCTGATATCTCCTACAGCGAGAGGTTGGATTTCAGTTGTAGGGACAGTTTCAGTAGCAGGATTCAGTCTCTAGAAGCCTTGCTGAAATTAGTCCTGCCTTCTTAAACCTTGTCCAGATGTAAATGTCAAAGCTTTGTAAGCTAGAAACTAAGTCCCATCTATAGCTCTCAGCATAATATTAAACACATTGGAAAAGGGATTGGGATATAAAATTAGCTACCTGTTATATTTATCTACTATTGTTGCGGTATAAGACCACAAACTTAGCAGCTGCAAACACTATATATTTATTAGCTCAGAGTTCTGTAGGTCAGAAGTATGGTCAGGGTTTTCCAAGGCCAAGATCAAGTGGTCTGCAGGATGTGTTTAACTCTGGAGCTCAGGATCCTATTCCCAACTCATTCAAGTGTTAAAGAACTAAGTTCCTTACGGTCGTAGGACTGGAGCCCCCTGTTCCTTTGCTGGTTGTCAGCCAAGGCCTATCTCAGCTGGGAGAGGCCACTTCAGTCTCTTGTCACATGTTCCTCCCCATCCCGAAAGCCAGAGATGGTGACTTTTTTGTTGTGCTGAATTCTTCTCACACTTCAAATTTCCTTTTGTCAAAAAGAGCCCATTTCCTTTTAAAGACTCATATAATTAGGTCATCCTAACCTAGTTACCTTTCTTAAAGTCACCTAACTTGGGACCTGATTACATCCACAAAATCCTTTCACAGAACCACCTAGATTAAGATTTGATTGAATAACTTAAAGAAGGTGTGTATATACCAGAGGGCAGGGTCTTATAGTCATTGTAGAAATCTGCTAATACCGGTCCAAATTCCAGCATCTGAGATGGACTTCTTTGCATCCATATGCCACTCTCCTGGAAGCTAATAGTCCTCTTAAACCCTATTTTATTTACTTAAACATTGTGCCAGGTATTATTTAATATTAAGCATTATTCACTTACTTAAGCACTAAACATATATTTTGATTTTCCTGGGTCTAATGCCAGGCTATCTGGCTGTGGTTATGACTCACCTAGCTTTTCTCAAGTAACATCTTGCCCTGTGCTTTTTATAGGAACAAAACTCCTTTTCTATGCTCTTTGTTTATGCTTGATATATAGCTTTAACCTCGTCACATCACCTAGAATCATTAGTATCTATTGAGACTTTGCTATAGGCTGGGTCTTGAGGACACAGATAAATAATACATATAGCCATTATCTGAAGAGGGCATAAATGGTAAATAATAGTTGGCTTATATTATTATACACCATCACAGAGATGTTTATATGCTTTCTCTAGTGAGAGAAAAAGGAAGGGAGTGACTTTGAGCAAAGTCTCTATGGATGAGTTGAAGTGCCAGGTGAACTAATTGGGGCAAAGTGTTCTAGATGTGGATCATGGCACATTAAAGAAACTGCAAGATATTTGGAATGGCAGATGCATAGGGTTAGAGGAGTACCAATGTGAAAAATATGATTAGAAAAGTAGTTAATGATGCTAAAGTTTACAAATTACGATGAAGATGTAAAACCTGTGAATATGCCAAATATCACAGTAATTATTTGTTATAAGGCAGAAACTACAAGAAATGCAAAATGAAATGTACAGATACAGTGTAATTTTAAGATATTTAACCTCTCTAATCCAACTCAAGAGGACAAAAATAATTAAGATCTGCAAGATACGTACAATATAATCAATATGGCAGATCTTATATATGTGTATTGAAGTTTACACCCCAATATAGTATGCTTTCTTTTCAATCAACATAGAATAGTCAAAAACCTGACCATATTTTAGGTCTTGACACATCATTTTAAAACTCTTGTGTTAATACTCTGTGCTATTGATCTATGTAGATCTCTTTATTAAGCCCTATTTATTAGTAATAGTATGTTTGATTAATATTTTCATCTGTTTTGTGGCTTTTTTTTTAAGTGAGCAATCTTAATATGCTCTTTGTTTTTTCCATGTTCCCTTTTAACCTTTTATTTGTAATATCTTTGGACATATCTTATGATGGTTATTTTACATTTTCACTTGTTCATGATGAGTTGCTCTAGGTTAGCCATTTGTAAATGAGTCATGGGGATAGACTGGGATCAGAGCTAAATGGCAGAATGTCCAAAATAAAGGAGTATTGTGTCTGAATACAGGGTGCTGTATCTTTCAACGCAGCCTTTTCCTCTTTCAACTTCACCAGCAGACTGCTCCATGAAGATACTTTTTTTTTTTTCCAATTTAATATTACATACAGCTCCACTTAGTTATACTTCTCAAGCCTTCATGCCAAACTGGGGTCAGATAAGTTATCTTTCTTATCGAGTCTTTGTATTCGCTTCTCTTGTTCCAATGAGAAATTATTGGTTTCTCTCCCAGGGATTCCGCTTTGGAGAAGGGTGCTTTGTGAGCTTCATCTAAGATCTGAAGGATGGAGTTGTGCTTCTAAAGATTACTCTTGTTATTTAGTGATGATTACTGAGAAGATGAGGAAAACTTCTTTAATCTCACCTTTTAGACTATACATTTAATTTTGCTATTTTTTTAAGGTTTAGTTTATTTATTTGAGAGAAAGAGAGAGAGTACTTGAAGAGTATGGGGAGGGGCAGAGGGACAACCAGACTTCCTGCTGAGTGGGGAGCCTGATGCTGGGCTTGATCCCAGGACCTTGAGATCGTGACCTGAGCCAAAGTCAGATGCTTAACTGACTGAGCCACCCAGGTGTCCCTAATTTTGCTATTTGAATTTCTAATGCATTTCAACTGGATCACTACACAGTATTCTTATAGTTAAGCATGTTATTAGGTAATAAACAAACTCTGTGTCCATTTTGTCTCTTTTAATTGTAGAAATTATTTAGAAGTAAAAACTCTGGATTTAAAATTAGAAATGTTTTGCATTTTTGCTCATAATAATTATTTTTAAATGGTGAATATGTCTTTGCCTATGCATTCAACTGAGAACAAAATAATACTATATTCTATGGTTTTAAAAATTTTGTTTTTAAACAAAACTATTTTGAAACTTTCAGAGATATTTATGACTGCCAAATATTTTTCATTGAAAGGAATTGACATTATAATAATACATTTTTAAATTTTTGTAGATGTCACACAATACATCCTAATGTTAGACTTTGCAAAAATACTCATTGCACATAAAAAGACAGTGATAATAATTGGGAAAAATTCAAATCTATTAATACAGTCATCTCCAAATCAACATTATCACATTTACTTAGGTTGTTTTGTCACACTCAAGATAGAAGTGACTTTAAATAATTTCTGCCTATTGTAATTCTGTTATTTCTTCCTGTTATTGTATAATTTTGAAAAATATAAAATGCTCTCATTATTCAAAGATATAGCAGTAGATCATTTTGGCAGATTTTAATCTCTCAGTAGATTGTATGTTTTATGTAGACAAAAATTGTTTCTTTTACTTCCTTTTGTACTGAAGGAACTTGGGACAATCTCTCTTAGGCTTGTTAGAAGTATTTGTTTAATGGATTTACTCCTTTTCATGGTTGTGATTGCTTCTGATTCTTGTTCTTACCACTTAGTAGTGGTTTCTTGGAGATGAGGGGAACTCCTGTCTTTACTCTGGCCTTTTAACAATAGAAATTTAAGATACCACACATTTAGTAGTCATCTGTCCTTGTACTCCTCTTAGTTAAATTTCTTAGACTCTCCTTGTTCTCAATGAACTTGATTGCTTTGAGGATTACTAGTCAAGTATTTATTTTCTTTCTTACTTCTTACTGTAGACATTTCAGATATACACAAAAGTATAGAAAATAATTATGTATATCTTGCCAATCTTACATTTTTTCTTTTTACTCCTTGATCTCATTCACCTGTTTCTTCCATCTCCCTCCACACACATACCTCCTCTGGCAACACCAATCTGGACTCTTTGTCTCTCTCTTTCTTTTCCTTCCTTCCTTCTTCCCTCCCT
>CM052886.1:20214896-20285573 GCA_028534135.1 Potos flavus
TTCTTTCTTTCTTTCTTTCTTTCTTTCTTTCTTTCTTTCTTTCTTTCTTTCTCTTTTCTCTCTTTTCTTTCTCTCTTTCTTTTCTTTCTTCAGTATGAATTCTTCCAATCCATGAGAATTGAATATATTTCCATATTTATTTGTGTCTTCTTCAATTTCTGTCCTTGACATCTTATAGTTTTCTTTCACTTTCTTTGTTCAATTTATTCCCAGATATTTTATTCTTTTTGATGCAATTATAAATGGGATTGTTTTCTTAATTTCTCTTCCTGATAGTTCATTATTAATGTACAGAGACAACATATTTTTGTGTACTGATTTTGTATCCTACAACTTTATAAGTTCTGTCAGGTTGTTTTTTTGGTTTTTATTTTTTTGATGGAGTCTTTAGGATTTTCTGTATATACTATGTCATCTGCAAATAGTGATAGTTTTACTTCTTCCTTTCCAATTTGGATAATTTTCATTTATTTTTCTTGCCAAATTGCTCTGTTTAGGACTTCCAATTCTATATTAAATAAAAGTGATGAGAGTGGGTATGCTTGTTTTATTCTTGATCATGAGGGAAAGCTTTCAGCTTTTTATTCTTGAGTATGATGTTAGCTATGAACTTGTCATATATGGTATTATATTAGGGTGTATTTTCTCCATACCCACTTTGCTGAGTTTTTATTATACATGGATGTTGAATTTTGTCAAGTGCTTTTTCTACTGAGATAATCATATTATTTTTATCCTTCATTTTGTCAATGTGGTGTATCACATTGGTTGATTTGCAGATGTTAGAATATCCTTGCATTCCTAGAATAAATCAGGCTTGATCATGTGAATGATCCTTTTACTGTATTATTGAATTTGGTTTGCTAATATTTTGTTGGGTATTTTTGTGTCTATGCTCATAAGGGATATTTGTCTGTAATTTTCTTTTTTTGTGATATCCTTGTCTGGTTTTGGTACGACGGTAATGCCAGCAGTAGTTTGTTGTTTTTTCTTTCTTTCTTTCTTTCTTTCTTTCTTTCTTTCTTTCTTTCTTTCTTTCTTTCTTTCTTTCTTTCTTTCTTTCTTTCTTTCTTTCTTTCTTTCTTTCTTTCTCTTTCTCTCTCTATTCCTTCCTTCCTTCCTTCTTTCCAAGAATTTGCTTAGGTTTTCTTTTATTATAGTGCCTTATGGTGATTCATTATAAGCCCTACCTCTTCTGCTCTCTCTAGTTTGAAATGAGCAGAGGTTGCTTTCATGACATAAACCCTCTTCCAGACTTTGCTTTTCTACACAACAACCTTTGAGTAGATTCTTCAAGCAAATTCCAGCAATTTTGAGGACTTCAGCTTGCTGCTTAAAGTCCATGTTTTCTTTTAATGTGATGTTGGATTATATTAGCTAGGGTCTTGTTGAGAATTTTGGCATCCATATTCATCAGGGATATTGGTCTGAAATTCTCCTTTTTGATGGGATCTTTGCCTGGTTTTGGGATCAAGGTAATGCTGGCCTCATAGAATGAGTCTGGAAGTTTTCCTTCTGTTCTATTTTTTTTTTTTTCCTTCTGTTCTATTTTTTGAAACAGTTTCAGGAGAATAGGTATTATTTCTTCTTTGAATGTTAGGTAAAATCCCCCAGGGAATCCATCAGGTCCTGGACTCCTGTTTTTTGGGAGGTTTTTGATCACTGCTTCAATCTCATTACTGGTTTTTAGTCTATTCAGGCTGTCAGTTTCTTCCTATTTCAGTCTTGGTAGTTCATATGTTTCCAGGAAGGCATCCATTTCTTCCAGGTTGCTTAATTTATCAACATGTAGTTGTTGATGATAATTTCTGGTAATCATTTCTATTTCCTTGATGTTAGTCGTGATCTCTCCCCTTTCATTCATAATTTCATTAATTTGGGTCCTTTCTCTTTTCTTTTGGAAAGAGCTGAGATGCCCTTCAACAGATAAATGGATAAAGAAGATGTGGTCCATATATATAATGGAATATTACTAAGCCATCAGAAAGGATGAATACCCAACTTCTGCATCAACACGGATGGAACTGGAGGAGATTGTGCTAAGTGAAATAAGTCAAGTAGAGAAAGTCAATTATCATATATTCTCACTTATTTGTGGAACATAAGGAATAGCATGGAGGACATTAGGAGAAGGAAGAGAAAAATGAAGGGGGAGAAATCAGAGGGGGAGATGAACCATGAGAGACTATGGACTCTGGGAAACAAACTGAGGGTTTTAGAGGAGTAGGGGGTGGGGAGATGGGTTAGCCTGGTTATGCATATTAAGGAGGGCACGTATTGCATGTAGCACTGGTGTTATACGCAAACAATGAATCATGGAACACTACATCAAAAACAAATGATGTACTGTATGGTGACTACCATAACATAATTGAAAAAAAGTAATTAGAAATGTAAAAAAAAAAATAAAGTCCATGTTTACTTTTTTCATCTTCTCATAATTTAGTCCCATTCCCCATATTTGTTATGTATCATCCTCCTTTAAGATATGAGTTGATAGCTATTTCCTAGTTTTATTAAAGATAGAGTTCCACCTTTAAACTTTGTTTTTATTATTTATATGTTGCTTTTAGTTTCTGAGAGTGGTTAGAATAATGTAAATGTTACTCTATCATCTTTAACTAAAAACATGTAAAGGAATATAATGTACAAGCAGATTTTTAAAATTTTGTCTTATAATGGTGGAGTATGGAATGGTAGATAAAGCCTATGGGGGATATAAACAATGACTGTCACAAGTATGTAAAAAGGGAATACTCTGTATTAATGATAATAAGTCCTCTGTGAAGGTAGTTATTGAAACTAAAGAACTTGCTGGCATCCTTGCAGAGTGGATTTAAGCACATGGTAGTTTTTAAAAATTAGATTACTTCTAAGGTCTCACTTCAGTACTTTAATTCTATTATTTCATGATTTGTTTTTCTGCAAAACCATTAGTCAAAGGACTTTTTAGATTCTTAAATGGGAAATTCAAGGCAGTCTGATAAGACATATTTTCTTTTTGGTATTTTTTAGCAGAAAAAGAGAAAAAATATGCATAAGTCTCTTCTTCCTGTTATACTGCTTAATAATCAAAAAATAATCACTGACAAAAAAAATAATCACTGACAAATGAAGGAACAGGTAGATTTAAAATTTTTTTAAAGCTACTTTGAGATTTGAGTGCTGTGTAAAAAAAATATAATGTTATATGTATAGTAGCCCATATCATTTCATTAGCCTTTTAATGGTCTTTCCTCTTAAAATTTAATTAGCAAAATTTATAGTACAACAGCAATTTGTTGTAGATACATTTGAAGAGGGGCGCCTGGGTGGCTCAGTGGGTTAAAGCCTCCGCCTTTGGTTTAGGTCGTGATCTCAGGGTCCTGGGATCGAGCCCCATATCGGGCTTTCTGCTCAGCAGGGAGCCTGCTTCCCCCTCTCTCTCTGCCTGTCTCCCTGCCTACTTGTGATCTCTCTCTCTCTGTCAAATAAATAAATAAAATCTTTAAAAAACAAAAAATAAAAAATAAAATAAATTAAAAAAAAGATACATTTAAAGAGGCTTTCTTGTAGTATTTAAAGGCACCAACTAAACAAAGGGAGATATTAAAATGTTCGGCACCTTGATCTCAGAGGGAAGGAAATGGACCAGAACATAATTGTGTTCGAGCTGTTCTAGGGACTTCTTCAGAATATTCTATGAGCACTACTCTGTACTTCAGAATAACAAGTTGCTGGAACAGCAACATCATGAATTTGCACCTTTGGTGGATAATCATAAGGCTTCATTTTTCTGAAAGTCATAATTCACATCAGCCTGCTGCACTGAGTGAGATAACATTATTTTCTTGTTCGTGGAAATAAAATTCTACAGGTAATTTACTGATGTGCTAATTACCATTTCCAATGATGAGCTGAGGAACACTGTGGTTTCTCAAATTGTTCCTACCCTGAAAAATGTATTTATATTTGCAAAAACCCTGAAGCATGAAATGGTATTAGTCTTGTGGATTGTTGCCAACATGGTAGGCACTATGCTCATATATATATATATATATATATATTTATTTATTTAGTCAATGAGTAGCTATATTTGAACAGGAAATGCTATAAAGGTTGATTTATTTGTGTGTGTGAGTAATAATTTCTCCATAATATCAGTGATGAAAACATTTCAGCATCTGTGGATGCTTAGCAGATAGGAAGATATATATATTCCTTTTTACACAACAGAAGCATTGAACTGCTAAAACCCTGCAAAAGAAATAATACCTTCATTGATTCAAAATTTCTAAAGGTCTTTATTTTAATTGTCTGCTACCTTTAGTTCTCCCACCTGCATTGCTTGCCGCCATCTGGCCATGGTCCAGGTTTTCATTCTCAGTCATTTCTAAGGCTTTTCTGTTTGCTTTCCTGTCTCCAAGTCTATACATATAGGACTCCAATTTATCCCTCAAAGTTTATTTCACCCTTTCTCTGTGAAATCTGCCCTGATTTCCCAACTGATACCTCATTTGTGCCTTTGATATCTCATTTTGTTCCTCACTCATGGCTCTTGTAATTGTGTGCCTTAATCAGGGCTCACGTTATTAGATGTGAAATATGGTAATTGAGGTACTTGTCTTATGCTTTTGCTGATTTGTGGACTTCTTGAGATCAGGAGCTTTGCTTTTCTCATTTTTTGTTTGTATTTCTCCTTTCCTCACGCTTAGCTCTATAACACTGTAATACTATACCTGACATATGGACATATGGTAAATTACAATAGATGTTTCTTGATTAAACTGTTGACTGAAACTTGTGTCTTACCATCATTATCTCCTTCCTTGGCCTTGTGGATGTTGTTCTCATTGTTTTCTTTCTAATTTCTGACTATTCCCTCTTGTCTGCTCATTTATTTTTTTTTCATTCTTCATATATTTCTTTCTTTTTTTAAGATTTTATTTATTTGAGAGAGAGAGAGACAGAGAGAAAGAGAGAGCACAAGCAGGGAGAGGGGCAGGGAGAATCAGATTCCCTACTGAGCAGGGACCCCAATGCAGGGTTGATCCCAGGACTCCGAGATCAAGACCTGAGCCGAAGAAGACACTTAATCGACTGAGCTACCCAGGTGCCCCAGTTATATTTCATTTCTATCTTCATTTTTCCAAACCAATGTCTATGTCATACATTTATGTCCTATCTTTACAACCTTGCCTGCTTTCATCATTCCCTTCCTGAGTATAGTAATCAGAGGTGCACAAGTCTTAAAAGTGTTTTGTACCACCTTTCTGTACTACCTGTCTGATAAAATACTGACTCTCAACTAGTTTTTTCCTACACCTGAATTTGCTGAGAGCTACTTGAGAAAATGCATAATCTACTTGAATACCTCCATTTAGATGTAATTTAGAAACCTCAAATTTAATACACATTTCTAAACCATTCCTACTCATCATTTCCTATTTCAAAAGTAATGGCACCAGTAATTATTTATGTCGAAAACAATGTGCAGTTTATAGCTAATGACCTCAATTAAACACACATACCCACAAGCACACTGAAAAGACATCAATAAATTCATGATATTTGTCTTTGGGTATTTGCCTTTCAGATATTATTTTTTCTTGTATCTACCATACCTTATTCTATACTTCACAATAAATATGAATGAGTTTCGTAATCCAAAAATTTTAAGAAATATTACAGAAAAACCAGAAAAAAGTTAGAACTATAGGAACTGGTCTAGAAATGAACAGGCTTTAGTCTTGATTCTGCCATTATCAATGCATGTGACAGTGAAAGTTCACAAATTACTATTTGCTTCTGTTTTGTCAACATTCTTTTTTTTTTTTTTAAAGATTTTATTTATTTATTTGACAGAGAGAGAGATCACAAGTAGGCAGAGAAGCAGGCAGAGAGAGGGGGAAACAGGCTCCCTGCTGAGCAGAGAGCCCAATGCAGGGCTGGATCCCAGGACCTTGAGATCATGACCTGAGCTGAAGGCAGAGGCTTAACCCACTGAGCCACCCAGGCGCCCCTTGTCAACATTCTTTTACCAAGTATTTTTTGGTATTCCTGTGACACCTGGCACTAGAGTTTTGGTGCTTCGGTACAAGATGTATGACCTGATGGTAACCCAGTCTAGTGGAAGTGACAGATATCTGACAATATACTAATCAAAGCAACAGAATATGAAACCAACAAAACAGGAGCAGAGACAAGAGATAGAGTGGTTTTGTCTCAGGTAGTCTAGAAGGGTTTGGTGATCAAGATCCCAACATTCTTTCTAGTTAGGTGATTCCAATATTGGCTATCTCATCAGTCATGACAATTCCTAAAAGATACTTTTTTATTTGGCTCATTTACACAGAACAGGAACATTTAAAAAAAGAAAAATAATAGAGCATTAACTTTTTAAATAATGAACATATTCGCATTCTCAATAAACCGTAATGCACATACAAATGTAGAAAGTAAGAATACTTGTGGATATTTTTTTCTTCAAACAAGTATGTCCTTAATCTTGAGGAGTGCTCTTTAACAAAAAATGGGATCAATGTTGCAATTGTTTTAGAGAATTGTAAAGGTGATTATGGAAGTTAAAAGTAAGCAATGGAATAATAATTTTAAACACAGTGATAGAAAGTCACATTATTTAAAAGAGAATGGAATACTTCTATCATACAGGAAAAAGGATCAGATCTTTTCATGTTTCAAGTCAGAAAAAATATTATATTAGTCTGATTATATTACCCTTATCTAAATGTAAACGTAAAAGCAGCCATTATGGGTGTGTGGAAGTCATGTTTGTAGTTCTTAGAAGTCAGGCCTAACCTGTTCAAATATTAAGACAGTTTTTTGAAGGCAAAAAATGTCACAGACCAATATATTATAATAGTGTTACAATCAGCATTTATTTATTGAGAAAATAGCTATCTGAATATGGATTTGCAGATTCTAGAAATAATTCTGTACCTTAAATACACTACATATATTCTCACTTTTGTGTATTAACTGTTAGTTTTTGTTTTTTTCCACTAGGAACTTCCTGCCTAATCTTTTCAGCCAAGGCTCATTTTAAGTTCTATATGGTACGTGAAGCCTTGTTCCAACACCTTAGCCTCCAGTGATGTCTGCCTTCTAAGAACTTCCTTAGAATTATAGAGCTGGAGGGAAGCTTGGAGACTACCACCACTTTTTCTGTGTTACACAAGGTATTTGTGTATATTAGACCTTTTTGAAAATGAGAAAACCATGCTTCTTGGCAGGTGGAATGGCTTGGCAGGTGGAACATAAGCTGAATTTCAGCCTTTAGCAGCCTCTTGGCTGGGTATCATTGTCCAGGGCACAACTGCCAATACACATTTTGTTCTGATCATATCTTGCTTCATAATGTTATTTGACTTTTTAATGCCAAATAATATGATATAGAAGATTGATGTAATTTCTAAGGGGTATAAAAAATAAATTTCAGGGTATGATTACATACTTCTTTGTACAATTTTAGAATCCAGAGTAGACCATCAATGAATAAGTGATATTCATATTAAAACTCCAAAGGGCAATTAGATCATATTATCACTGAAGTCAAATCAAAGTTTTAACACTCATATTTGAACTGAGCATAAATGAAAGAAGCTTAAGCTCGGGAGGCAAGTGATATAGGTTATTTACTGACAAAGTGTTTATACAAAGGAAAGAAGACTTCGGAAATGTCATGGGGGAAAATAAGGAATAATTAGATTTAGAGAGACCAGGATAGTTCAAAGAAAAAGATAATTCAGGTACTTCTTGCATGACAGTGTGATATTGGTGAAGACACAGACAAATAGATGAATGGAACAGAATGGAGAACACAAAATAAGCCCACACATGTATTCAGTGGATTTTTGAAGGTGCAAAAGCAATTCAATGGAGGAAGGGTAGCCTGCTGAGAAATAGCTCTGAAATATCAACTGGATATCCCTGGGCATAATAAAGGCGACTCAACTTAAATCTCACATCTTTACAAAAACAAAACAAAACTCAGATGGACTCTAGAAAAATGTAAGATGTAAAACTATAAAATTTTTAGGAAAACACATTGATCAAAATACCCAGAACATAAGGCTAGGCAGTGTTATCAGACTTGATTTTAAAAAGCATAATCTATAAAAGGGAAAATTGGTAAGTAAGACCTCATCAAAATAAAATAAAACAGCAAAAACTTGCCTCTTGGAATGCAGGTCACTCCTCTTTTTTGTAAGTAAAGCCACCTAGATTTACCTACGTGTGAAGTCATCAAAACTTTTTTTTTCCCAATGAAAACTCATCTTCAACAATTTTTTTTTAAGATTTCAAAACAGCTCAACATGCAAAAGATAAAATAATTTGCAACAGCTGTTAATTGGAGGAATTTTTCACAAACTTTATTATCTGCAGACAGATAAGATTGCTAATTTTAACCATTAACAGATGCTTTAGCTAATGATTTCTACATAGTCATTGTATGAAATGTGCTCAAATGTGTATTTGATTATTTTAGTTGATCCTAAGAATTTGCTGGAATTGCTTTAATTCATTTTCTGAAAAGTCTGCAACCAACCATATGAACTACTATTTCAAATAAGGTTGTCTTTTTAGGAGATGGTGTATAATGTATAACTCAGTGATTAATAGCATTCAAGCTTTCAAGCCACTGAACATCTGATCGGAAGGATGAGAAAACCTGTAAGGAACACTGTTATGAATTTGTAATCCCACATCTTATATAGGGAATCTAATTTTACCTATATGACTGCAAAGTATGTTATGTTAGTGCTCCATAATGCTCTTGCTGAGTCTTGAAATGGTGCTGGTTTTCGGTCTCAATTTTATAGACTTATGAGATCGTTGATTGATCTGGAATAGTGTGCAAAACATGACAGCTCAATAGTCATAAAACAATAGATAAAAAAGTTATGTCTGAATTTTTTTCTTACATTGTTTTCTTTTTAAAAGGGAATGTCCTTAAATGTTTCCACACTGATAATAGAAGTCTTTATAAAACTGATACTATTTCTCACACTCCATTAAGCTACCTCTTTTATCTTTGAAATTGATGTGAAAGCAAAAATATTTATACTGTGTTCAGTCCACTTTTTTAAATTGCTTTTTGAAGGTAAAACTAAAACAAAAAAAAATATATTTGAGACTCAAGAAGTGGACAAATACATCTAATTTATTTTGCGAGGATCATTAAAGCCCTGCATCTGTTATATAGTAACTGGGTAGCATTTCGGGTGACAATCTAGAATATTATAGGACACTTTTAATAATTAAAAAATACCATTTTGCCCATATTAAGAAAGAGAAATCTGTTTTGCATCAAGGGTGAAAACCATAGAAAGCCTGAAAACAAAATTTCTTTTCCCTTAATCATACAATTTAAAGATTGATCCTCAGATTAGGATCTTATGATTCTTCATGATTATGGAAATCATGAATATGCAATCAGTAATAATTAACCCCTCCAATACCTCAGTATGCACGCCTAACGGCAACTTCTAGGAACTGTGGATCACCTTTACTTTTCAATTCTTCTTAGTATGAATATTGATGAAATAATAAATTATGAAAGGCAAATAGAAAACAACTTAATTGATTTAAAGAAATCAAATGTCATCTTCAATCAAAGGCAAACTAAGGTATGTATTTTTTATTCCCAAGATCATAATATGCAATGCTTACTTCGGTTAGGTCAACTGTAATACCATGTACGAATTAGTCAAGAAAATGAATCATCTAAAAATTCTCCAGGGGGCACCTGGCTCAGTGGGTTAAAGCCTCTGCCTTCGACTCAGGTCATGATCTCAGGGTCCTGGCATCGAGCCCCTCATCGGGGCTCTCTGCCTGCCTCTCTGCCTACTTGTGATCTCTCTCTCTGTCAAATAAATAAATAAATAAAATCTTTAAAAAAATAAATAAATAAAAATAAAAATAAATAAAAATTCTCCAGGGGCCTAAAATTTGCTTTCTAGCCTCAGTATGGCCTCTATCTTGCAGATCTCCATTGGAAAGGAAGGGGCTATGCAAGGAATTCTCTGAAGCCCTGATCAAAGATGGCTTGCTCTTTGCTCTGGCTTGCTCTAGAATGAAAATCAATGGACTGTCGCCTTCATTGAGAAAGTCTTGCCCTTTCCCGGGACACACAATTTAGTCAGCAGAACTAAATAGTGCACTTAGTTACATAGTTGACTTATATTCTGGCTCCAGCTCCTAATCTATAATCAATCTATTAACAGTTTGTATTCAACAGCCAGTTTGGGGTCCACACTTTGATAGCCTTGCTACAGTGGCTTGTTGCCCACAAATCATCTAATGGTGAACTCTATCCAGGAGAGCAACCAGCTACAAAAGCTGCTAGTGAGTTTGCGCCCTCTGCTGGAGGGATAGAGACATTTCATGATTACTTGTTTGGTAATTTGGCACTCCGAAATTGATAATACCAGAAGTCTAATAGACTTCATTTATGGGTCCTGGTGCAAAAACCTTGCTTGGGGCTTAGATCTGCACTTACTTCTGTCGGAGCTTCACGGGAGCAAAGCGGAGCTTATCTGCTTGGTTCATTTAAAGACACCAACCTATCTGCCGCCTATAGCAAATGTTTAACAATGATTCCAAAAAGTGTCAGGCTAGCACACTGCATATGAGGAGAGTATGGCGAAGTCATTTATGAGAGGGACCATTTCATTTTTAAGTAAACAACAAAGTTTCTCTTTCTATTATTGGTAGTTTCCAGTGTGGTCCAATGGAGCCAGAAGGTACCTAAGTATGTGATTGTTAATGAAAACAGGCCACAGAATCAGATATTGGCAAGTCTTTTTATTTTCCATTTTCACTTGTGTGTGGATTTTTAGACAGTACATGGGCATAAAGGACCAAGGCAAGCCAAAATGTTTCAGTAAATAGGTTTCAGAAATGCCACATTATGGTAAGTATAAATAAACATAAAATTGTTATGCACAATGCCACCTTTCAGACATTTTAAAACCAAGAAATTTCTTATTGATGGCAGCTAAGTGGTTTTTGTGGACTTCTTGTTATATAATATATTCCATCTTGACTGTACTTTTCTTTTTATTCTTTTTTTTTAAAGATTTTATTTATATATTTGACAGAGAGAGAGAGACAGCAAGAAGGGGAACACAAGCAGGGCAGGTAGGAGAGGGAGAAGCAAGCTCCCCACTGAACAGGGAGCTGGATGTGGGACTTGATCCCAGGACCCTGGGATCATGACCTGAGCTGAAGGCAGACACTTAACGACTGAGCCACCCAAGTGCCCCTGACTATAATTTTCTAGCTGAGTTCTTATACATGCAAACACATTTGTAATGTGGGTTCTCTGTGTTATTCCTCTAAATGTTCTGTTAAAACAAATGAACTCTTCATAAAAATTACCTGTGCTCACTGAAGTCAGATGTGAGCTTCATGCCATGCCTAGTGAAGTCACAGGATCAAGCAAATCTCAGGTTCCTCAATTGCGAAAAAAAGGAGATTGGTTTAGCTGATGTCCAAGTCTCTCCACTGAACAATTTATTGTGTGTCTGCCTGGTCCACTGTGCTAGGTACTGGGGCTGAGGAGATAAAATTAGGAAAAAAAAACCCCATTATACTCTATAAATCTTTTCCAGCCTCTCAAATAGTTTAATATCCTAATATTTGTTAATGAGTCTCCGTTAGACTGCACCATAGTTTCTTTATTATCCTGAGAAATTAATTAAAAGCACTTCAAAGGATTCATTACTTTTTCTACTTTAATGAAAGTGTTTAATGAAAGGGGTACTGTTTATAGAAAGCAGAGATGGAGAGGAATGATTTACTGATTAAAAAAAAAAAACCCATTAACTCATTATTGTTGTCTTTACAATATTCAACGGCTGTGGCTCTGAAGTCAGTCAGATTTGATTCCAAATCTCTTTTTTCTGTTGTGTGACCTTGAAGGAGAAGATCTTGGTGGAAGTTCTTTCAACTTTCAGTGAAAGTTGTCTTGTCTATGAATACGGACATTAATCCCTCCGGAGGAGAGTCTACTGGCAGATGAAATGAGAGGATGTTTTAAAAAGCAGTTGACTTGAAAAGGCACGGTAAGCCCCCTTGGGGAATATTAGTGTCTGTTGACATCGTAATAGTCGAGGTTCCTTCTCTTGGGACCTATTGGTTCTGTTCTTATTCCCTTTCTTTGGCTTGGTCTCCCCAGCTCTGATCTCTACTTCAATCCACTTCCGCACTGACACTAGAGTTACAAGTATGATTCCATCACGCCCTTCTTAAAACACTCAATGCTTTTCATCACATGGTTCAAACCTATCTTCCTAAACTCATTTCCTGAAACCACTCCTAGTGCTCCCAGGCTTGACACTTCAAGGGCCCTCTGCTCCTTCCCAGGCTGGTTTGAGAATCTGGCACTTCCTGCCCTGGCTCTGTGTAACTGTGTGCTTGTTTCCATCCTCTTCTGCCTGCATTTCCTGTCATTTCCCCTCCAGAAATCATCAACTGCAATGCTGTGAAATACTTACAGTTTAGTGTAGTACACTTGAAGAGTTGTTGGAGGTAATGTCTCACTACCCTGTCTGATTTTGTTTTCTGGGGACAGACCAGGTAGTACCAAGTCTATAGTAAACACTCAGGGCTGGGAAATTTGGAGATGTTTTGAAAAATAATTTGTTGAGAAAGTACAATATTATATACATCTCAAAAGCTCTAGAAAAGTATTGTAAAATTCACTCTGGAAAGACCTAAAAATTACCAAATAAAGTGCTAGGATGATCTTGACTCATTAATTGAATTTCTACAAAACATTTTACTCTTTCCGTTTTGTAGAAAAGAAAATTAAATCTTTGCTTTGCAAGGCCTTTTGCTTTTATTTATAAGTATGCACACACTCAGATGTGAAATCTATAATTAATATTTTTTTGGTTTCTCCCTAAACTGTTTTGCATCTATAAAATAATTTGTCTCACTTGTATTTCTCCATTCCCCAGGAAAGAAAAACAAACAAACAAACAATTTTTCAGTTGGAGTAACCTTTGAAATAATTTCTTGTGCTCCTAATACATTACAGGTGTCCTTATGTTTGTGTTTAAGTTATCCATATTTTTCAAATTACCCACTGCGATACATTGAGTCAAAAATTCATCTTGATATTGACTGGATAGTACATATTTTCCAAAGTAATAGTGATGAAGGGAGTGAAACAAAAGTCAAAAGGAGCACAGCTTCTCACAATCGCAAGCCAGGAGAACCAAGGATACAGACAAAGAGTAGATTGCACCTTGCTCGCCGTACTCTGACCAGGTGATCAGTGAGGACTGCAAACAGAAACTATTAGTCACACGTTCCTGAGATTCACAGGAATATATTTGCTCTTTTGAGCAGTTCACCAAATTTCAGTGTTGCCATGACAACCTCTGTATTCATCCTTAGGTGTGCACTGGTATCACGTCTTGCCAATTGAGGGAACCACATGATCCCTCTGGGTAACTACTTAAATTATCACCTTTTAAAATAGTGACAATTACAAAATCTTCACTTCACTGTGTATTAAGGTATCAGGCAGCTCTGGGCAGAAGCTAAGCGATAATTTTTGTTATTATCTATCTACAAAGTAACATGTAATGCCTTCCAACTAGGAGCCATTAAATTCCTAGTGGTGGGTAATAAAAACTCTTATCTTTGGATTCCCAGAATTTTACTTTAAATTATGTGCAGGGGTGCCTCGCTGGCTCAGTTAGTAGAGTGTGTGACTCTCAGTCTCAGGGTAATAAGTTCAAGCCCCAGGTTGGGCATGGAGCCTACTTAAAAAAAAAAGAAAAATTATGTTTGGCTCATAATTTAGTTGAAGAAAGGAGTGATGGGGTAGTGGGATGGTTTATGTGACTGACCCTTTGGAGAGAACAAGAAGAGTTTTCCCAAACTGGAACTTGGGAGCTCAAGTTAAAAGACTAGTTGGAAAGGAAGTGAAAATGCTGTGGGACATTTTCTTTTTCATTTTTAAATGGTGATCACTTTCATGCTTTAATTATCTTCTCCTCATCTCTGCACAGAAAAGTAAGGGACACTAACTTATAGAGATAAAATGATGCTTTGTTACTCTTCTATGATAACAGAAATTCCAAAGACCAGAGAACAAATATCTAATTTGTAATTTTTAAAGAAAAAAATAGACATTGGAGATGATAATATATTTAAATTAAAGTAATCCTTATAAGTATATTTTAAACTGTAGATTAGCTTATCTTAGAATTAGTCCTTACTTCTTTTTAAGGTATAGATTATGAAATTAACTGATAAAGTCTGTTTTCCAAGAAAAAAGAAAATATTTGCCTTGTGGGATATGTGAATATGCGCAGCGTAATATATTAATTGTTGACTAATTATCTCAAATTAAAGAAAGTAATGTCTGACTGTCCCAAACAAGTGATATCCCTGCACATTTTAACCCATTTTAGCAAATTTTATGTTAAAAATATGTAATAATACATAAGTAAAGCTCTGCCATCCCACAATATTGACAAAAAAGGTAGATTATTTTTGCATCATTAAAAACAATGGCATTTTCAACATTTAGTGCTTTTCAGGACAATCCATGTCTAAAGCATGGATTCATTACATGCTTGTTGAAAGATTGAGCTGGCTTCTCATTTTAACATGCAAAGTGGTCATTAATATAGTTACTGTAGAAGATGACATGAATAGGGATGGGATAGGTTCAAACTTCCAACTGCTGTGGGATGGTAATGGCTATAATGGTGGTAGGAAACAAACTTAAATCCCAGTTAGTAAGGGAAGGTGGATGCACACTGGGAAGTGGGCAATGTAATCAAGTGAGAGGAATAATGGAAACAGATGGTCTTGAAGGAAAAAAATGAAAGGACTTTGTTCCTGGTATTGGTTTGGGACTGATCTTGATCCATTTGGAGAAGTAGTTCAAATGCATAGGATAGGGAAATGTAATTCCAGTATCAGTACAAAGAATGAATGATCACCAAATCTGAGCTGGGAGAGGCCCTGTAGTTTGGGGAAAGCCAAGCACTGCCATTTAAAGGATAAAAGACAATTGAGTATGGCCACAGGAAGGTTACTGGAGGATATTTTAGAATGCAGATGGCTAGGAGAAATTGTTAACAGCATTAAAAATGAGCATAGCATGCAAAGGAGATAACAAATGAGCATTTTACAGCAGCTAGCATCTGGGTGCAGTTGTAGGCCTCTTTCCAGATGCCTTGGAGTCAGGAGAACAATGAAAACTCAAGAAAGCAGGCTGTGAACAGACGCATTATTAGGCCCTGTCTTCAACATGAGGAAGAAATTAGGAAAGGAAGTTCTGATGATGTAATTGGAGACCCACTAATTCTTTTGTGTATATTTGCTTCTGCTAACTAATAATTAGGAGAAAAACCTGGTATATTTTAAAACAAAGGTTTTTTGGTAGTGGTGGTTGATTTGACTACAATGAACTAAAGACTCCACTCAAGTGACTTAAACAATGAAATGCATACATTACACTGAAATTCCAATAACAATTATAACAGGAAAATTGATTCTAATATCATAGACAAGAAACAGGCTACTGGTACACTCTCAGAACAGAAAGGGTAATTATATTTTTCCACACTCTCTTCACCAAAGCCATTAGTTATTGCCTATCTAGTTTTTGCTACTATAAATAGAGTCAGTCTTGTGTGTGTATACATATATATACACACACCACACATACATATATGTATGCATATATATACACACATACATATACGCATTATATATATATGTGTGTGTATATACATACATCACTTTATCTAGCTCACTCCTACTGATCCTTCAATACTCAGCTTAAACATCAGCTCCTTTGAAGTCTGCCTTGATATACTCACAGGCTGACCGAGGTGCCCTTCCTGTGTATTCGATTCTATTTTATTCTAGCTCTTGTCACGTCATATCATAACCCACTAGTTTGCTTGTCAGTCTCCGCCCTTGACCAAGTGCTCCTTTAGAGCAGGACTTTCTCTGGAGGGCCTGCCCATTCCCAGGATCCAGCAACTTTGTGAGTACTCTGTTTATTCAGAGAATGGCTGGAAAAAATTTAGCAAGTTTCTCTTTGACACCACTGTGCCAGGTGCTATGGGGGTGACAGAAAAATTGTAACACCTGATTTCTGATAGCAGATTGATTCAAATGTAGCTGAGATGGATCCATTATCTACAGCCTCTCCCCACTTTTATTTTTTTTTTTAACTTTTCCTCTGATTCAAGACACTTTTTTCAATTTAGTAACTAAGATTTTACGGTCTTTGTCCTGGGAGAACTATTTAAGGCTTAAATACAGAAGTACTGGTATCAGGATGAACTGATTTGTACCAGAGGATCAAAAGGCTAAGCAGCAGATTGGGAAAAAAAAACCTAGAAGCAGGAGGCTCCTATGCTCTGCTCATACTCAGGGGGCTCAGAGTATCCCCTTACAGGACAGAAATGAGTGTTCGAGACAGCAATGAAATTGAGATAGTTTCTTTTTTTCTTTTTCTTTCTTTCTTTCTTTCTTTCTTTCTTTCTTTCTTTCTTTCTTTCTTTTTTTTTTTTTAAGATTTTATTTATTTACTTGACAGAGAGATAGTGAGAGTGGCAAGCAGGGGGCGTGGGAAAGGGAAAAGCAGGCTTCCTGACGAGCGGGGAGCCCAATGTGGGGCTCTATCCCAGGACCCTGGGATCATGGCCTGAGCCGAAGGCAGACGCCTAATGATTGAGCCACCCAAGTGCCCCTAAATTGAGGTAGTTTCTTAGTAAAACAGGCCAGGCGTGGACTGTCCCCACAATGTGTGTCTATCCTTGCTGTGGCTGTAGGAAATTTTCTCTGGCACACAGATTTATGCTTCTTTCTCACCTGATATTTTTTAAATACTTAGGGGCGCCTGGGTGGCTCAGTCGTTAAGTGGCTGCCTTCGGCTCAGGTCATGATCCCAGGGTCCTGGGATCTAGCCTGGCGTTGGCATCGGGCTCTCTGCTCAGCGGGAAGCCTGCTTCTCCCTCTTGCAGTCCCCCTGCTTGTGTTCCCTCTCTCACTGTGTCTCTCTCTGTCAAATAAATAAATAAAATCTTTAAAAAAATAAAAAATAAAATAAAATACTTAGCAACTCTATTCTCAGCTGGTGCTTTATCAGGAACCTAACCTTCTTTCTCCCTCATCCCCCCAACAGCCTACTGCGACAAGACAGTCCCTGGCCACCCTCACCTGTTTCTTGCCCCTCTTCATCCTACAGTATCATCTGTGGGACGTCCACCAGAAGAGGCCATAGTCCACCTCCTCCCCTATTTCAGGCTGCCTCAAAGTTTGGTCCAGGATACTTTCCTGTCACATGAACAAGGGGAGACCATGGAGCTGTGCTCAGACCCACTGAGAACATAACCACTAGACAAATACATTTTTCTCTCAGAAATAAAATGTAAACGCTAGTGTCGCAGGGCTGCCAGTCACAACTTCAACAGGGAAAAGTCCTGAGTTCCAGTTTCTTAGTTTGCAAAGCCACGTTTAGAAAGTGAATCTTTCTAGTGGTTGCTCATACCAGTGGAACAATTATATTCCAAAGATGTGGAAAGAAAGTATTAGATTTCAGTATTAGAGACTCAGGGCTTCTGGAGCAAGAGAAATGACACAGTGACGATGTCAAGGGGTGTTAGTTTGGCAATAGTTTATAGATCTCGATGGAGCTGTCTGACAATATTCATTCTGGGAATCCCAATCAATTAACCTAACAACAACTCTCACCATGGCACTAATTCTAATCTCCCTATTAGCCATAAGCCTAGCCTACGAATGAACTGAAAAAGGCCTAGAATGAACTGAATATGATAATTAGTTTAGTCAAAAACAAATGATTTCGACTCATTAAACTGTAGCTCATACTACAATTATCAAATGTCCATAGTATATATTAATATCTTTCTAGCCTTCACCCTATCCCTCGCAGGATTACTCATATATCGATCCCATCTAATGTCCTCCCTACTATGCTTAGAAGGTATAATACTATCCCTTTTTGTTATAATGACTGTAACCATCCTAAATGACCATCTTACCCTAGCCAGCATAAGTCCCATCATCTTACTAGTATTTGCAGCCTGTGAAGCAGCACTGGGTCTATCCCTTTTAGTCATAGTATCTAACACGTACGGGACTGATTACGTACAGAACTTAAACCTCTTACAATGCTAAAAATTATTATCCCCACTACTATACTAATCCCCCTAGTATGACTATCAAAACCTAACATAATATGAATCAATACAACAACCTACAGCATACTAATCAACCTTATTAGTCTCACGTATTTAAATCAACTTACCGACAACACCCTAAATTTTTCACCACTATTCTTCACAGATTCCCTATCCGCACCTCTACTAGCCCTCACAACATGACTCCTCCCCTTAATACTCATGGCTAGCCAAGCCCACCTATCAAAAGAAACCACCACCCGAAAAAACCTGTATGTCACAATACTGATTACGCTACAACTACTCCTAATCATAACATTCACTGCCACAGAACTAATCATATTCTATATCTTATTTGAAGCCACACTCCTACCAACCCTGGTTATTATTACCCGATGAGGCAACCAAACGGAGCGGCTAAACGCGGGCCTATACTTCCTATTCTACACCCTAGTAGGATCTCTCCCTCTTCTAGTTGCACTCCTATGAATCCAGAATAACCTAGGCACCCTAAACTTCCTAATAGCCCAATACTGAATTCAACCCGCATCAACCTCTTGATCTAATATTTTCCTATGACTAGCGTGCATAATAGCCTTTATAGGAAAAATACCTTTATACGGCCTGCACCTATGACTACCAAAAGCACACGTAGAGGCCCCCATTGCCGGGTCCATAGTTCTTGCCGCCGTACTCCTAAAACCGGGAGGCTACGGCATAATACGAATTACCATATTACTCAATCCCCTAACAAATTTCATAGCCTACGCCTTCATAATGTTATCCCTATGAGGAATAATCATAACAAGCTCAATCTGTTTACGACAAATGGACCTAAAATCTCTAATTGCATACTCTTCTGTAAGCCACATGGCTCTAGTAATCGTAGCAGTACTTATTCAAACTCCATGCAGCTACATAGGGGCAACAGTCCTAATAATTGCTCATGGTTTAACATCTTCTATACTGTTTTGCCTAGCTAACTCCAATTACGAACGTACTCACAGTCGAACCATGACACTCGCACGAGGCCTACAAACCCTTCTACCCTTAATAGCTGCATGATGACTACTTGCCGGCCTAACTAACCTGGCATTACCTCCCTCAATCAATCTAATCGGTGAACTATTTGTAGTAATGGCCTCATTTTCATGATCCAATATAACTATCATCCTAATAGGATCCAACATTATCATCACCGCCTTATACACCCTATACATACTAATCACCACACAACGTGGCAAACACACTCACCACCTCAAAAACATTAAACCATCCTTCACACGAGAAAACGCCCTAATAGCCCTACACCTACTACCCCTCCTACTATTATCACTAAATCCCAAAATCATCCTAGGGCCTATCTACTGTAAATATAGTTTAATAAAAACATTAGATTGTGAATCTAATAACAAAAGCTTAAATCTTTTTATTTACCGAAAAAGTACGCAAGAACTGCTAACTCATGCCCCCATGCATAAAAACATGGCTTTTTCAACTTTTAAAGGATAGAAGTAATCCATTGGTCTTAGGAACCAAAAAATTGGTGCAACTCCAAATAAAAGTAATTAATCTCTTTGTATCCTCTACCATCGTAACCTTATTAATACTAACCCTACCAATTATATTAGCTAATACTACAACCTACAAAAATGAACTATACCCCCAATACGTAAAAACTACTGTCTCATATGCCTTCGCAATAAGCTTAATCCCTATAACAATATTCCTATACTCAGGACAAGAAATAACCGTCTCAAACTGGCACTGAGTCACCATTCAAACCCTAAAACTATCACTAAGCTTTAAACTAGACTACTTCTCAGTAATCTTCATGCCAGTAGCCCTATTCGTGACATGATCAATCATAGAATTCTCAATATGATACATGCATTCAGACCCTTACATTAACAAATTCTTCAAGTACCTACTTATATTTCTCATCACCATGATAATTCTGGTCACTGCCAACAACATATTCCAACTATTTATCGGCTGAGAAGGAGTAGGCATTATATCATTCCTATTAATCGGATGATGATACGGACGAACAGACGCAAATACAGCTGCATTACAAGCAATCCTTTACAATCGTATTGGGGATGTAGGATTTATTATAGCTATAGCCTGATTCTTAACTAATTTAAATACATGAGAACTCCAACAAATCTTCTCTACAAACCACGAAAACCTAAATTTACCCCTCGTGGGCCTACTATTAGCAGCCACCGGAAAATCCGCACAATTCGGACTCCACCCATGACTACCATCCGCCATAGAAGGACCCACCCCCGTATCAGCCCTATTACACTCAAGCACAATAGTGGTGGCAGGAGTGTTTCTTCTAATCCGTTTCCACCCGCTAATAGAACATAACAAAACAATGCAAACAATTACCCTATGTCTAGGAGCAATAACAACCCTATTCACAGCCATCTGTGCTCTAACACAAAATGATATCAAAAAAATTATTGCTTTCTCCACCTCAAGCCAACTAGGACTTATAATCGTTACCATTGGTATCAACCAACCTTACTTAGCATTCCTACACATCTGCACACATGCATTCTTCAAAGCCATACTATTCATGTGCTCCGGTTCAATTATCCACAACCTAAATGACGAACAAGATATTCGAAAAATAGGAGGACTATTTAAAACCCTACCATTTACTTCCACCTCACTAGTCATCGGGAGCCTAGCACTCACAGGAATGCCCTTCCTCACAGGATTCTACTCCAAAGACCTAATTATCGAAACCGCTAACACGTCGTATACCAACGCCTGAGCCCTTCTAATAACTCTCGCTGCCACCTCAATAACAGCTGCCTACAGCACTCGAATTGTATTCTTCGCACTCCTAGGCAAACCCCGCTTCAACCCTACCATCACAATCAACGAGAATAATCCTCCCCTAATCAATTCCATCAAACGTCTACTGCTTGGGAGCATCTTTGCAGGATACTTAATCTCCCACAACATTACACCCACCACCACCCCACAGATAACTATGCCTCATTACCTAAAAATCACAGCCCTTGTAGTAACCATACTAGGATTCATTCTGGCATTAGAACTCAACACCTCTACACAGAGCCTAAAACTCAAATATCCTTCGAGTCCGTTTAAATTCTCGAACTTATTAGGATATTTTCCCACTATCGTCCACCGCTCTATCCCCAAAACTAATTTATTCACAAGCCAAAAATTAGCATCAACATTGCTAGACATAATATGACTAGAAAAGACACTACCCAAATCCATTTCCCATTTCCAAATAAAATCCTCAGCTATAATCTCTCACCAAAAAGGCCTAATCAAACTATACTACCTCTCTTTCATAATTACCCTAGTCCTATGCCTACTCATTATTAATTTCCACGAGTAATCTCCATAATTACTAATACCCCGGTAAGAAGAGATTTCTTTTGTACTGAGAAGTGAGAAAATTAGGTGGTAAAATATGGAGACATCAGTGAGCTTAAAGATTAAAACAGCTAAGAGTAAAGTGTAAAAAAGTTAGTTGAATATCTGGCTGTAAGATATTCCTGGCCAGTGAGTTTTTCTCTTTTTGACTTTTCTGGACCTTCATCTGTCTCCTCTTCCTTCAGGGCTCAAACTGTGTCTGATAGGTGAAGTTTAGTTTGTGGTGCCCTTGGCCCCACTTTAATGCAATCTTATTCTTTCAAACATCCGATTCTTCAGTTTCTGTACTCACTTCATTCTTGAGAATGACTCTGGACTCGAGATTGTATGTAGCTCTATGCAATTTTAATTCAGCACATCACCTATCTTAGGGGTTGAGAGAGGTGATGATGTCAAATCTTACATAGAATCAGAGAACACAACATTTCTGCAGGACTTTGGAGGGTATAGAAACACTATTATACAGAGAAGGAGAGAGGCCCCAAGCAGCAAAATGATTTGTCAGAGATGGCTATTTTCACTTAAGACTGTCACCTGGGAGAGGGGATCTTTTGTCTAGATAAAGAAATTTCAATTATCAATCAATCAATCATCCTGTGAGAGAATGGCAATGAAATCAACAAATCTGCATTTTAAGGCCATCTTTAGCTAAACACAAGCTAGTCTTCACCAATATATATGTATATATTTAAAATGACAAAATAGTTGTGTTTGCAATAAGAGATACAGATGTAGTCATTTTCATTAATGAGGAGAGGATAAAGAAAAGAAAATCAAGTGTCATTAAAGCTAAGCTGGAAATAATATCTGATTCCATACAGAACTTGGGCAAGATCCAAACTGAAAACAGTCAATGGATTTAGCCATCTTGCTATTGATATTTCTTGCACAGAAAAATATAACTTATATGAAAAATCCACAGACTCTTAATGAAATTATTCAAGTCAAGATGTTTTTGTTTATTAGAAAAAAATTCTTTGTGGCAATTGTTTTGTAAATTACAAGAGAATAAAAAATAGGGGCTACTCAAACGGCACTGTGCTATTTGGTTCCTTTTTCGATCTCATTTCCATTGGTAATAAAAACCAATAAAATTTTTAACTCAACGGTAAGCTTTTGTGTCTCTTATTAAAAATAATGAAGAACACGTTTTTGTAATATGAAGCACAGAGGCCTCAGGTAACAGAGGAAAATTTATTGACCAGTATTTTATTAACAATAAAACCTGGTTGGGGGTTTTTGAGCACATAGAGGGACTAGAGCTTAAAAGAAAAATTCAGGAAAAGATTACTTTTATCTTGCCTTTGAAGTGAGGCTTCTGTACTTGCCTGATATCTAATCATTCTTCCTTATGAATAACATTATAGTAAAAGAGGAAGAAGAAAGAAAAGGTGGAACACTCTTTCTGCCATCAAACTAGTAGTCAGAAATCAACACCACCAAATGCAGTGGGTGCCATTTAGGACAGCGGAGTTAGGGAGGGGGAAAAGACTCAACCAAATGAAAAGATAAGAATGAATTGCTTTGCCAAGTAATATGAAAACATGTAGAGATTGCAGTGACCTACATATTGACCACTATTTCACAATTTGGGCATATTTATACCAGAACTCTTTACTTTCCTAAGCTACATTTTCAATGCCACATTGCTTCATTTTCTTACTGCTGCTTTGGATTTCCTCATGCTCTGTCTTGGAGATCTGGGGCCCTCCAAGGCTTGTACTTCTCAGCAGTGATTCACTTTTTGGATTTTTTTCACTCTATCCCTCTGTTAAAATTTACCCATTCAACATTTCACTCTGTCCCCTAAGCATTCCGCATGTCTCACAGCGGCAATATCCTTTATATCGACTGAATATCATTCCTTGGGGTGAGTTTCTCAGATTGTATATGACAAGGAATGACATACATTTATTACTCTGCCATGAAGTCATTTCAGGCCTGACAATGGGCTCCTCCATAAGGCTGGAAGTTCAGGATGCGCTGAACAAGTACATTGCAGTGGGATTAGAGGACAGGGCTGCAATTTGTAAGGTAAATTCCTCAAAGTTGTGTAAAATTAAGGAACTTGGTAACCTAAAATAAACTTAACAAATTTACTGAAGGTTAGCCTCCCATGTGATTATAATATGGTTTAGATGACATTGACTGAGTATTTTGCATTCGTATTGGCATAAAAAGAAATATACAAATATACATCACTTACCTAATAAAAATAAGACTTTCTGTTGAACGGAAAAAGATTTAGTATCTATATCTAAATCTCTTTAAAAATAGAACACATTCACATTTTAGTGGTTTGCTTTGTGAAAGATCAAGGAGAACCCTGATTCGTTTCATAAAGACACAGAGTAGTTCCTAATTAATACATCCAAGTCAGTGCCTGCATAGATCTCTCACTACGAACATGAGAAACAAAAAGAATCTTGAGAAAGGTGTAAAGTGGTTGAAAGCTGTCTACAGGGACCTTTTGGCCTGTGAATGTTCTCTATCGCTGGGGTAGGGCTCTGTGTGGGGTTTTCTTAGTGTGTTTTTAGGAACTCCACTATTTTTTGATTAGTGGAAATTCAATTGAGGCCTAACAAAACATTGAATAATATTGCTGGTTTTCGAGGAAGTCAGAACTCTGATCTCCTGGTATACTTTTTCTCCTCCTTCCTTCTCTTCCTCCCCATCTCCTTCTATTCCTCTTCCTCCTTCTTCTCAATGAATCTTTCAATGAGAAGTTGGAAGAGTGAGCTACGTGTCCTCTTACCTCTAAATCTCCTTCCTAATTTTATTATAATGGGTGGTGACAAATCTCTGTTGGCTAAATTTACTTTACTGAAATTAGTTTGAATGTATAAACAAGTGCAGTATCCCTAGTGAACCTAATTTAACATTCTAATTAGATGTCACTACTTCCAAACCTAGAGTAATTGACTTGTGCTTTCAAGGACTTTAAGCATATTTGCTGAAGGAAGCTATGACTAACCCTTTGTATTTTCCTGGAAAAATTATTCACAGCCATGACTCAAATAAAGAGAAAAAGCTTCTGTAACCTATGTGTGAAAGACCTGAAGATATGTGTCCTTGGTCTCTGTGCTACACTGATCACCAAGTTGATTGATTGATTTGGGTGGCTAAGCTGCATTCTATATTTGTTTCTTCCAAAAAGGAAGACCTTTCCCAGTAGAGAAGCCCAGGATTTTTGGTTCCTCTAGGAAGGAAAGGCTTTGGAAATGCGGTGCTCTGGCTAAAGAGATTTGCCATTTTTTTTCTTATGTTACACATGAAAAAGCAATTACATTTCCTCACATGAAATAATTAAAGATGTTGCCTGAGAGTTTTTTTTTAATTATTTTTTTCCCATCTGAAATTTTTTTTCTCATCTGAACTAATAATATTTTTTCTCATCTGAAATCAAAGCTCTGATCAAAATAGTGGCAAAATTCAAAATTTGAGCTAGGAAACATGACCTTGTCCTTTGTTTGTTTGTTTGTTTGTTTTCCCCAACGTATATGGCCTCACCTGGACCTGCTTCACTTTTCTTTTCATAATATTTCTGTCTTAAACCTCTCCCCTGAGTGACATACCTGCTTGGGTTTCTCATTGGCTAAAATTCAGCATGTCCAAGAGATGCAAGATGTCTGCTTTTATTTATTTATTTTTTGAGAGAGAGAGCAGGAGCAGGGGGAGAGGGACAAGCAGACTCTGCTGAGCAGGGAGCACAATGCGGCTCCAGGACTCAGTCCCAGGACCCTGAATCATGACCTGAGCTAAACGCAGACGCTTAACTGGCTGAGGCTCCCAGCACCCGTGTCCACCCTCTTTTCTTCTGCAGCATGTTTGTATATACACCACACAAGTTCGGTCTTAATCCACATTCCACACCTCTTACCTAACTTTTGTTTCTCATTTCAGTGAGAGGTAATGCCATCCAGAGAAAGAAATGTATTATTTTTTCACTCTATTTCATCCTTACATTCCTCAGTCAATTAACCATGAAATCCTGTCACCCAGCAACTGCAATTCAAAAGCATATGGTTCACCAAGATAGACAGACTACATGAGGGGCCACAGAGCAAACCTCAATACATTTAAAAGGTTTGAAATCATTCAGAGTATTCTTCCTGACCACTATAAAGTAAAATTAGAAAATTATCAATTACATTTAATCAATAATCAGTCAATAAAATTTCTGTTAAGATATTTGGAGAAAATCCAAATATTTGGAAATTAAGCAGCAAACTTCTGAACAACTCATGAGTAAAAGAATAGGTTACATGGGAAACTAAAATAAGCATTTGAAGTGATGATACTGAAAATACAACTTATTCAATTGTGGGCTACAGCTAAAGCAGCACATAGAGGGTTATTTGTAATTTTTAATGTTTACATTAGTAAATTCCGTGAAAGTAGATATTGCTTGCTGAGCATCCAGGTGTATGGAACATAATAACGTAAGTCTTTACTAAATACTTGTTTATGGAATCAACTTGTTTATGTATCACTTTTTTTCTGACATGTTCTAACTCTCTAGAGTCTCTCTTATTCAACTCTTTCTTGTTTATCTCATTTACAAGATGTGTAAAAGTAAAAAAAAAAAAAAAAAAAAGATGTGTAAAAGTAAGAAACTGCAACACTGCTATCTCTCACTTCTGAGATTGATTTTACACTTCCCAATCATGAGAGTAGGAATTTCTTTTCAAATGTATTTAATTTTTTTTGACCTTATGGAAGCACATTCATCTAGTTACAAATAATTATTAACAAAAATTCCTATTTGGCTTCATTTTCCTTTTATCTACATACATTATGTGAGAAAAATAAGATGCAGGTCATACACTTTAGGGGATGGTAAAATTTTTACTAGCTTACCAGAAACAGCTGAATAAAAATACAAGTTTTAATGATAGAATTATTCTTAGACAGAAGTATACATTGCATCAGCTTAAATTTCATCTAACTTTGGAAAAGTATTTGAAACCATAGATTCCATTTGAGGGCTAACGACATCACTCTTTTTTTTAAGTCATATTTTATTGATGTTTGACATTGATTGATTGTAATTTGTGCCTGCCAGTTCTGTATTCTGTATACTTCTGTCATTGGCTTTCTTCGGAGATAAAGTTTTACACTGATAATGACCTCAATAACTATTAATATATATTGACCCATCAGTTTGATTTCAAAGTGCGTACTCTCAGCCCAAAACTCTTCACTCCCCACTCTCAGTGAAGAGGATAATTTCTGGCTCATTCCCCCACTGCCTAGAATAGCACTTTGTTTAACATTTAATAATTCAATTAAATAAAAGAATGCCTGTAGCCTTTTTAAAAAAAAAAAAAAGGAAAAGAAAACCTTGTTTAGTTTTAGTATGGTTTCTGATGAAAATTTTGAGGAGCTCATCACATCAGTCTGTGGCTCTAGCGCTATCTAATTTCTAATGAAAAATAGATGAGGAAGGTTGACAAAACCGATCTTGCTAGAACATGTGCTTGTGCTTTCCCTGCTTTGAAAGTATTACTCCCTTAAAGTTGAGAAATGTTGACATTTGCTACCCAGGACAGTACTTACGGATTAAAGACTCACTTTGACATTTTGACAAATAAACATGCGTGCTAATTTCTCGGAGCAGGCACAGATGACTGATTATTTCATCAGGCACTCGATTTAAAATGATAAGTGGTGCCAAGCCAAAATTAATCAGCAATTTAAGTGACTGACATGTTGCTTAAAATCGGAGGCTGTGCCATGCAACTTTATATGTTCATCCATTAGTCTCCAAATGCAAAAGGTGGTAGAGAAAGGAAATGTCATTTACTTGAAATACATTTTATTAGTGTCAAACATTTACTAGTTTGTCACTAATAAAATGTCCTATAAAGCATTTTTTGAAAAACGAGAAAAGGATACTTTGATTATACACTAGTATTGATTATTTGAAAACAAATACTAGTGATTTTTTACAAATTATTTTTCAGATAATAGAGTACATCAAGCAAAAAGAAAATTAAGAACAAGAGAAACCACTATTTATAGTTAGATGAATATTTTTTTCAGACTTTGTTCTGTTTAGTTACCTAGGTATTATGCTGTCTATATTGGGACATCATTTTCTCAAGACAAAAAAATTGGGGGATGTATTCTATCTAACATTCTGCAAATTGTTCTCTGGATTTTTAATTAGTATTTTATTTTCTGTATCTTTTCCTGGTCTTTATATAGCTCTAATTCTTTATAATGGTATGGTGTATTTCATTAATTTTGATTCCAGCTTCTTCTTGTTATAATGGTACAATAAATACTTATGCGCATAATTGAAGTGCTCCTACTCAGTGCATAAGGGATTTAAGGTTGGAAAAATTCAAAGATAATTAAAAACTTATAAAAAATGGTATGTAAGAATGTTAATTTTTAAATATGAATGCATATGAATGTACAAATTTTTGCTACTCTATATATTGGGGCAACACTAATTAAATTACCATGCCATCTTCTTTTGCATAAGCCACTGTTCTTTTGTATCCAGTTTTTGTAAAAAGTTCTCTGAGAATTTAAGCACACTTAAAGGGTATTTAATTGCAGGATAATTTTAGATTTTTTTCTTTTGCATGCAATTTGACAAGTGTATTTTAATATCTTGTTTTTTGCAGATCTTCCCAAAACTTTCAAAAAACTGTTTTTAACAGAAACAAGTGCATCCCTTTTTTCCGGTTTATATTATTACTGGTGTGTATAATTTTTAATAAAATTACATAATTACATTTATAAATTCAGCAGGTTTGGGAACAAACACAACTGGTTTGTTTGGTAACTTGGTAAACTTTAAATTCATTGGTGTGAACAGGAGTATCTAAGTATACTAGAAAGTAGCTGGTTCGCCAGCTTGTGACGAGGCATGGGTATCTGTTTAAGAGGATTATAAATGAGAAAGAGTGTCTGCTAAATTGATGTATTAGCTAAGTGGAGGTCAGTTAGGAGAACTCGTACTGTACATTTTTACATGGTTTCTCTGTATGACAAATGGTTGAATTAGGGGTCCAAAGAATTTGACAATTTAAGATTTCCATAGATGTCACCAGTTCTTTTCCTCCGAACTATCTATGCTTCCATCAAAATTACATGAGTTTCCATTTCCCATAGATTTATGAATGCTGGGTATTTTCTTATAAGATTTTATTTATTTATTTGAGAGAGAGAGAGATAGAGAGAGCACAAGCATGGGAGGTGCAGAGGGAGAGACAGAGGGAGAAGCGGACTTCTAAATGAGCACGGGGCTCCATGTGAGACTAGATCTCATGACCCTGAGATCACCACCCCGAGATCATGACCCATCAGATGCTTAACCGACTGAGCTACCTGGGTGCCCCTATAAATGCTGGGTATTATCCATCTTGTTAATCTTCTCTATGTTTAATGGATAGGAATTATACTTTGTTTAATTTGCATTTCTTTGATTTTTAGCAAGATTGAAAATATTTTCATATCTTTTTCTGTGAACTGCTTGTTTATATATTTTTGAATTATTATGTTATTATATTGGGCTTATTTTTATGTATTTCCTTTTATATATCAGAGGTCAGTTTACCCCAAATATGCTGAATTAATTGGTCCAGGGTACCCTTAGGTATTGGTAATTTTTAAAACCTCCGAAGATAATACTAATATACAACCGTAGGTGAGTGTTACTGGTTCAGCTTAATTTTTAGCTTTATGGATAATATCTTTTATTGTATAAAAGTTTCCATTATATGGCTAAACTTGTTAATATTTCTCTGTTTTTCACTCATAATATTTTACCGAGAACTATTTCTGACTTTTTCCAAGTTACTTATAATGTCTTTCATCCTACAAAATAATTTAATTTTAATATTGTCAAGATCATCAATCATTCCCTCTTTGTCATCAGATTTAAAAAATCTGTAGTATTTGTATTGTCCTGAAAGTAGATAGAAGTTTCCTGGGTCAGGGTCAGATTAATTCTTGTTTACATACAGTAGTAACTCTGCTGATTCTGCCACACTCCAATTTCCCCTTCTGGGGTGACTCAACGAGAGCCAGATGTCAGTCTACCGAAACTGGTCTTGACTCGATGGGCAAGGAACCACAAGGTAAGAATCTAGGAGCTTATACAAGACGAGGGCAGCTTTCTCTTCCCCCCTCCTCTGAGAGACAGAGAAATTCCATCTCCCCAATGTAAATAAATTTTCCTTTGAACCCATAGAGAAGGATCCTCAGTTTTGCACTTTGGAATTTAAATAAACATCTCCAGGGAGAAGCTAAGACTAGTATCTCCCAGTTTACAACCCATAGGATGTCTCCATGGTACTGGGTGTCATTCCTTCTTTGAAATGTGAACATTTCACAAGGGGGGATAAATCTCTGGAGCTTATGCTCATCATAATTTAGCTTCCATGCCTGTGTTTTAGTTCAGAAGCTCTAATTGTGCAGAAACAAAAAATAATTTCTCTACAGTCCCACACCGTGGCTTAGACTTTTGTAACCTACTTAAGTAATCTTTTTGTATGCTGAAGGCATAGAGATAATCTCTATTCTTCAAAAATTTACTTTCTATTTTATATTTCAAGCTTTAAACTATCTGTAATCTGCTTTTGTGTCTAGGATGAGGCAGGAAATTAATTTTATTTTTTTCCATGTGGATAATCCATGATACCATTTTTGTTTACTAATAGTTCATTCTTTCTTTATTGTTTTTCAATTCTGTATTTGTAATATAGCAAGCTATGTATAGCCTTTTTAAAAAGTATTTCTTCGTCTTTTAGTCTACATCTGTATCAGTAGTACACTATTTTATTTACCAAGCTCGAATGGTAAATTTTGATTAACACAAGCTTTCTTTTCCTTCCGTCCCTCCTCCCTAACTCCCCTCTCTTTATTCTTCCTTTCTTCCTCCCTGCCTTTTTCTTTCTTTTCTTTCTTTCTTCCCTTTACCTTTTTTTTTCTCTTTTATTTCTTTTTGTCTAAATACCACTAACAAGTCAAGTAGTTTGATAGCTAGAAGTGATCATTGGATGTAGCAATGCAGAAGTCAGGGCATCATTGACATGAGCAGTTTTGGTGGAGTGTTCGGATGAAACCTGAGGGGTATGGGTGTAAAAAAGAATTGGAAGAGAGAAAACAGATAAAACCAATCTAGACAATTTCTTTCTGTATGTTTTGCTGCCAAGAGGAGTAAAGGGATGAGTTGATGTCAAGTGGGGAAAAAGAGATCAAGAGGAAAAAATATAATAGGAGAAATAAGAAAATGCTTATTACTTAAGGAAATAATTTAGCAATTAAAACATTAAAAGGAATTCCAATTTTTTTACAACCTTAAAAACACAATAAAAATCAGAAATACAATCCCAGCAATATTTGTTTTTAATTTTTTTTTTTAAAGATTCCATTTATTTGTTTGACAGAGAGAGAGAAAGCGGGAGAGGAAACACAAGCAGGGGAGTGGGAGAGGGAGAAGCAGGCTTCCCGATGAGCAGGGAGCCCAATGCGGGGCTCGATCCCAGGACCTTGGGATCATGACCTGAGCTGAAGGCAGACATTTAAAGACTGAGCCACCCAGGTGCCCCTGTTTTTTTAATTTTTTGTTCATCCATTTTGCTTTTCTTACCAAAATGTGCTTCCTCTAGCCCTTGATTCACTTCCTTGGTGTAACTGCTTCTAGAACCTCTTATTTGCTAATCAGTCTGCTCAGCTGCCTCCCCCAATCTAAGCCTCTGCCCCTTCTCCACTGAGTGTAGTTCACCCTCTCCCATCTGCCTGGAACTTTGAGAAGCCTCATTCTCTCTAACAGCCTAGATCTTTCTCTCGTATAGAATCTACATCATAGAAGACTAGAAACTTGGCTTCAAGTACTCCTCTACAAAGTGAGTGTCAGTCACGGTTAGAGGTGAACAAAAAGTAAAACTAAGGAGGAAGTCAGACAATACTTTTATGTCAAAAATTTCTTTTGTTGTTGCTGTTGTATTGTTTGTTTGGAGCCAGATTGGTTTTAGGCTGCAACACCGGGGAAACGTAATTGGGAAAAGATTTTTCTCTTGAAAACTAGGTCAATGCCGAACTAGTTGCAAATGCAGAGCCACAAGAGTATTAAATACTGTAAGGGTTTTCTTTATTACCTTATTTGTCATGAATGCTGGGATTTCAAACCTGTTAAATCACATCAGTAAGGTTTTATATCATTTTTTTTTTGGCATGAGTAAAGTAATTTTTTTCGAAGTCATAATAATAATGGAAACTTTGCTTATAAGTAGTATTTTTATTTATCTGTTCCATACATTTATATTTTCTCTCTAAATAATTGCTTACTTTATAGCATTAAATACAATTACTATATTACTAATGATCACATAATTCTGACCCTAATCATCATTTTTTAAAGATTTATTTATTTATTTGAGAGAGAGAGAATGAGCAAGGTAGGGGCAGACGGAGAGGGAGAGAGAATCTCCAGCAGACTCCCCACTGAGGGTGGAGCCCAACATGGGGCTTGATCTCACAACCTCAAGATCATTACCTGAGCTGAAATCAGGAGTTGGATGTTTAACCAACTGAGTTACCCAGGCGCCCTGACCCTAATCATCTTTAATAACTGATTCACAATATTTTGAAATTATTATAACTTTAACATAATACTGCAGGTCAAAGGTATACCTCTATGGAATAATTTATCTGGAAAATGTATAAATACTACACATATTCTTACCCCTCTTGTTTAAAGTTAGAAGAAAACTTTAGACGCTAAAAGACAAGCATTCATCAGAAAAATTCTATTGATTCCAAAATTACCATTTGGCACTTTCTCATGTCTTGGGAATGACAAGAAATGTTTTCTTTACATTTGACTTATTTGTATAAAACTGAATGTAGTAAGTGATATAAAACCTCTTCTTGACTTCTGGTTTCTGGTCCAACATTTAAAGAGTTTGGGAGTCATCACATCCAACTTCAAAACAAGATTAAAGCTTAATAAACCAAAAATCAGTAACTCTTCCAAAACCCATCAGAGAACTAAAGTAACAAGGCCCCCAAACTGGAAAGACAGGCAGATACAGAGAATCATCGCTTACGGGAGCAGAAGCCACCATGGGAGCCTGGCAGGAATACTGAAAAAGGAGTGAACTAATCGCCGGAAGCCAAGTGTGGACAAGTTTGGGAGATAAAAACTCCTGGGGGTTGGACTTATTTGGGCGGTAGGGTAGGGACCCACACTTTCTAAGTTTTACCTCCAGGAGCCCCAGCCGGTTCTTAGGGTAAAGATCACAGAAAAATCCCCTCATGCTTCTGGCAGAAAAAGAGGAAAAGTAACCAGTTTGAAATAAACTCGGAACACTGTGGTCTCCATACCAAAGGCCTTCCACCAAGCGACTCTATTTCATGAGAGACCTAATTTGGGTTTTACCAAACCCTAACCAATCTGATAAAAGGAAAATGCCAGTTCTGGTCCCTCTAGCTTTTCTGTTTCACCAGGTCCAGGGAAACAAAGCTGAGAAGCACTTGTGATGATCACAGACTAGGGACATAGTCTCCCCAAAGCCTGAGACTTAATATAAGATTATCGAATGCCTCTCCTCCCCCACCTGGTCCGACCACACGAATACAGTTCCTATGGAGTAACAAGATGTTACAGCTGAAAGAACCATAACACTCAGAACCTATTTAAGGCGGAGTCTGAACAGAAACCTAAGGACAACAGAGGCAGCCAAAACAAAGTAATTAGAGAGAAGTAGCCTCTAATGTCACAGCTACAGCACTCAGTAAACATGACCTAACTCTTAGCTGTAAACCCAAAGCCTCACATTAAAGGCCTTGTTTCAGTTCTTATTCCCTGACACATCATGTCTAGCTTTCTATGAAAAAATCACAAGATATCTTAAAAGGCAAAAAACACAGTCTGAACAGATAAAGCAAGCATCAAAACCGGACTCGGATGTGGTAAAAATTTTAGAATTATCAGACTGGAATTTAAAGTAACTGTGATTAATATGCTGAGGGCTCAATGTGAAAATGGAACAACATGCAAGAACACATGGGCAAAGTAAGGAAAGAAATATAACTCAAGGAAAGAATCAAAAGAAAATGCTAGAAATCAAAATTACTAACAGAAATAAAGAATGCCTTCTACAGACTCATCAGTGCCTTAACCAGGGCCTAGTTTGCTGAGAGTTTGCACCATGAGTAGGTTGGAACATCATAAAATGTGTTCTCTGCCTCTATTGATAGGGTTATATGATTTCTCTTGTATTTATTTATTTATTTATTTATTTATTTGACACAGAGAGAGAGAGAGAGATCACAAATAGGCAGAGAGGCAGGCAGAGAGAGAAGGGGAAGCAGTCTCCCTGCTGAGCAGAGAGCCCGATGCGGGGCTTGATCCCAGGACCCTGAGATCATGACCTGAGCTGAAGGCAGAGGCTTTAACCCACCGAGCCACCCAGGTGCCCCTGATTTCTCTTGTTTAGCCCATTGATCTGATGGATTGCATTAATTGAGTTTTGAATGTTGAACCAGTCTTTGATACCTAAAATTAATCTCACTTGGTCGTGGTACATAATTCTTTTTATACATGGTTGGATTCAACTTGTTAATGCTTCATTGAGAATTTTTCAGTTTATGTTGATGAGAGATATTGGTCTCTGGCATTCCTTTGGTTAGGTTGTTTTTTGTCTGTTTTGTATGAGGATAATGCTGGACTCATAGAAAGAATTAAGGAATTTCCCCTCTGCTTCTATTTTCTGAAACAGATTGTAGAGAAATGGTGTCATTCTACTTTTTATATTTGGTAGTTAACCAGTGAACTCCTTAGTTCAAATAAGTACATGAAAAGATGCTTAACATCATATGTCATTAGGCAGTTGCAAAAACAAAACTAAACAACAACAAAAAGATACCATTATATCCAATTAATGGCAAAAATCCAAAGCACTTAGGACACCAAATGCTTATGGGGATGTGGAGTAACAAGAATATTTTCATTTTTGGTGGCAACACACAATGGTACAGTCACTGTGGAAAGACAGCTTAAAAGTTTCTTCCAAAACTGAAGACAACCTTGCCATACAATCCCATAATTGTGCTCCCTGGTGTTTTGTTAAAAACTTATGTTCACACAAAAAACTTGCACACAAATGTTGATAGTGCTTCATTCATATTAACTAAACGTAGAAACAACCAAAATATCTTTTAGTAGGTGAGTGGATAAACTGTGGTAATCCATATAATGGAATATCTTTCAGTGATTAAAAAAACGAACTGTCAAGACACAGAAGAACTTTGGGGTGCCTGGGTGGCTCAGTGGGTTAAAGCCTCTGCCTTTGGCTCAGGTCGTGATCTCAGGGTCCTGGGATCGAGCCCTACATCGGGCTCTCTGCTTGGCAGGGAGCCTGCTTCCCCCCTCTCTCTGCCTACTTGTGATCTCTCTCTCTCTGTCAAATAAATAAATAAAATCTTTAAAAAAAAAAAAAGACACAGAAGAACTTTAAATGCATATCGGTAAGTGAAAGAAGCCAGTCTGAAAAGGCTACATACTATATGATTCCAACTATATGACTTTATAGACAAAGCCAAACTGTAGAGAAAGTAAAGTGATCAATGGTTGCCCAGGGGTAGGGAGAAGGATGAATAGGTGAGGTATAGGAGATTTTTAGGGCAGTGAAACTACTCTGTATAATATTGTAATGACGAATATATGACATTTTGCATTCACAGAGTGAAGTATAATATAAACTATGGACTTAGTTAATAGGAATGTATAAATATTTGTTCATCAGTTGTAACAAATGTATCACACAAATGCAATACGTTAATAAAAGGGGAAACTGTGAGGGAAGAAAAGGGCCTATATGGAAACTGCACTTTCTGTTCAATGCTTTTATAAACCTAAAATTGCTCTAAAAATGAAGTCTATTTAATTTTAAAAAGTTAATCTTTATTTTCTTGTTATATTCAATAAGCTTTAATTTCACAAAGAGAATGAAAAGAAATAGAACTGTTATTACATTACTTAAAAAAAAATCCAGAATGTGTGGTAAGGTGTAGAATAACTCTGTAGTCAATGTACTTAAAAGGAGTGATTGCTCCGTTAGCAGCACTTAAATGACAAAGGGCTGCTGATGGGGAAGAAAAGAAATTATTTTGTTGGTTGTTAGCCTACCTGAAGGCATGGTTTTATGGGTAATTGCAGTTTCTTAGAATACTTCATAGTTAATATTGGTCAAAGAAGCAATGACAACCTCACTTGTCTTCTGCTTTCATTTTATAGCACTGAAGTGATTACAAAGATGTGGACAGAACAAATGATGATTAGCATTCGAGATACAAAAATAGCTTTTTGTTCATTTTTGTTGCTAGATAAAAAAATGAATAAAGGGCACATAAATTTAGTCAAATTAACCAGAATCTTATTGAATAACTATATCACATAACCATTTCAGAGTTTGATTTATTTTAGGTTACCAGACACTTGATAAATGACAAGAATTTTAAGTATATGTGGCTAAGTTCTGTCATTTGCTCGGGAAAATAGAAAAATGAAATCTCATATTAAATTATATCGGGTTTTATGGTAATCATTTGAACTGTAATATAATTCTAATTGGTTTACCAGTGAATTTTTTAGGGTTCTTATTTCTGGCATTTTTGATGATCAATTTCAATTTGCTTTCATGTATTTTATTTCTCCTTCCATCATCTGTCTTTTAATATTGTGAAACTTGGTAATAATATATTCATTTGAATTTTATGAGCCCAGTAAATGTCCTTTTATGATGCCTTTTTCATTTCTAGAGAAAAAGGCATTCCCAGACTCAGAAGGTTATCTCTTTAAGCTTTTTATAAAAGCTAGTCAAATTGGTTCAACTGTCCTGACCTCGGTTTTAGTTGGTTTTCCATTTTACTGTTGCAAGTAAAAGTACATCTCAAGTTTTTAGTAGCTATCAGAAATTGAAGTACCACAGATAAAAATTGGGGGGAGAAACCCAGCATGCTATGAAAACAAATTCTGTAAAGGATATTATAGTATCATTGCAATTATATTATCCCCTTTGGATATAAAAGAGTAAGAAAAGTTTTATTTTGTGACTGACTACCCTGAGGTTTGTATTATAACACCCTTATCCTTGGAATATTTCCACATATTTTATACATTTATAATAATAGCTACTATCGCCTGAGCACCTTATAAAAGATACCACCAAGCTAAATGCATCAGCAAAGGAAGATTCAGTTCAGTAAGAGAGTAGTAATGGTCTTAGCACGGAACAAGTGCTCGGTAAAAGTCAGCTATTCTTATTACTCTTCTTAGGCCATTACTTTTTTTCTAATCTGAGATCTCTCAATTTTCTTCCTAAATTGAGATTTAATTTATGTGCAGTGACGTGCACAAGTGCACATTCTAAATGTATAATTCAATGAGTCTTGATAAATGATTACATCCATGTAACCCATACCCAATCAAGATATAGAATATTTTGATCTTCCTGGAAAAAGTCCTTGCTCCTTTCCAACAAATCTCTCCCACTGAGTAGAGGCAACTTCTCCTGTGACCTCTATTAGTTTAGGTAATTTGTGCATATTCCCAAACCTGCTAAGCTGTTACTCTTTTGTTTCTGGCTTCTTTCACTCATGTTTTTGAGCTCATCCATGTCCTTGTGCATATCAGTAGTTTGTGTCTTTTTGTTTCTGAGCAATAGGTCATCTGTGTGAATATATCTCGATTTGTTTGTTCATTCACCTGTTGATGAACATTAGTTGTTTTCAGTGTTTGACTACTGCTAATAAAATGAATCGAGATCCATTCAATGAGATGCAAGGAGGTACTTATAGCTAGATTTCAGAGCCCAAGGAAGATAGAGTAAGAGATGAAAGTGAAGTATGGAGGCAGTCATGAAAGACTTTATTTTGCTAAAGAAGTTTGATTTTAATTGTCAGAAGGATAAGGGACCCTCTGAAGAAACAATGTGTCAGATAATCATTTCAGAAATACTACTTGGGGGACAATGAGGAAAAAACATGGCTTTCCATAAGCTCTACTTCACAGGAGGAAAATGATAGTGCTTGATATTAAAGTATGCACAAATTAAAGCACTATTTCCTGTGTGTTAAAGCATAAAATATAGGTGTATGTTTGGGGAAGAGATTTTTTTGGGCACCGTGGTAGAGGACATAAGCATCCCATGAGTATACTGATTAGTCAGCTGTCTGTTTGAGGGGATCACCTTTGCAGAACTCTGGAATACCAGCCCTGTGCAGCACGTTCCTCTTCAGTATTCTATTCCACAAATTCTAGCACCTCAACCTGCCCCCAACCAGATTTCTAACTCCGATCTCTTTCTCCTCAATCTGTGAAGACTGTCAACCTCTCTTTGAGTTCTTCCTCCTTGCACTGAAGCTGGGAACCTGACTCCAGGCAGTAAGCCGATGCAGGCATGAAGCTCACCTCATTTGTCTCAGGAATTAGAGTCCTGCATGGCCAGGTGTGCAATATATGAAAAGAGTATTTTCACATATTTTGTCTAGATTTCCATGTGCTTATAGCAAAAACACAATTCTCATGCCAGTTCATCCTTATAAAAGCTGCCATTTACTCTCTATTGCTAGTGTTCAGTTGGCTAATATGTCTCTTTCTCACTAGAGCATAAGCTTCATAAGCAGAAGAATTTATTCTTTTTAAATTCTTTTTATCCTCATTGCAACCATTCAGAACAATCAGAGCCAGAGTGGGATTTGGTCTGCAGGGTCTAGAGGAAGCCATGCTAGACTTGAGAACAGAGGAGAGCCTTAGCATACGCACTATCTAATTCTTTTTTATTTTAGAAACTGCTCAAACCTGGGCAAGTTTGTCTGGAGTAGTTATGAATGTTTGCACATCAGGTACCAAAGACAAAGTATGTAAGAGAATGAGAAGTTGTCTTCTGATTTGGTAACTTAATGGATTGGAATGATTGGTTTCAGCATTATATGTGTATTACTCTGCAAAGGGCATTAGTAAAATTATATCATTTTATTCTCACTGGAATCTCGTGCCCTCTCAGAAACCTCACAGGATATTCTTTTTTCCCTTGGAGTACATAGCTCATTTAGGATCACACAGCTAGTGACAGAGCCAAGTCTTCTTATACCTTCAAAATCTTTTTCCATCAGTGGGGCACGTGCGTGGCTCAATCGGTTAAGTGCCTGACTCTTGGTTTCGGTTCAGGTCATGATCTCGGTGGTCGTGGGATCAGGCTCTGCGTTCAGAGGGGAGTCTGCTTCAGATTCTCTTTCTCCCTTTCCCTCTGCCTCTCCTCCACGTGCATATATGTATTATCTCTCTCTGTCTCAAATAAATAAATCTTAAAAAAATATTTTTCCATTATACCATCCATTAGGTACAGAATTCACAAACTTTTCATACAAGTAAAAAGCACAATGGTTTGATACAAATACTGTGACCATGATAGGCACAATCACATTGTCAATTTTAATTATCATTGGTCTACCAAAGGGATATAGAAGGGGCTCTCTCTACTGATATTTACTTTTAATTGAGATATAATTGACATATAACATTGAATTAATTTTAGAGGTATAACATAATGATTTGGTATATGTATGTATTGAGAAATGATTACCATAATAAATTTAGTTAACATCCATTACCACACATAGTTACATTTTTCCCCTCAGAGATGAGAACCTTTAAGATCCATTCTCTTGGCAACCTTCAGATATTCAATGCAGTATTATTAATTGTAGTTACCATGTCGTACTTATACCTCCAGGACTTACTTATCTTATAATTGGAAGCTTGTACCTTTTGACCCCTTCACCCATTTTGCCCACCCCGAAACTCTGGAAGCAAAACAGAATTTTAATCATTATGTATTCAGACTTAGCACAAAATAATGCTTAGAACATGAATAAATATCTCTTGAATGAATTAATGAAGGAAGGAAGCTACTCAAACAGAAAGCCAATCGAATGTTAAATGTCATAGAGACATCAGTTAGAACAAAACCTCTAATTTGTCTATAGGTCATTAGCCAGAACCATTTTGGTGGAGTGATGTTGATGAAAGCCTTATTGCATTAAGTACAATAAAGAAAAAGAAAGTAAACATGGTAAAAACATGGTAAGAGAAGACACATTCAGATCTGTATATTAAGCAGGATTAAATTCAGCAGTGAATGCCAGAAAAAAAGGGGGGCTTACTTATGTGTTAGTTAATTTCTGTCTCACATTTAGTAATTATAAATCTAGTAAGGACAGGCTTTCTGTGGTGTGACCTGGTGTCAGTGATGACCAAGATTCCCTTAACTTCAACTTTGTCTTTGTGTTTATAATTCCACACATCCTCCACATTTTCTAATGTATGTCCTTATTTATGCTTTATTATGAATTCTCCAATTCATCAAAATATCCTTAGGTTTATAGAGAATGATTTTTTTAAAGATAGAAAGGATGTGTTTCCATCTATATGGAGTGAGCTAGCAGACACTTTAATGTGGAAATCACAGGGGGAAAGTGAGTAACTGAAGGGGCAACTTCTCTGAGGAGATAGGATAGGATTCATAGAATTGCTTGATGCACTATCTTTGAATGCAAAAAATAATTTTCCTTTTAGACTACATGGTATTCTTATAGGTGTGGGATTTAAAGCTAACGGCACTCTGTTAAGCATCAATTTTCACTGTGAATTTGTAGGTAATTTTATTTGTTGGGACAGGGTGATTTGTTACTTCTGAGGATGGCGAAGGGCACCTATCAAGGAATATTAAAATATAATTGTTCTTAGAATATTAATAGCCCAGTTAAAGTGGTGGTCATAAATCTGTGGTGATATCAATTTGATCAAACTCTTAGTTTCTGCGGTAAGTCCTACAGTTTGGGTATAAAAGAAGAGAAGGCAGCTGGACTCATGACCGGGGGTATTCTGGGCAAAGCACCAAGATACATGGACAAGGGCATTGAGAATGCAGAAAAGAGAAGTTAAAGCCATAAAGTATGCAACAGTGAAACAAGAAAAAGTCGTGAAGAAAATGGATGTCAGATTGGGAGAAAAAGCAGTTAGGAGAAGACTGATGTTAATAATGAGTTTGGAAAGGAATAGAAGATTGTGGCCATAAATTGGCTTTTTGATTTTAAAAGGGAACTTGTGGGTTGCTGAAGTGTAGTGAAAGTGCAGCCCATTAACGTCTAAGAAGTGAAGGACTTTTCAGGAGACATGTCTGATGAGTCACACATATTGATAAACCAAATCTCTACATCCTTAAAGAATGAAAAGGCATGGGTTTTGTAGATTACTTCAAGGAGTAGTATATAGTTGGAGCTTATATCCCAGCAGCAACACATTCACCAGCACTCTTTCCACTTAGGAGTTGAAAACTTACTTTATATAAAATTTTGATTCAGACTGCAAGAGTTACTTTGATTCATAGTAATTTCTTAATATCTAAACTGTAAGTGTTGTATTTACATTAAATTATAGTCCATCCTCTTGACCCTTTTCCCACTACCATGTGTTTTGCCTATTTTTAACTAATTACGCATTGTTTAGCCTTGTTGTTCTCTTGCATGAAGTTCAGCACCATCTCCCTAACCCCAGCCATTCTTAATTTTCTCTTGGATTAGTCTAATAAACTCCTGAACAGTCTACCAGTTAAATCATAACTAGTCTTCCCCAAGCTTACTCTTTTCCTAGACTAATTCTCATTATTGCTAAATTTATTTTAGTGAAGTGGAGCTTTGAGCATGGGTAGCATCTCTCTGTTTAAAAAATATGTCACAGTACTCCATGCTTTTAGTAAGTGAGATCCACACTCTTTAACTGGGCATTCAATCACTTATATTTTTTCTCACCATGCCTCCCAAATTTTTAATTAGGTCTCTCACTATATCTTTATAGAGATTCTACACTATTGGTTCCCAAATGTAGCCAACGATCAGAGTACCCAAGCTGCTGAAGATTGAATCCTATGTTTGAGAGTAGGAACAAAATTAAAAAAATTTTTTTTTTACGAAAAGATACTTGGTTGATTCTGATATTTGGTAGATTTGAAAACCACTGTTCTAAATATTCCAAGATGAAACAAACATCATATGTCTTTTCTCACTTGATCCATTTCATTTGGAGAGTCCTCCTCCATTTCTAGCTAACGAATTCCAGTCAAAACTTTTCAGACGTAGCTCCCAATTTGCCTCATCCCAAAACTCCAGGAATTATGCTAAGTACTTTACTGACATTCTTTTGTTTAATCTTCAAACAATTCTATAAGATAGACATCATTAGACATGATGCTAAGAAAGCTCTCCAAAATTATACACGCTTAGAAGTCACAGCACCAGGATTTGAACCAAAGCTGTCCAAATCCAAAATATTGATAAGAAAAAAGCATATTTTATTGAGACCTACACCAATTACATAAACGCAATTCACTTATTTTTTTATCAGTTATCTTGCCACATGATTTTATGGTCTTCTCTAATGGTAATTCCATCTTGCTGACATTGGTATCGTGATATTTGTTTTAGTTTCAGCTGTGTTTTATTTTAGATTGGCTCCTCTGTCACTGAAATCTGCAATGAGGAGAAGAATTACCGAATCACAACTTTTTAAGCTATGGTGATTGAATTGTGATTAACTTGATTCACCAAACATTGATCCATCTCCTCTTAGACACCTAAAATTATACAAAATAGCAAAAAGCAAAATTCTGTGATAAATAATATTTAGTAGAAACATCAGGGACTCAGGAAGGAGGGCCCCAGGGAAGGGAGAGGAACATGGAAGTTGGCAATTCAGTTTCTCAGTTTATAAGGTATAAAGGTAAATGAAAATAATTTTTATCCATTTATGAAGAGCAAGGAGAAATTTTTTCCTTCCCTTTTTCCTTAGTCTGTTTTCTTGGACACCTACTGAAACTGAGTACTTCCTCTAACCTTTGGGACAGAAGTTAATCTCTTTAGGGATTAAGCCCAGTCTCCATTTGCCCAAATAGGGCCTTCTGGATTATTTGTTCTATTTTGGAGTTCATCTTGTTTAGGTAAAGCATTTGTTTTCTTGTGGCCATAAAAATTCTTAGACTTGGAAATTATCAAGCTAATTTTCCAACATTGCCTTAGAAACAGATTTCTAGTCATGCTATGTTTTCTTAAAAGTTGTTTTCATACTTATACTGAATATTGCCTATTTCTGAACTTCTAAATAAAACAAAAATATATTTCTCGAAAGCAATAATAATATTTCTTACATGTCCTCCTTGATGTCTTCATTACATGTCTGCTTTCTGTATAGCATTTTCACATTATCACATTACTCTCAAAACAAACTAATAAAAAGCAAACAAAGATGGTACTTTCACTCCCATATACAAATACCAGAACTGATTTACAGAGTTGGTGAAGCATTTGTCCACTAGGATAGGTATAGGAAGGAAAACTGAGTCAATAACAGCCCTTCTGGTGTTCTGTCCCTTAGTCTTTCTGATGTCTGTCAGTTTTGACAGGTGTTTTGAATATGACTGAATACTCAGAAGAATTGCTCCTTCCTCCTACAACCTATGGCAGAAGCAAGCAGGCTGACCAGCCTCCACAAGCTTCCCTCTCAATGTCTTAAACCACTTTGCAAAGAGAGTTAAAGCTACTCAGGAAACAAACGTGTAGCACTGTGAAAACATCATGAAAATTAATATTCAAAGTGCTCTAGGACTTTATTTTAATGATTCTCAAACTCATGATTTATTTTCATAGGAAATGCCAAAGAAAATCCATTGAGATTGAAATTAGGAAATAATTTTAGACTGAAAGAACCAGAATAAGATAATATTTTCATTTTTATTTCTCAAATCAGGATTTATCTAACTAATAACATTTCCGTGTTCATATGTATATAGCAATTTACTGAGTCGTACACTGCTATTTTAGGGGTTCTTATGAATCATATGAAATAAATGAGTTTGCTGGTGAATGTGTGGCAGACAGCAGTCTATCGTTTTTACTAGTTAAATCTACTGATAATATAAGAAAAAAATAACAGACCTGTGAAAATTGCAATGAGAATTAAAATGGCTGATTTTGTTTGAACACAGCATATGTGTCTTGCTTTGAAGTGTATGTAATTAGAGGGTTTTTAATGAAGACAAAAATGTAGTTTTGTATTGATCTCTTTCTTCTGAATGTTCCCTCATTTCCTCCTTTGAAATCTGATAGCACTTTGTGCAATCTTGAGATACTTGAAATGAATTATACTCTGGAGTAATTCATAGTTCTTTCTAAACTATTGCTGAATACAAGTACATTTCTCCAGATTGGGCACATGCTAGATATTCTCCTTCTTCCTATAATACCTAGCTCAGTGTCTGGTTAAAAACATACTTGAATATTGAATAAGTTCTTCAAAATCATGATTAATAAAACCTCTCTCAAAATTCCTTCCTTCAGAACCTCAACTTCTTTGGATTTTTCCAGGAGGAAGAAGAAATTTTCTAGCACAATTGGTATAAATTTTGCAGGATTACAGGATAGAATCCACAGATAAGCGTTGCTACCTAACATCTTTCTGTGGGATGGAGGCAGTTTACCAACTAGTTTTCTTTGCTTTTCTAAAATGTAGCTTTGACTTTTTAAAATTTAAATATTATTACTAGGGTTTTTCTTTTAAATCTTCCTTATAGCTTTTCAAATATGTCTTGTGGACTGTTTCAGAGTTAACAGCTATGTGATGAAGTGGGGTGAGGGTGGAGCAGGGTTCAAGGACAGCTGCTAATGTCCCAGAGAATTAAAGTAATGGAGAGAGTTATACATGAAGAAATGCTTGGCTGTGAAAACAGAAGGGCAAGGCCTGTGGTAGGTAGCATTCTATAGGATGCCATTTCTTTGAAATTATAACATTTTATCAATACATATTTTTTAGGCACGTCAAGGACAGTTATCTTAAAAATCTTTATCAAAATGTAAATATACTCATTATTCTTTTACCAGCTGATACCCAAAGATAAATTTAAATGCTGAAGAAATAAGCTATGAGAGGGTAGCGTAGGCAAAACCAATGTTTGTTCAAAGGGAGAATTTAAAAAGTGTCAACAAGGAATATTTTAGATCTCCATAGGAGATAGGGCAAGAAGTAAAATATCAAGTTCACTTGCTTCGTAAATTTACTGAAGGCCTGCCCTGGTTAAGGGTGAGCATTTCATTAGCCATTGGCTTCCCTGTCTTAGCATTTATTCTCAGTACTTGAGAAGAGACTCTATCTTATAATGACACTAAAGCTGCTTTTCCTCTCATGGGAGCCCTGTTAACAATAGCCCGTCCCTTTAGCAATCACTGTGAGTGGCAAGGCAAGGACGTCTTCCATTCTGATGCTGTCTGGAAATGTTCTGCATTCTTCAAGCTCCAGATTAATCAGAAGCCGCCTCTGCTCACACATTGTGCTATTAGTATTATATCTGCTGTGTGGATATGAGGAGATAATATCAAGTGATGAATATGTATTCTAAAAATACAGCCCAAAAAAGTAAAGTTGACATTTTATTATAGTAGAATCCATGGAATCAAATTTACATTTGTCAAAAGATCATAAATGGTCTTTGAAAAACTGTGGCAAAAGAGCTTTCCCACTATAACAGAAGTCATTTAGTGGCTGGAAAGGTCAGAAATGTCAGCCAAGATCAAAAGAATTGAGAGAATTACATTTTATCTATTGCTTTTCATGTGGACAATGATTCACACACCGGATACTCAGAAGAAAGCTGTATTTTGTATGGTTGTTAGATTAATTGGTATTATCTTTGAGTTGATATTAATTTCCTAGATTGGTGAAATTGACTGGACAAACCATCTCTCTGTTTAATGCTGCAAAATGCTACCTTAGTTCCTTTTTATATTTATGAATACATAATTTGTATTTGTATTTGGTTGGGTTCATGAACAGAGAAATAGAGAATTGTTATTATATGTTGTTTTTTTTCTGGAAGTGAAGGTCTTAGCATTCATAAAATTTTCAAAGAATTCCTATATCAATCAATGTCACAGCAGGAAACAGATGGCATACACAAATTGGGATAGTCTGAAAAGATTTAAATAGGGGACTATTTATAAGTAGTGGGAGGGTATAGAAAAATCACACTCAATAACACAATATCCTTGGACTTGGACCATACAAGAGGAGAACTCCCAAGGCCTAAAGTGGTAAGGAGAAGGAAAAGTAACTGGAAGAAGAGGCACAGAGATCTATGTAGAGAAACCTGCCTGATAGTAACTATGAACTTCAGTTGAAAAATGATGCCACCCCCTTCTCCCTCTTAAGTGGGAACCAGAAGACACTCTGACCTCATTCTCATTTTACTGTCTGTTCTCCTATTCATAGGCTAGCTGGAAAAACCCAGGAATTCAGTGAGCAAAGAAACCTGTGATATAGGCCATGCAGAATAGTCTCCAAGGACATTGAAAAAGATTGATAGGGGCGGCTGGGTGGCTCAGTCGGTTAAATGTCTACCTTTGGCTCAGGTCATGATCCCAAGATGCTAGGATCGAGCCCCATGTCAGGTTCCTTGCTCAGTGGGTAGTCTGCTTCCCCCTCTAGCTGCTTCTCCCTCTGCCTGCTTCTCTCTCTCTGACTGCCACTCCCCCTGCTTGTGCTCCTGTTCCTGCTCCTCTCTCTCTCTCTCTCTCTGTTAAATAAATAAATAAAACTTAAAAAAAAAAAAGAGAGAGGTGCCTGGGTGGTTCAGTCATTAAGCGTCTACCTTCGGCTCAGGTCATGATCTCAGGGTCCTGGAATTGAGTCCTGCATCGGGCTCCCTGCTCATCAGGAAGCCTGCTTCTTCTTCTCCCACTCCCCTGCTTGTGTTCCCTCTCTCGCTGTGTGTCTCTCTCTCTGTCAAATAAATAAATGGCATCTTAAAAAAAAAGATCGATAATGGTGAGAATTGGATCCAGAGAATGAATGAATGAATGAATGAATGAATGAATAAATAAAGGTGTACATATGTAATATTATATATAGTGCTATACATATTTATATAATGTATATAAGTACATAATATATATCATGCTAACTATGTATAACTATGTATATATATCTAGCTCAGTTCCACCACTAAAGCAAGGTTAAGTCGTGTATTATTATTATTTTTTTTAATATTTTATTTATTTATCTGACAGAGAGGAGAGAGATCACAAGTAGGCAGAGAGGCAGGCAGAGAGAGAGGGGGAAGCAGGCCTGCTGAGCGAGAGCCTGATGTGGGGCTCGACCCCAGGACCCTGGGATCATGAGCTGAGCCGAAGGCAGAGGCTTTAACCCACTGAGCCACCAGGCACCCCAAGTCATGTATTATTAACTCATTTTCTTTCTGTAAAGTAGAAGTGTGTCTTCTTGTGACTTTCACATTTGTTCAAATTCTTATTCCTTACTCTCCGGAGCATGACTTGATATCCTTTAAGTATTTGAATACATTTATCATTTTCCTTTTAACTCATCTCTTTTCCAGTTTTAACTAACAAGATTCTCAAGAATTTCTCATATTACATCTTACATGGTAGTATAAATTGAAAAGTTAATAAGAATGGTAGAAATGAGCATAATTAAAATAAAATTACATTTGAAATCTCTTTCACCACCCATATAACATGGATACATTGTTTAATATATGCAATATTGTATTGGAAAACTATGACAAAAACAACAAAAGCAAAGTCTACATGTAGCTGTCTGTAAATCAAGCTATCTGATCTCATATGTGACTAATCCACAGTGGTGAATGGAAAATGAATGAAAAATTCTAAAAATTCTAAAGTATTTCGAATTGCCCATAGGGTTTATGCCATTCTGTTTTAACATCAAGTTTCTCTAGGCTTAACACATCTATCCTTGATTCTTCTTATAAGGATTAAAGAAATGAGTGAGGTGATGTCTTTGGGGAAGGTGAATACAAGTTAAGGGGAAGGAAAATATAAGTTAAATATGTATATGTTATATTTCTACCACATATGTTTTCTACTGGCCTCTCAACTCCAAAAACCCTCTTCCAGGAGCTCTATTTCATCAGTATTTATTTTCTAAGATATTTAGGCTTGCACATGATACGTCAGGTGTGAATTCCCTATGTAGAAGGTCATGGGTGATAATACCTTAAACTTAAAACTATAATGCACTTACTACTACTGATAATTGCATTACCATGTTGGTTAACCTATATTAAACTACGATCTTTAAATTTTTTAAAATAGGAGGTATTATTTAATTAGGAGCAATAAACTGATTTCCCATGTCATTTATAACCCAAATGCATGCTGATAGATTGGTCTTTGATAAATATCTTTTTTAAGTCACATAACGAAATAAAATCAAAAGAAATGAGATATGTAAGTTTTCAAACACTGGATGAATCCACATGTTTGTGAAATATCGTAGAAGGAGCTCCTTCTTTATACAGACATTTGGAATTAATGACCATGAAGATCTTTTCAATACATTCAACAAATATTCATTGAATATCTATTATGTGACAGGCACCATAAAACGAAGTTATAATTACTAAGTAATGCATGATCCCTAGCCTCAAGAATTGCCATTTAATAGATGGACAACATGTACGCCAAAGTTAGAGGTGCTACTTTGAAAAGATACATGATGATGAAAAAGAACAGTATAGTTAGTCTTCCTTGGGATGAAGATAAGATATGTGCATGGTAGAAATTCTTCATAAGAAATATAACATTTAGGGATCTTGAAGGATCCAAGGAAAGAGAGGAACCTCAAAGAAGCTACTTCAGCGTAGGAAATAGCATTAATGGAGGTTAATTAATATCAAACCAATGTCCCCTACAGAACTACAGAGATCATAGAAGTATAGAGAGTATAGAGACATAACCAGAGATATACATAAGGACAATATTATCAAGGTCTTCTCTACCAGACTTGCATTTTATACTTCATCTTATAAGCTTTAGGAGCCAATAAACACTTTAAATAACAGTGTGACATGAACAACTTTTTTATTTTAGAAAATATATGTCTACAACCTGGAAGATAAAGTAAGAACCAAGGCTTAGAAAGCAGGTAGGTAAGCATTGCATCAGTCCTACTTTGGTATAATGAGGTTTTTGAACTAACATGGTAGAAGTGGGAGTCGAAATATGGGACAAATATGATGAACATTAATCACTCAGGAGAAATTTAAGTTTTGACAAAGAAAAAGTCAGCATATCTCATATCTGGCTTGTTAAACTCGGTAGATTGAGTTGGGTTTACCATAAAAAGGATCCAAGAACAAGCAGATTTACTGGTAAACACTTGGGCCCTTTAACTCTTAGGTTCCTTTGAGATACATAATGTTCAAAGTAGGTAGTTTGATATACGATTCTAGAAACCAGAAAAAATGTACGGAATGAAGAAATGTATTAGAGAGTCAAATACAAAAAAAAAAAAAAAAAGATCTGTGTTTGCAGGTATATTTTATACAATAGAGAAAGAGAAAAGCCAAGATCGAAACCTTTGAAGATACAAAGATTGAATTCCTTTTAAGTGGAAAATAAGTTGCCAAAAGGCATTGTGAAGGAAAAGAATTACCAATATTATCAGATGTCAAAGGCTGAGAAAGCTAGATGATGTCACTGAACAACTCCTTGAACTTGGTGTTTAGATATCATTGGTAAACTTGCTGGAGAGGTATCAGTGGGGAAATTATGATGGAAGTTCCATAGTGCACTGAAAAGTGAGTACGGCTGGGAAGAGGGAATGTGTTTAATAAGCGTAGACTATTTTGTAGCCCTTAAGTGTGAGCTGTTCTTTTCAGGTGGTTTGCTTTGAATGGAAGAGTGACAGAATTACAGGGTGGAGGAGTCTGGGTGTTGTTGTAAGGAAAACTAATCAAGGTCCAGGAAGTCGGAAGAAGTTGCAAACATAAGAAAAGGACTATTGATGGAGCAAGTTTTGACATGAGTGGGCAAAAGATCAGATCATGAGCACAGGAAGAAGAATGAGCTGAAGGGAGGTAATGCTTTTCAGAATGGGAGAAATAAGGGAGGGTGGATTCGACTTAGATGAATTTGTAGATTGGGATGCTGACAAAGTTAGCAACTTATAGATTAACTGTACTCTGTCAGTTTTTGGATATTGAGGATGGTTTGAATTGTGTTTTATCAATAGGGAGAGTTGACTGATGAGACAGAAAACAGCTTCTGGGGACTCTGAGGCATTGTTATGGGCTGAATTGTGTTCTCTGAAAAAAGAATAATGTTGAAGTCCTAACCACGAGTATCCTAGAATATGGCTGTATTTGGAGGTAGGCTTTTTACAGAGGAGATTAAGTTAAAGTGAGGTCATTAGGACAGGCATTAGGTCAATGTAACTGGTATCCTTATAAGAAGAGAAAATTTGGTCACAGATACATAGCGAGGGAAGACCATGTGAAGATACGAGGAGAAGATGGCCATCTGCAAACCAAGGAGAGAGACCTGGAACATACCCTTCATGGCCCTCAGAAGAAACCAACCCTGCTGACACCTTGATTTTGGGCGTCTAGCCTCAAAAACTGTGAAAAAAATAATTTCTATTGTTTAAGCTACATTAAACAATTTTTGTTTTGTAAATAGTTTGTGGTACTTATTATGGAAACCCTAGCAAATTAATACAGAGATAAACTAAAAATAAAAACATATTTTTGTAGTGATATATTATTTTGTTCTTCTCCAGGAGGAGATGCATAAAAATTATATTCTACGTAGTATGTAGTATACTATTTTTAAAAATAGTGTATGTGCCATTGCCCTCCAAGGAAAGGACAAAATATCAAAATGATGTTAAATTTGGACATATATATGTGTATGAGTGTATATAATATATATATCTCCATAATTTTTTTTTTAGATTTTGTTTATTTATTTGACAGAGAGAGAGATTGTGATCAGAAGTAGGCAGAGAGGCAGGCAGAGAGAGAGGGGGAAGCAGGCTCCCTGCTGAGCAGAGATTCTGATGCGGGGCTTGATTCCAGAACCCTGAGATCATGACCCGAGCCGAAGGCAGAGGCTTTAACCCACTGAACCACCTAGGGACCCTTATATATCTCCATAATTAATGTAAAATTTAAATAACACAAATAAGGAGAGACGTTGGAAAAATAAGAAAGAAGATGATAGAAAGGCAGTTAAGTAGGAAGAAACAACTAAATATTTATTAAGCCCTACCACCCGGCAACATGTTAAATACTTTCACTTACTTGTCTAAATTCACTCCTTAAAATAGCCTCTAGGATTAATATTGTCCTTTTCACAAATGAGGAATTGAGTGTCACAGAAGATAAATAACTCATCAAGATCATATAGCTATTAATTATCAGAGCTGGGATTTGAATATAACTCACCAACTCTAAAGAACAATACAAGAGGTATAACAATGGAATATATAATTAATTGCTTCTTGAGTCATTGTTTTCATGAATTCCTTGTTTGTGTTATGTGAAAACGAATGCCTGTACAATAACATCAGGTGAAAACAAACTCAGGCTTTCCTTCAATTTGTTTTAATTCTTAATAAGCCACAGGAAACCAGCTGAAGCTCCTGACACAGTGCTCTGTATTGAGTGATGGTTAAAAACTTTAAGATAAGATGTGATTCTCTCAAGCAGTGAAATAAAAAAAGTAGATTATTTTAGGTTACATTTTATATCACCTGAAGTGATAGTTACAGGAATATTAGTAAAAGACCACTCAAATGAAATCCCATTGTGGTTGTTAAAATGAATAATTTTATAGACCTAGCAAAAGATAAAACTTTATGGCTAGAGAAACAAAAAATCATGTTTAATATAAATCATTATTGTTAAACATCTATAAAATATCTGTTTTGAATCACAATTGTAAAAGCAACGTACAATCTTAAATATTTTGAACAAACAAATAATTTAATGGTAAAGTTGTTTGTTCTTTTTGTATAATATATATTCCCCACAGGTAGTTTGAAGAAACTTATAAATATGTACTTGAAGAGAGCCTCCAGGTTTGGAGGATAATGTGATGGTTTGATTCCAATACTCCATCACACTCTCTGGAATAAACAAAACAAAGCAATAAATAAACATGAAATCAGCAAAGACAGCAAATAAAACTACACATAGCCCACAACTTCAGCATTACTAAGAGAAAGAGAATACCAAAACCTATCTATAAGCAGAGAAATAAAACAAATTCCAAAAGACAGGTTCACAGAGCCAAGGAAAGGAGAGACTAAAAAGGCTCAGGTAAAAGAATACAAGGGCATAGAAGACATAGGCAGAGCATAGAAAAGATCTGCTCCCCCCGCCCCCACTTACTTTCTCAACCAGCAAATATTTATTGAGCTGCTATCTCTCAGGGGTGAGAACTCTTACCAAAGATGCTGATAGAAGAATATGTTCCTCTTCCCTCTCCACTCCAAGAACCAGGATCTTCAGTCCAGAAGAACCTCAAGTTTGCAGGCATGGAAATCACTAATTCTTCATGTGGGTAACTGGGAATGGTGATGATAAAGACCAATCTTAATCTTATCACTTTTGTCCTGGACTCATGTTTCCCAGCTGTTAAGAATACAGTCCTACATAATAGCCATTGGTTCAAATAATATACCTCATCTTGAAAGATAATGTCCTAAACCCAAAAGGGTCATCTTCAAGCTGATGCCTTATCTCTGACCTTCGAAAGCCACATAATGTATAAAATGGTAGAAACAGCATATACTTGATTATTTATCATTGTTACCCCTCTTTTTCTTTAAAGAAGAACCCTTGATCCAAAGAGAAGTTTTTGATATTTTACGATGTTATATCGGACACTCCATAAATCTCTTAACAGTGATGCTATCCAAGATGCTATGGGGAAAAAAGGCAGTTCTCTACCCATAGTACCTGCTAATTCAGGTAAGAACATATCTCTACTCCCTCCAGGACAGAGCTGGTCTGATATTTTCAACTTGCTACCAGGTGGCTAATTGGTCTCCTTGATGGGTGGTACAATGACAAGGGCTCCACATTGGTCTCTGCTTTCAACTGGTTTGACATTGAATAGCAGTGATAACTAGTCCCACCTTAGCAAGAGGGAGCTCCATGCTGGGAGCTCATGTATTATGTCACCATGGCTGTGTCATCCTTGGGTCCAATGTATAAGCACTGAGGTTTATGAAGAAAGAGGCTGGCTGAACTCCTCTCGAGGAGTCATCTGTCCAGGTGCCCTGCTTAAAGATCTGCAAACTTGGGAGATTTCTCCTCACCACTGTCTCCCTGAGAGAAATGGCAGTGAAATAACTGTTTGTTTTTTATTCACTGCAACTACTGTGATCCACTCATGAACCGAGCATGGGTTTTCCCCCTGCTTTTCCAACTGATTGTAAGGAACCCTCTGAAGAGACAGCTGTAAGCTCAGGGATTGGTGTTTATACAACAGAAGCAATAAGAGAATCTTCTGCCCTTAGAAACTGCTCCTGCTCAACTTTGAATATACAATTTCCATCATATAATTTGGTTGATCTGACTATAACCAGCTTATGAAAGGTGGTGCTAGTTGCACAGTTATTTAATGTCCCATAGTCAAGACACAAGTCTTAGGGCCAAGTATCATACCAGGAGCTACCTTGTTAAACCTGATTAGACTTCTTCTGCAGACAGCCTTGCCCCAGCATCTTGGAGGTATCTGCTACAATTCTCCTGTAAGATTTACCAAAAACTGTGCATGGGTTCTTTTCTACCACTGATAACAGTAGAACCAAGAGATCTGCTGGGTCATGTCAACCAAGTGACAAGGTCATATGGACCCAATACTGAAATTTTTGGCTCTGGGCTCCCCTCTAAACTTATATCTCTTCAGGCCATTCACTGAATGAGATGGAACAGTCCTTCAAGGTGTAGAATGTGCTATTCCCCAAGTCTGAAGAGCTCTTCTAACTGCTCTATTGTTCTTTTAGTTGTTGAATTTTCAAAGTGCAATAATTTACCATTTTCTGTGGATGACACAGTAGCTAAAAGATAGCTGTAATTTTATTTTGCCATTCCTTTCATTGAGAGGTTGAATCCAGTTCCCTTTCCCGTGAATTTGGTCTGACCTTAATTACTTACTGTATGAATATAATTCAGTAAAACTAACTCTCTGGGGCTTTTGTGGCCAAGTGATATTTGCAGCTTCTGCCCAGGACTCTTAAGGCATTCACTTTGGAACCTAGTTGCTGTGTTGTGAGAACTATCAAGAAGTCCTGAGAAGTCCCTATAAAAATGAACTGAGGTCTCCACCTGACAATTGCAGCTGAGTTCACCAGCACCAGCAAGCCTTAACTTGCTAGCTATGTGAGTGAGCCTCCAGCCCCAGCTGATGCTGCGTGGAGCAGAGAGAGGTGAGTTCTAGCCTTTTCCTGCTGAATTGAAGATTCATCAGCAAAATAAATGATTGTTGTTTCTCTAAGTCACAAAGTGTTAGATTGATTTATTATGCAGCAATGGATAATTGGAACAGAGAGAATGTCCTGTCATGCCCCATATCACGGGACTGATAAATTCTTCATCAGTGTGGCAGGCACCTGAATGTTTTTAGGTTTATTTCCTGCACTGTGGCCCACATGTGGCTAACCCTCATGTACATAGTACATCATTTCTGCTTATGTTTCTGAATAGTATGATGTCATCGACATACGAGACCAGTGTGATGCTATGAAGAATGTCACCTGGCCCAACTAGGGAAGTACAGTATCTTCTTTGAGAAGAAAGAGATTAATAACTAAAAATGGTATAGTATCTTGCCAGTATTTTCTGGCAGCAAACAGGAGATCATGTCTTGGAACAGATTTGGGGAAATTGGAAATAGGGAAGACAGAATATGGAAGTGGATATGAGAAAGTTCTTGCCGTAAAGCTAACTCTTCCACGCCTCATGATTTACTATCCTGTCATTGACACCTGAAGCTAGTCCTAATACAATGCTGGTATCACTTCTTAAAGCTTGGGTAAAACAGTGGCCTATAGTAATAATGTGGCGATGCAGAAATATGAAACCATATGCAGTAAAATAAATCATTTACAAATAATTTAAAAGAAGACAAAGATAAAACATGATTAAGTGGATAGTTCTTGAAACTGATGGGATAGGATATATGGATATTTAATTTTCTTCTTTTTCGGATATTATTTTCTATGTCCTATTAGCAGTGATCTCTTTATTTGCCATATGGGAATAAGCCAGTTTTTATTCTGATGCAACTTTCCAAAGACCTGATCCCTTTGATTTTGCAGGATATTTCATTCATGATCAGTTTCACTCTACAAAGTATTATAGAAAATGTATTAATATTCTGTAGACTTTAAATTGTTCATGAGAAAGAAATATGTATTTCAGTGCAGAGTTTTGTCTCATTTCCTGTAATATTTGCATTTGGACTTAAAAATGTGAAAATAATGCTGTATCCAAATTCTTCAGTCATCGCTTGCCGAGGTCTCATTTTCATGCATTACTTGTGCATTTATTTTTAAAACCAGACATTAAGTTGAAAAAAAAATCAGAAATGGAAATTAAAAGAAAACAATGAGGAACCAAAAACATAAATAACATCCAAGAGAAAGGTTTTATTTAGTCAAGTACCTGAAGCATGCATTCATTCATTCACTCATTCATACAGTTGTACTTTCCTTAAATAAATTATTACAGGACATCTACCAGACACTGAGGATTTGTGAATGAATAAGATCTACATGTTCCCTATTTTCATAAAGCTATAATATAGCAGAAAGAAATATATTACAAGGTTATAAAATAAATTAGTTAATTAAAACTGTGATTAACAGTTATAAGTTCAAAGAGCATAATAACATTCTAACCAGTCTTCCTACTTCTGCTATTGCCCTCCAACAGCGCCTGTAGTCTTTTCACAACATAGCATAAATGAGTGATCCTTTGAAAGAAAACATGTCATTCTTCTGCTCAGAATCTGTCAATGGCTTTCTAGCACAGAGAAAAATCCTACGTTGATTACTTGTTGAAAGTAATAGACCATCTCAAAACTTAGTGGCTTAAAATAGGAGTTGATTATCTCTTATGTTTGGGACTGACTAGGTTCGGATGCATGGCTCTCGAAGTCTTTCACGCGGTTGCAGTCTAAAGCAGCTGGGGGTAGGTTCATAGAGGGCTCAATGGAACTGGACATTCAAGATGACTTCTTCACTCACATGTGCATTAAGTATAAATGGCCAGGGCAGCATGGGGCTGACCAAAATCTCTCTCAACATGCAGCTTCCCCATTGGATAGGTTGGGTTTCCTTAGAATATGGAAGTCTCAAGATAGACCTCTTATCATAGTTAACTTTCCCAAGAGTGAGCATTCCAAGAGACATAGATAAAAGCAAGACATTTTATGACTAAATTTTGAATGCCACACTATTGCTTACATAGGTTCTGGCTTCAGTGTGGAAGGGGGCTTTACAAAAGTGTGATTACTGGGAAGCTTACCTTTCATAAGTCCAAAGTTCCTCAAATGAAAAGACCTTGAAATCTCAGGTTTTACTTCCCTATTAAGTCCATGTCCTAATTCTAACTTTTCCCACTCTTGATCCTGCCGTTTAGCTATTCTGCCCCCCTCATTGTTCACTGAAAATGTTAGGTTGACAACCACCGCAGGGAACTCGGCACTGTAGTTTCCTCTTTCTGGAACACTCTTTTCCAGATGTTTTCATAACTTTTTCCCTCACTTTCATAGTTCTGATGAAAAGTCACCTCAGTGAAATATTTTCTTATTACCCTATTTAAAGTAGCTTCCAATGCTATCAAACCATGATCCTCCTATGGCATGTCTATTCTTTGTTTTTTCAATGTAATTAGCATCTAACATATATATTTTAAACAATTTTTTTGAAGTATGGCATACAGATAGCAGAGTCACAAACCATAAAAGTTCAGCCTAATGCATGAATAAACCCATAAAACCTACACCAAAAATAAATAACAGCATATCACTACAATCCAAGAAACTCTTCATTATCCTCTTCTGTCATCACTACACCAAACAGTGGTAACCACCCTCTTGATTTCTCGTAACATGAATTTTTGTCTACTTTTGAACTCTCCATATATGGAATAAGGCAGAAAGTTTATATTCTCTTATTTCTCTCATTAAGTATTACATTTGTGAGATTCATTACTGTTTGTGTATGCAGTTGGAGTCTTTTCATCCTCATTGATGAATGATATTCCTTTATATGAATTCGCTGTAATTTACCCATTTTATTGTAGATGAGCATTTGGGATTTTTCCAGTGGTGGGCTAATTATATTGCTATAAACACTATTGTATATGTCTTTGGTAATTTTATGTATCTGCCTAAATACATATACATTTCTGCTGGTTATATGTTCCAGAGTGAAATTTCTAGATTGCTGATAATCTACTTATTTGATTTGATTATTACCTGCTTCTCCTCTCAGGATGCACAAAGTTTAATGAGTATAGACAGTTTTGTCTGTAATGTCAGGAGGTGGAGTAGGGAATGCTTTCATGGAGAAATAAACTAGAGTTGGAATGTTAAGGATGAGTAGGTTCCTGATTATGCAATACAGTTGGGAAATCCTTTCTCAGCATTGTAGTCAAGAAACAACCAAGATTTGAGGAAAAGAGATGTTTGGGGAGGTATTTAGGATTTGAATAAGTGATTAATTGATTATGGTGGCTAAGACATTTTTTCTAGGATATCTGCAGGCCTTTTGAGAATAAACCAGGTTGAGATGTATTTAATATATTCAAGGGAAGATATGGATATATACATCCACAAGGAAGAATCTTAGCTGAAAGTATAAAATTTAGAGTAATTTTCAATATATAAACAAATATGTCATATTTGAAGATGATAATGCTCAAGATCAGGTCTAGAAGACTGTCAATATCTAAATTACGGTTAGGAGAACACAAACCAGAACATGAACCTGAGAGAAAGAAAAAAAAAATGGCCAAAAATGTGGAGGAAAAAGTCAGAATAATAATAAAAAAAAATGTTTCAAGGGAACAAAGTCATTGACTAACACAATTATTGTCATCATAGAACTTATCACTATCTGATATTATTTTCATTCATTTGCTTGATGTTTTTTGTCATTCTTCCACTTTCTAGAATATAAGCTCTATGAAAATAGAGACCTCCAACTTCTCTTCACTTAAGTGTTCTTTGTGTCTAATACAGTGGTGAGTATGCAAAAGTTATTTGTTCAGTCAATATGAATGAAACAGTTTATGTGCGATGAGAATCGCTGTATAACCATTGAATTCATAATATGGTAGTTTTAGTGACTTTTCCAAGAGTTGGGTATTAGTGTGCTTGGGCTGTCATAACAAAATTCCACAGATTACTCAGTTTAAACAACAGAAATGTATTTTGTCATAGCCTAGAGGCTAGAGGTCAAGGTACCAGCAGATTTGGTTTCTGGTGAGACCACTCTCTTCCTGCCTGGTAGACAGCCACCTTCTCACTGTGTCCTCACACGGCCCTTCTTCTGAGTCTGCAGAAAGAGAAGAAACTCTCTGGTGTCTCTTGTCATAGGAGCCCTAATCCGGTTGGGCCAGGTCCCACCCTTATGACATTATTAAGTTAAATTACTTCCCTAGAGATCCTATTCTAAATATAGCCACACTGGGGTTTAGGGATTCCACATATGAATTTTGAGGAACATAAACATTTAGTCCATGACAAGCTGTATAGTAATATTTATTGCAACATGTTAAAAGAATGGAAACAAGTGATTAGTCTTACAATTTCCTGGATGCAAGACAAAGTTTACTGACATTTTGAGGAAAAAGCAGTAACAAAGTAATTAAACGAGATGGTATTTAGACAAAGACATAGTATTCCACAACTACTTTGTCCTCTGTGCACAGTAGATCCTCTTAGAGAGAAGTTAAGCAAAAGAAGGCTTGCATTAGAAGAGCATATAATACAATTATTATTCTGTTTTACAACAAAAGGCTCTATAAAATCTCTCTGGAGAAAAAAAGTGCAACACAAAGCCTAGGTGAGAAAGCAAAGTAGCAATGAAGATGCAACCATCCCTTTGAAATCTCTCATAGGAATAAACACAGCACACATACATTGTTTCAAACTCAGCTTGCAGTCTGCAGCTTGGAGAGTAGAAACAAAAGTATGTAGGTGGTTTATTCAGAGCAGTTGCCTGTCGCTTTGGCTTGTTTGTTTTTATGTACCTATATTTTGTATAACACAGGTTCAAAATGAGAGGAACAGAATTAGGAGACTAGAGTAGTGGTTAAATATGTCTATTGGACTTACGTAGTTCTTGAGCTTTTCTTAATATTTAGGGTATTAAAAATTTCTGGGAAAGAATTTTGTATTGTATTTCAAAGAACATAGAAGAGTTTATGGCACTCTCAAATAGGTCTTCTCTGTTATTGATTTACTGAGTCTTGTTCTTTCTCTTTATAGCATTTAGCACTAAGTGTATTACATATCTATTTGTGTATTTGTTCAATGTCTGTATCTTTTAGTGTTATGGAACGCAGACTGGATCCTGGCCAAAAAAACCAAGCGGCACCCAGAGACCTTGGAGGATCGGAGATTTATTTCACGCTAGCGGGCCCAGAAGAGAGTAATCTCTCAAGGTCTGAGACCCGAGCACAGGCAAAGGGGGTACTTTATACATTTTTACTTCCGTATCCGTGGCACTCTTGCAGCTGTGGCCGGTGGGGCTAGGGGAAAGCCTGGAATGGCCCTGGGGCTGGGACTGGGATTCCCCTGCTGGATTGGTCAGCCACCTCGGAACACAGATTTTCCTTATTACTAGTAGAAGATAGCCTTGTAATTGTAGGGATCTACCTTTACTTGAGCACTGCTAGTGCTCAATCATATTTATTATGTTGAATATATGGAGTTCATGTAATAGTTTTCCCCTAAATATCAACATAAGGGTCTGTTCATGTGTGGGGTCTCTTCTTGTTTGCTAAATTGGTTTCAAATCAGTGATTAATGAAAAGACAGTGGCCTTTGAAATCTAAATGATGTCATACAAGTTACAGGAGCTCTGAGTCTCAGTTCTTTCATCCATAGAAGTGATGCTAGCTAAAATAATACTTGAAAACACTTCTCCATTTCAGGAAAGCAGGAGTTTAATCCAAGGGAAAGTAATTATGATAGGAGAGGGTCCTATTTAGTTTTAAAGAAGGAAATTGAGAAAAGCAAGAATTTAATTATTTTGTATAATAAATAATTAAGAAATTGAAAGCCATCTGCTAGTCCTCAATAAAGTTGTTTTGGCAGAACCAGAAAGGAATTCAGATAAGAGATTTCATTGGAAGAAATGAAGCCCTGAAATGGTGTAAGGTTAGGGCCATGGAACTTCATAGCCTGTTATGAAATTCCTCATGGCAGTGATGAGTCATAATACATAGCAGAGAAGTAGCAACTGATATATGATAATCAATTTTGAATTATTGCTCTTGTGTTTTGTAATTTCTCTTCCTTATCCTGAGATAAGAAGAGAGATAAGAGACCTGGACACTTACTAACAGCAACAATGGGTCTAAATTCAAGTGTGCATTTACACTTGTGTGTTTGTGTAGGTGTGTGTATCCATGCCTCATATGTGCACAGGTCTTCTTTACAATGTTGATTAGTTGTACTTCTTTGAAATTGCTGATGTCATATGCATATATCTTATGAAATCTGATTCATCTCTACTAATTATTTCAAACACAAATGCTTTCTACATTGTTGGTTTTAGTAGTCTTTATTTTAGAGAGGAACTCATGAGGTATTTTATTTTGGCTCAAATTGTCACTCTAGGTTAGATTCTCCTCTCTCACCAGAATCTCAGGGGCAAAGATAGCTCAGGTTGCTGGAGCTGGGCTGATCTAGAGGCAGATTTTGAGCTTCTAATGTTTCATTTTAATCCAACCTCTTGCAGATTCTATGCACTACCCCATTGACTCTAGTGAATGGATCCTCAGATGCAGTTTTGACTCTTAAGCTTATGCGACCTTGGGATATACCAGGAATGGAACAGATATGCTTTTCTTTTCTATTGACTTTCTGTACCCTAAATTCTTATGTTCTTACAGTTTCATAGTTAACTATTATGTTAGACTACCATGTGACTGAATAAATCTTATGCAGAATTAATGATGTTTTAATTGTACATGGTTTGACATATATTTTCCAATTCCCTCTTCTAGAATTTGCCTCCTAATTGCCTGGTAAACTGAATTTTTCAGAGTGTTGGATTGAAATAGCTTTCCTGATAGATAACATCATGCATTATTTATGTTCAACCTTCATGTGAGGGACACAGATTTTGGAAACAAGTTTAATAGACAGTTTTTGATAGAAAATATGCTTTTGGCTACATATAAAAGTTCATCTAAATTCTCATCCTGCAAAGTAGTTAAAATGACATTTGTTGGTTTGACATGAATAGTAATATTCATTTGTTGGTTTGACATGAATAGTAAATAATAGGATCATGGCACTTTAAAATTTGAAAATCAAGCATGATAACAGAAATACACAGCTTAAACAAGATAAACAAGTTCTGTGTATACAGTAATGGGGTGGATATTGCTAGTTGTTTACCCAGTAGTTTCTTTCTTCTTTATAACAGAATGCTAACTTACTTTATGTATGTATTTCTCTCCCACATGGTTTATGCTGCCTTGGGGAAATATGATCGCAAACTCAATTCCCACGATAGCTCAGATTGGACTAAAAGAAATCCCACCTCTCTTGCCAATGATCAGCTCAAGAAAAAGTTTGTGATCCAATGTGGTTTGATAGATTAGATTTTCTGGAAACTTCTGAGGAAATTTTTCTTTGGTCTTAAGTCTCTGTAAACCAGCTTTTTCCCTCCTGCTCAATATAAGCAAGAGGATTTGAAGTTCTGGGCATCATTCTACAAGCTGATTTTTCACTGGGTCAAACAATATTGAAGTTTGACCTACCTCTGGTCTTGCTCTCATGTGAGCCAGTGTGTTTTCCTACTGTTAAGAAAGTCTAGTTTAGTGAGATAAACATTAAATAAATGATAGTAAACACATTATCACATAAGCATATACATAGTAAAAAAAACCTGCTAAACATTATGAAAAAAAAAACTAGTTATGATAGGAAATTTAGTTTAGGGGTCAGAAGGCCTCGTTGTAGAGATCATGGTAAAGTGGGTTCAAAAGTATAATTTTACTAGGTGAAGAGTTAGGGAAAGAATATTCCATGCAAAGGCCTCAAGGTAGGAAATTTGTTGGCACTTTAGAGGAACTTAGAGAAGCTTAGCATGCTCAATCGAGGATAAGGAATAAGCAGGGAAATAGAACACTGGTATGAAATGAATATGGGAATATAAGCAATGTCCAGATACTCTATGACATTGAAAGCATTAAAGGAATCATTAATCCAATCAAATATCATAAGATTTTGTAGGTTGATTGCTGTCTTTCTCCTTTACATTCTCCCTGGACTTATATTAATAACCACAATAAGAAGGAAGTCTTGGTAGGCAAGTACATGAGCAGTAAGGTGCATGTCCCCCCCAAGGCTCCCACTGTCCCCTTTTTCTATTGTTGGAAACACAATGGTCTCATGTTAAGTTTTCTTTCTTTTATGCCCAACTTAATTAGCTCATTTTTAAAAATTATAATAAAATTATACTGTCCAAATTTTAGTTAAGTGAAACCAAAGTTTGGTTAGCTAAATGTGATGAAGGACAAAGGTGTGTTCAGTCACCAGCATAGCCTTATCTTTTAATTAGTGACATGGGAAACCATTTAAGTGTGGCTTATCTAACAGTAATTAGATAATAATAATTAGATACCAGAGTTATCTAATTGTTTAAGAACCAATGGAAGAACATATAACTGAAAACCTCCTGCTGGTCCTTCCCTGTGCTCTTGTTAGCCTCATGTTTAATCTATCATGGGTAAACCAGAATCTCAACAGAGGACTGGTGGCAAAGCATAGGGAAGTAGAATTTATTAAGATTGGGCTGAGAAAAATTTATATAGGTGCTTTACTTCCTTTAGTGAGGTGACTAGTAGGGTTCTAAATTTTATGGTCCATGGAAGAATAGCACCTTGATCTGTTAATAGCAGCTGAAATAATAAAAAAAAGTCTGTATCTGATGGATGAGATACAGTAGCCAGATTTATTGGGAAGGCAACACTTAAAATTGAATAGACAAGAGCTTTATGATTTAGGGAGAACTATATGAATAACGGGGAACAGAGTTTTTCCCCAAAGAGAAAAGACTGTGAAAAGCTAGTAAGTTTGACAAATAGGTTGAGAGTCAGCCAAATTTCCAAATCCAATGGGAATAATGGAAAAGTAGTGAGAAACTGAGGCACCCATTAAAAATAATAGGAATAGAAACGTGTTGTAGTCTTTTTTTATAGATTTTTACATTGGTATTATTATTTATCAACATATAATGTATTATTTGTTTCAGCGGTACAGGTCTATGATTCATCAGTCTTACACAATTCATAGCACTCACCATAGCACATACTCTCCCCAATGTCCATCGCCCAGCCACCCCATCCCTCCTACTCCGCTCCACTCCAGCAACCCTCAGTTTGTTTCCTGAGATTAAGAGTCTCTTATGATTTGTCTCCCTCTCTTGTTTTGTCCGGTTTCATTGTTTCCTCTTTCCCCATGATCCTCTGCATTGTTTCTCAAATTCTGCATATCGGCGAGATCATATGATAATTGTCTTTCTCTGATTGAGTTATTTAGCTTAACATAATACCCTCTAGTTTCATCCATGTCATTGCAAATGGCAAGATTTCATTTTCTGATGGCTGCATAATATTCCATTGTATATATATACCTCATCTTCTTTATCCATTCAACTGCCGATAGACATACAGGCTCTTTCCATAGTTTGGCTATTGTGGACATTGCTGCTATAAACATTCGGATGTACATACGCCTTCGGATCACTACATTTGTATCTTTGGGGTAAATACCCAGTAGTGCAATTGCTGGGTCATAGAGTAGCTCTATTCTCAACTTTTGAGGAACCTCCTACGGTTTTCCAGAGTGGCTGCACCAGCTTGCATTCCCACCAACAGTGCATTCCCACCAACGCTCCCCTTTCTCCGCATCCTCGCCAAATCTGTCACTTCCTGACTTGTTAATTTTAGCCATTCTGACTGGTGTGAGGTGGTATCTTACTGTGATTTTGATTTGCATTTCTCTGATGCCGAGTTGTATTGCCAGTTGATGCCAGTTGTAGTCTTACTGGTTTCTTCATTAATCAATAAACTAAATAAAATCTGAGAAATGTTCAAAACTGTAGCAATAACAACACAACTGCAACTATAGCAACAAAACTACTAAAGCTATTACTGTCACCATTATTTTTTTATACCAAGTACATTGTAATCATCTGTCACAAGAGAGAGAAGTGGTGGTGAGTAATTAGTTACCCAATATTCATTGGAAGGGAAAAAATCCAAAGCAAATTCTTGAGCAATGTCCCTTATTACCTTACTGAGACAAAATACACATATTTTAAGTAAGTCTTCTATATATACAGAGAAAGATAGATCAGGGTGTGTGTGTGGGTATGTGTGTGTCTGTGTGTGTGTCTGTGTGTGTAGTACTTGCAAGGCAAAATGAAAATAAACATAAAAATTTTGATAATTTAACTGTATTTCTATATTTCATTGATAAAAACTCCTAGATGTTATTTACAAACCCCAAACTCTGAACTAACTTGGAAGAAAGACCACCACTAGGGCTAAAAACCCTGTGTCCTTGAGTACAAAGGGACAAAGGGTTTAGTAGAGATGTCATATAGTTTAACTAAATTAATTTATTACCAACTGACCAAACTTTGCTAGGAACAAAGAAATTAGGGCACTTCTCAATATTACAAGTGGAGGATAGTAATAGTTATTTTATATTTATAAGAGGATTAAATGAAAATAATCCAACAACTTTTTTGGCAGTGATGAATATTCCAGGACCTATATATTAGTTGTTAAATAAAAGAAATTCCCCCAATTTAAGATTCCTTTAAGACAATCACTTAATTCATTCATAAATGATGTGTGAGGGAAATGGAATTATTTGCAAAACTGGGAAGAAGCACCAGAATCCAACGAGCTGAATAAATTGCTGACACTGAATCCATGACCAGGCTGTGTCTCATTTACGGCTTCTATTTTCCTTGGCCTCTCTTCCTGCTCCAGCAAAGTGTGGCTTTAAAATTGTAATTGCAAATACTAACATGTTTTGCTGAAGCTGTTTCTAGCAAAGTATAAAATCCCACATTGATCTACCCTGTTTGAGTCCTCGAAAGCCAAAAGCAATCAATATGACATTAAAGATAACTACATTTCTCTTTCAAACTTGCACATTGCTGGGGTAAGAGAGTCAAAATAATTTTCACATGTTTTCTGGTTGGACAAATATATTTCAAGACTCTGAATTATATAGGAACAGTAGCAACAGTGCATACTTTAATTCTGTTTTTTGCTTTTTTTGAAAGATTTTATTTATTTGACAGAGAGAGAGAGATCACAAGTAGGCAGAGAGGCAGGCAGAGAGAGAGGGGGGAAGCAGGCTCCCTGCTGAGCAGAGAGCCCGATGCGGGGCTTGATTCCAGGACCCTGAGATCATGACCTGAGCCGAAGGCAGAAGCTTTAACCCACTGAACTACCAGGTGTCCCTTTAATTCTGTTTTGAATAGAAGGCTTAGTGCCTTTTTGGGGTTTGATGGAATGCTTTAATTAGCTCGGGAAGCTTTCAGAAATATATTCAGTAACTGACTTGTGGACAATTGCAGATAATCCATTACAAGGCATTCAGTTGTTTATTTTACTGAAGTACTCTAAATACGAATAGATGGGCTTACAGTAGGTATTGAAGACTAAATATTTGTCAAAAGAATTAAGAAAACTATACATAAAATTAGGATTATTTATTTGTTTAATCTACTCATTTATTTATTTGGTGATTCCAAAAGGGCCAAAAAGCCACAAGTGGATTAGTAAGGGCATGAAGATTCTAGTAAATTTTATTTATTTTATTTTATTTTTTTAAAGATTTTATTTATTTATTTGACAGAGAGAGAGAGAGATCACAAGTAGGCAGAGAGGCAGGCAGAGAGAGAGAGAGGGGGAAGCAGACTCCCCGCTGGGCAGAGAGCCCGATGTGGGGGTCGATCCCAGGACCCTGAGATCATGACCCCAGCTGAAGGCAGAGGCTTTAACCCACTGAGCCACCCAGGCACCCCAAAGATTGAATCGTGTTTAATTTACCACTGTTCAGAAAATATTACATAGTTTAACATTGGAAGATATGATTCAATTTCTGAGAAAGGAGGCTCATTCTAACAACCTGACAAAGTTAAGACTTGGAATCTCCTTTACCCCCATATTCAGTTGAATCCTTTTAATTATTAGAGCAGGCACTCCTGAGGGTAATAATAAACTTTTATATTTATACTGCACATAACTCTAGACATATACTCACTTTAAACATTTTAATACTACCACAAACAACTGACATAGAAAGATCCTTTGCCATTTTTGGTTTTAACGAAATAATCATTGCTCTAGTCGTTATTCATCTCCCATTTGTAATCCTTACATCCAGGGCCACATACAACCTGTGGCCCATTTTTTGTGCACTTATCCTCTAAAATGGAATCTTCCTCTCTCCATTCCATATGTGACCCAGAAGATATATGTGCAACTTTGACTGATTAGGAAGGAGCCTCACTCAGTTATAATTCCTTCCTTTTGATATTACTAGTTATGGCACAAATATCTTTTGTAATACTTCCTTAAATAATGTTACATTCTTAAATTTATATAATCTGCATCTCACAATCTGCTAGGTTTAGCTAAAATTTATTTTTAAAATTCGCCTGGGAAAGATATCTATGCATTTAATTACAGAATAATTTTAGGATGGTTTGGAATGATGTCTTAGATCTAATAAAATGAAGTGTAAAAGGGACAAATGTAAAATCCTATGTTTATAGATTTAAAAATTACAAAATCAGAAAAATGTAATAGTGGTATAATGGGGAGAAAAAGATTTAGGGATGTTTGGTTTATTTTATGCTTCATTTATGTTAATGTGATGGTGTTGCCTGTAGTGTTCATAAAAACTTAGGTTATGTTTGTAGAAACAGAGTGTTTAGAAAAACTACAAAGTGTACTGGTTGTCCCACACCTCATTGTGGAGAAGCATAGAATTGACTCTAAGGGATACACTTTGAAGTCACATTCCTTAGGTGTGATCTTTGGCTCTTGAATACACTAGTTATGCAAACTTGGATAGGATAGTCAATAGCATCACCAAGACTCAATTTTCTTATCTTTGAAATTGGGATGATGTAATAGTACTGCCTTCAGAGTGATGTTTAAGAATTAAATGAGATAAAATTTATTGGCATCTTATTTACTCATTAAATGCAAAATATTAACACTCAACAAGTAAAGCCGTCTCTCAATTCTTTTTTTTTTTTTTTTTGCCTATGGAATCCCATTCCCTGGTAAACAGATAGTCCACATCATTAGTTTACTGATGAAATGCTTTTGCTACACTTTTACCTTCATTTAAACTTGGCTTTTTCAGTGTAGCCACCTCTATGAGTCTGCCTCATTTTCCACCTTCCATAAGGCTGTGGCCTAGAATTACCACTGAGAGCTTCCCTCACCCTTTAACCTTCATTTAAAAACTCTCTTAAATTGGGGACTTTTGTATTCTGGCTAAACTATATTATCCCTACTGTGTTGTAGTGATATAACCTGCTAATAATCTCATTTTCTTATCCTTTGAAGGACTCTCATTCCAGTGACCTCGGTCTTTCTGAGAAAAGTAATATAAATCCATATTTTATTATTCCTCTTGTCACATTTTAAAGGTATTCTTGTGCTTCGCACTTATTTGTTGTATTAAATGGTGAGTAGAAAAAGATATATTTACTAAGAATATTATTCTGATCAAAAAAGGGAAATATAGTAGATTATCTATCATGACATGGTCAATAATAATCTATTTATAATAAAAAAGATGGAGAGCCAGATTTATGCTTTACTAATTCTTTAGTTTGTCATTTATGTTTCCTTTCTTGCTCTAGGATTTAATGTCATGACAATGTATTACTTGTTAATAAAAATATGGTTCAGTCAAATATACAAAGTTACCACATTCATATTTATTTTACACTAATTCTGCTTTCATATTAACCTTTAAATTGATGCTCTAAAACTTTGCCATAAGTAAAATTAATAAATGTGGTATTGCCAATTAATACTATACAAATGAAGCTCTTTAAATACTAATAAAATTCATGTGCTAAAAAATACATAATTTAGGAAACATCTAAGTGTTTCCTAAATACATACAAGACATACAAAGTAGGCCTGAAAAACCCTGACCAAGATTAACATTGGAAAATGTAAAACACTCTAATTTGAAAATAATTGAGTTTTCTTGACTTAAAAACTTAATTACCCCTTGAATAGTTTATATTAGTCTGAATTGTTTATACAAGCAACTAAAAAATGTGCCCTTTGGGTCCCATTTGTTAATTCAAATCAAACTTTATTCCTATATTCAATTTTCACGGCTTTGAAATATCTTTACAGTGAGGATGTTGGAATCATGTAGTTGGGTATTTCTATTTTACGGTGCCTTAATACATTAACATTTTCAGTATTTTTCATGTTTCTTATTACTTTATATTTGGAAGAAATGCATATTGTAGTCATAGTTATCAAAAGTTCCCTTATGTGCATCTTCTGTATTCCCAAAGCACTGAAAAAGCTACATCTTTTGTTAGACTTGGTGTCTCTGATTATTAACTAAAGATTCTCCTTCCTCTCTGCCAGCTAGTAATGATTCTGGCTCCTTTTCAGTCTGAACAAAAAAGAAAAAAATAAATCATTTTTTCATGAATAAAGATAGGAGGTTTTATGTTTGCTCTGACTCTTTATTCACATATTACTAAGAAAATGCCATTTTTTCCAGCTTTTTAGCATGTATATGATGTTGAAGAAAATAGCTGTAATAAAAAAATTGTGGAATAAACATTTACATTAAAAGAGTGTATATTAGGGGCACCTGGGTGCCTCAGTCGGTTAAGCGTCTGCCTTTGGTTCAGGTCATGATCCCGGGGTTCTGGGTTTGAGGCCCACCTTGCTCCCTGCTCTGCAGGAAGTCTGCTTCTCCCTCTCCCTTGGCCCCTGTTCCCCAATTGTGCTCTCTCTGTCTCTGTTTCTCTCAAATAAATAAAATCATGGTAAAAACATAAGCATTTTAAATTTGTTTTCTTCTTTCGATAAGTACATTGTTTTGAAAACCAAAACAATCAGCAATATTATTGTTTTTGTTTGTTTGCTTGTTTTGTTTAAATGCAGTAAAAGTTAAGAGACAGTGGAAGTTTGGAACAAAATTCCAGATTACAAAACCTCAATACATTTAATTAAAGACTTATTTTATTTATTTTATTTTATTTTATTTCATTTCATTTTATTTTATTTTATTTTATTTTATTTTATTTTATTTTATTTTATTTTATTTTATTTTATTTTATTTTATTTTATTTTATTTTATTTTATTTTATTTGACAGAGAGAGACACACTGAGAGAGGGAACACAAGCAGGGGGAGTGGAAGAGGGAGAAGCAGTCTTCCCGCTGAGCAGAGAGCCCGATGCAGAGCTTGATTCCAGGACCTTGGGATCATGACCTGAGCCAAAGGCAGACGCTTAATGCCTGAGCCACCCAGGCACCCCTGAAGAGTAATTTTAAAACATTCTATGCAAACTATTGGTTCAGAAATAGGAGTCCTTGAAGAAAGAGACTTTAAAATAGTTTGGTGGCAATAGAGTGATAATTTTTATAAATCTTTCTTTCCTTTTATCCCTACGGAAAAGTATTCTCTAAATGAGTCCATGTGGAATAAATACACTGCTGTGGCCATGCGTGCTCTGATTACCTACCTTACTTTTGTATTGATTATTTTCTTCAATTCCGTTCAAAAGTCACCTTCTCAGGGCCCCTGGATGGTACACCCGGTTGAGTGGACTTTGCTTTGGGTGCAGGTGGTGATCTCAGGGTCCTGGGTTGGAGCCCTGCTTGGGGTGCGTGCTTAGTGCAGAGTCTGCTTGAGAATATTTCTCTCCCTTGCTCTGCCCCTTCCCCTTGCTCAGTCTCTCTCTCATATAAATAAATAAAATCTTTTAAAAAAATCACCTTCTCAATGAAGACTACACTGAGTACTCCTTTTAAAAAAATCACACCCTCCCAAACACATTTTTTTCTTTTTAAAGATTTTATTTATTTATTTGGCAGAGAGAGAGACAGCGAGAGAGGGAACACAGCATGGGGAGTGGGAGAGGGAGAAGCAGCCTTCCCGCCGAGCAAGGAGCCCGATGCGGGGCTCGATCCCAGGACTCCGGGATCATGACCTGAGCCAAAGGCAGACGCTTAATGACTGAGCCACCCAGGCACCCCCCAAACACACTTTTAATCCTCCTCCTATTTCTGTATTTTCCTCCCAAATATTTATCTCATTGTAACACGCTATATAGTTGATTCATTATTTTGTTGTTTTTTCTCTATCCTCACTAGATTGCTCCTCTAGAACAGGAATCCCTAGTGCCTAGAACATAGTGTTTATAAAAATATTTGTTTGAGGAGGATTCCAAGAATATGGCACAGTAGGAAGAACCAGGAATCGATCTTTTCACCCAGGCAATAACTGCACTGACAGAATCTGTCTAACATAAATATTTTGGAACTCTGGAATTGACTGAAGGCTTACAATTTCCACAGGAAGTTTTGGATAATAAATTATAGTTAATTTCAGTCAATATCAGTTCTTAGCTCAGCAGCAGCTACCTCTACCACACCTAGCCCTATGGCGGGTAGTTGGTGCATGTGTTCCAGAAGCAGCGTGCACACTGTTTTCAGGGGCCATAATGGGTGTTCAGGTTGTTGATTGCTGCTTTTGATTAGGGACTTGCAGACATACAGGTGGAAAGCCACTGTAGCATTATTGTGAGCCCCTTCTGAAGTGATTAAAAATCCTTCTAAGGGATTTAAAGGGTTGGTGGCCTTACCCTTCATTTTTTAATTTTT
>CM052886.1:20286073-20343578 GCA_028534135.1 Potos flavus
GTTGCTTTTGGATGGAATATTATGAATATATCTGTGATGGCTATCTGGTCCAGTGTGTCATTTAAAGCTTTTATTTCCTTGTTGATCTTTTGCTTAGATGATCTGTCCATTTCAGTGAGGGGGGTGTTAAAGTCCCCTACTATTATTGTATTATTGTTGATGTGTTTCTTTGATTTTGTTATTAATTGGTGTATATAATTGGCTGCTTCCCTGTTAGGGGCATAGATATTTACAATTGTTAGATCTTCTTGTTGGACAGTCCCTTTAAGTATGATATAGTGTCCTTCCTCATCTCTTATTATAGTCTTTGGCTTAAAATCTAATTTATCTAATATAAGGATTGCCATCCCCAGCTTTCTTTTGATGTCTATTAGCATGGTAAATTGTTTTCCACCCCCTCACTTTAAATCTGTAGGTGTCTTTAGGTCTAAAATGAGTTTCTTGTAGACAGAGTATTGATGAGTCTTGTTTTTTTATCCATTCTGATACCCTGTGTCTTTTGATTGGGGGCATTTAGCCCATTTACATTCAGGTTAACTACTGACAGATGTGAATTTAGTGCCATTGTATTGCCTGTAAGGTGACTGTTACTGTATATTGTCTCTGTTCCTTTCTGGTCTATGTTACTTTAAGGCTCTCTCTTTGCTTAGCAGATCCCTTTCAATATTCCTGTAGGGCTGATTTGGTGTTTGCATATTCTTTTAGTTTTTGTTTGTCCTGGAAGCTTTTTATCTCTCCTTCTATTTTCAGTGACAGCCTAGCTGGATATAGTATTCTTGGCTGCATATTTTCTCGTTTAGTGCTCTGAATATGTCATGCCAGTCCTTTCTGGCCTGCCAGGTCTCTGGCTAGATCTGCTGCCAATCTAATATTTCTCCCTTTGTATGTTACAGACTTCTTGCCCTGAGCTGCTTTCAGGATTTTCTTTTTGTCACTAAGACTTGTAAGTTTTACTATTAGATGATGGGGGGGTTCTCTGTGCCTCCTGGATTTTGATGCTTCTTCCCTTCACCAAATTAGGGAAATTCTCTACTATAATTTGCTCCAATATACCTTCTGCCCCCCTCTCTCTTCTTCTTCTTCTGGGATCCCAATTATTCTAATATTGTTTCATCTTATGGTATCACTTATCTCTCAAATTCTCCCCTCATGTTCCAGTAATTGTTTGTCTCTCTTTTGCTCAACTTCTTTATTCTCCATCACTTGGTCTTCTCTATCACTAATACTCTCTTCTGCCTCATTTATTCTAGCAGTAAGAGCCTTCATTTTTGATTGCACCTCATTAATAGCTTTTTTTAATTTAACATGGTTAGATTTTAGTTCTTTTATTTCTCCAGAAAGGGATTTTATTTCTCCAGAAAGGGATTCTCTAATATCTTCCATATTTTTTTTGAGCCCAGCTAGCAACTTGATAATCATCATTTTGAACTCTATTTCTGACATTTTACTAATGTCTGTATTGATTAGGTCCCTAGCCATCCGTACTGCCTCTTGTTCTTTTTTTTGTGGTGAGTTTTTCCGCCTTGTCCTTTTATCAAGATAAAAATAGATGAATGAGAGAACAATATATTAAAAGGATAGCAACGACCCCAGAAAAATATACACTAACCAAATCTTAGGAGACCCAAAACTGAGGGTTGAAGAAAGGAGGAGGGGGGAGAAGAAGAAGAAGAAAAAAAAGAGAAAAAAATATATATATTAGACCGGTGAATAGAACAGAGCCTCTCACTTGGTCTTGATTTTGTTTTTTTTTGGTCTGTTAGAAGAAACTACCTCCCAAAATTTTAAAGAAAGAAAAACTTATAAATATGCAAAAATAGGGATAAACACAATGAAGGAATGGAATCTGAATGTAGTGATGAAAATTTAAAAAGATTCTAAAAAAGGAATTGATAAGAGATTGGTTGAAAAAGAATAAAAAAAAGAGGAAAGAATGTGATCAGACTGGAGACTAGAACAAAGCCTTGTGTTAGATTTAAGGTATATTTTGGTCTATGAGAAGAAATTGTATCCCAAAATTTTAAAGAAAAAAAAAACCTATATGTATACAAAAAATAAGGTTAAATACAATGAGGAGATAAAATATTAATATACCACTCAAAATTAGAAAAGATTTTTAAAAAGGTATTGATAGAATAATAGTTAAAAAATGTTAAAATAAGAAAGAGGAAAAATAAAAAAATAGAATAAGAAAAAAATAAAATTAAAAAAATTTAACTTTGAAAGACTAAAGAATCATGGGAAAAAAGCCATGAATTCTATGTGTTGCTTTTTCCTAACTCTGGAGTTCCGCAGTTCTCATTGATTGGTGAACTTGGTCTTGGCTGGATGTTCTTGCTGATCTTCTGGGGGAGGGGCCTGTTGCAGTGATTTTCAAATGTCTGTGCTGGAGGCGGAATTGCACCACTCTTGCCAGGGGCCGTGCTAAGTAATCTGCTCAGGTTCGCTCTAGTAGCTTTTGTTCCCTGAACACTTTCTGCACAACCTTGGAGGTCAGGAACGAAAATAACGGCCTCCCAATCTGCAGCCTGTAGGAGCCAAGAGCTCAGGACCCCACTCCTCAGTGCACCCTCAGAGAAAAGCAGTCAGCCACTCCCATCTCCCGGTCTCCTGCTGCACTCTGAGCTCAGCCAGCCTGTGAAAGACTATTTCTATCTCTTGCGCATGGCCCCGTTTGGAGTCTCCAAACCCAGCAGACTCCTGCAGTGTGCTCCTGCACCGCCCCTCCTGAAGGAGGAAGGAAGAGGTCTCTCTGGAACTGAACCCCCTGGGGTCCCTGCTGGAAGAGCAGTGGCCTGACTGCACTGTGGATCACAGTTTAAGGTAAACCTGAGCTGATTGGCTTCCCCACTCTGATACCTGGGAGCTCTGCCACCGTCAGATAACCCCGGTCTTTTTGTATCCCCGCGGGTCCTGAGACCACACTGTCCTCTCGAGGGCTCCACCCCCCGCTTAGCCTCTGGAGCGACATCCCTTGGTGGAGCAGACTTCTAAAAGTTCCGATTTTGTGCTTCGCTGCTCTGCAGCTTGCCGGGAGCCAGCCCCTCCCCCCAGGGTCTATCTTCCCATCGCTTTGGATTCACTTCTTTGCACATCCTACCTTCTGGAAAGCAGTCAATTTTCTGTTCCTAGAATTGCTGTTCTTCTCTTCTATCTCCTGTTGAGTTTGTAGGTGTTCAGAATGGTTTGATAACTATCTAGCTGAACTTCTGGAATGTGATGATATCTCAGTCTCCTACTTCTCTGCCATCTTGCTCTTCCCTCCTCACATCTTCTTTATTCATTCATCAATCGATGGACACTTGGGCTGCTTCCATAATTTGGCTATTATAAATAATACTGTTATGAATATAGGGGTGCATGTATCCCTTTGAGAAGATAGAAGACAATTTACTCCTATTCATTTAGCTAGTTAATGAGATAAATTAAGATTCAAACTCACATCTATCTGAATCCCAAATCGACACTGAAACAACTATGCATACTGTGAGATAAAATGCCTTTAAAGTTGGACATTATTAATGGTCAAAAAAGCAATAATTATTTGTGTTTTTTTTATTGGAGGAAAATGTTAGTGGGATCTGAGAGCATAAGGCCTGAGAGAGGGGGATGAAGAATTGTATTTTATTTTAAAAAAATTAATGAACTTTATTTCTTTTCCAGATTTTCTGGGATACTCTTGGCTTTTTGCATTTCCATATAAATTTTAGAATCAATTTGTCAAATCTTCTCCCTCTACCAAAAATACCCCCAAACTTACTAAAGTTCAGGTTAGATTGCATTGAATCTTTAGATCAACTGAAGGGATTATAATATTGAACATTCCAGCCCATAAATCTAATAACTATTCACTTATTTAGGTTTTTTATTATACTCACTTTTTTTTTTTTTTTAGATTGATCTCTTGGTACTTGGGTTTTTTTTAATGCTATTGTAAAAAAATTCAGTTTCTAATTGTTGCTGGCAGATAGAATTACAAGTGATTTTTGTATATGTCTTGGTATTCAGAAATTTTGCTAATTCTATTAGTTTATTGGTAAATTCTTTTAGATTGTATACTTGATCATATCATCTGCAATAATGGCATTTTATTTTCTTCCTACTCAGTCCATTTTTTTTTTTCCCCCAAACATTATTGCCCTGGCCTGAGAACTCAGGTACTATCTTTTCCCAATATACAGTGAAGTTGAAAGAATTTTATAGCAGACATCTGTATACCTACCTCATAGATCCTACCATTCTTGATTTACTGTTTACCATACTTGCCTTATTATACATCTATCAGTCCTTCTATCTATCCACCAATCCATTCTTTATTTTATTCTTTTTTAGATGCATTTTGAAGCACCTGCAGACATTAATACACTCCCCCCTAAATACTTTGGAGTGCCTATCATTATCTAGTACGATTGCAAATAGGAGACATAGATAATGGACATCCTTTTCTTGCTCCCAATATTAGAAGGGAAATTTTTGATATTTTAAGAAAGATGTGTTTGCTGTAGGTTTTGTATAGATAATCATTATCAAATTAAGATGATTTCCTTATTTAATTTGCTAAAATAAACACTTATATCACCTGATGATTGTTGAAGTATTATTATTATTTTTTTTTTTTACAAAAGAAAGGATTGAGTGATAGTGAAACAAAAAGGATGAAGTAATTTTAGAAGAAAAAAAAATATGCAGTTATTTACTTGTCTCTAGGAATTTCTTATGTATAGCAGCATGGTGAGCGTTAAGCTACCAAAACATAAAATTCTCACCAGAATAGGTAAACCTTGTCTATGGGTCATCCCACTTAAGAAATTGTTGAATGTTAATATTTTCAGGATGTAAGAAATTAGCATTATTCATAACTTAGTAAGTAAGTTTAACAGATTTTTTAAAAAGATTTTATTTATTTATTTGACAGAGAGAGACACAACGAGAGAGGGAGCACAAGGAGGGGGAGTCGGAAAGGGAGAAGAGAGGGAGAAGCAGGCTTCCCACCAAGCAGGATGCCCTATGCAGGACTCGATCTCAGGACCCTGGTATCATGACCTGAGCCAAAGGCAGACACTTAATGACTGAGCCACCCAGGCACCCCTAAGTTTAACAGACTTGCATGGTTTTAATAATTTAATTCAGAATATGTTTGTCAATATAACTTAGACTACTCTCCTAATTCTGTAGATAAAAGCATATATATTTAATAAAGATGCAATTTAATTTTTTAAAAATATTAATAGCCTTCTTTGCTTCCAAGATAGTTGTTAAAATCTTACTGAAATTTAAATGGTGTGCCACAGTGTTTTTTTTTTTAAATGTAAGATAATAATAACACTGATATTATTTAGCCACAAAAACTAAGAAGAAAAGACCTTGTGTGGACTAGAGGCAATGATTTAGTATATGATCCCCAATATCTGAAAAGTACTCAGAAAAAAGTAAGAATGAGTAATTAACTTTTGAAACTTTATCTCATATGTAGAAAAAATTATTAATTTTTCACATGACAGAAGACTTTTCTATGTAAAATAAATTTTAGAAATACATGTTTCTTTTTTAAAAAGATTTTATTTATTTATTTGACAGAGAGAGAGAGAGAGGGAGCAAGCAAGCACAAGAAAGGGAAGGGGCAGAGGGAGAGGGAGAAGCAGTCTCCCTGCTGAGCAGGGAGCCCAGTGCTGGGCTAGGTCGCAGGACCTTGGAATCATTACCTGAGCCAAAGGCAGATGCTTAACTGAGCCACCCAGATGCCCCTGAGCACATTTTTCTTAACATGTTAGAGGAAATCCTAGGTTGGCTGATCCTGGCAAAACTTTTTGTTTTGTGATATATGAAGTCATTAAATTATAATATGGAAAATATTGTCCTAAGTGGAGAGCTTTGAATATTATAATAAGAACTTCACTTGGCAATTTCATAATCCTTGGGAGTGTATCCCAAAGTTACATTGAAAATTTAATTTTAACTTTACTGATATCTTGTATGTATGTATGTATGTGAATATCTATCCATCTATTATCTATCATCTATCTATCTATCTATCTATCTATCTATCTATCTATCCATCTATCCATCTATCCACACACACATATGCATGCACACTGAAAAAATGCCATTTATTGAATCCTTAGGCTATGGCACAAAGTCAATCGCATTATATTTCACATATTATTAGGAATCTAATACTCACTATGCACTGGCTCATATTCAAATAGAGACCGAGGGATATTAAACCTTGGTACCTTTGATTCTTTTCTTACCTTCTTTCAGCATTTGCTTTCGCTGCTTCACAACTTTTTTTTTTTTTTCAATGATGATCCTTATGTATTCAGCTGATAGATGGAAAGTCAGAAAGCATTTTTCTTTGGAACTTGTGATTATGATCAAATGGCTGTTTAGAAGAAAAGTGAAGAATACATAATGCTCCCTCCTGGTATTTACCAAGGGCGCAGGGCCACAGGAAGTCTGCAGTCACTGATTAATGAGTGCCAAAGCATAGCATATGCCCTCCAAAGAAAAACTCTCCAAACCTTCCTTCCTACCTCTTCATTTCTGTTTAGGAGATATCAGTTATCATGGTAGGAGGAGAGGGCAGAATTGTAAAACCATTAGAAAATCCTGGAATGTAGATGAGGGTTTTATTGAGTACTTGTGAACACTCCCAGTTGAAGTCAGACTGGAATATCTCATACTTTTTTTGATGTATTGAACTCCACGAGATCAATGCAATCTCTACTACTTAGCAAACTGTAGTTTGTAGCCTTCTTCAAGAATCATGGCTGCTAATGACGGGATATTATTATTTCTCATAAAACGTAGACCAATCACATCTAATTCTATGAGGGGCCATTATTATTCATGTTTAACTGATAAACAGTTGATGCTCAATGTGGTTACACCACTTGAGGTGGGATTAAGTGTTTATAATCTTACTGCCTCCTAAATGCAAGCTGTGCCTGTGGAAACTAGTATATTATGAAAACACTCAATTCTGAAATATGAAAAGTGGCTATTAACTAATCCATAGCAAATACATTGTTGGAGAAATTTTAATGCTCTCAATGCTCCTTATTTTTTACTTCTTTAAATTTTCATAGGACGTCTCCTTGCTGTCTCTCTCCATTCTAGATGGACCAAAAATGAGGTGATGGGAGGTATTGGGAAGCTGCTCTCAATCCTCAGAGGAGTACTTTATCTTGTGGATACTGAGAAAACCTTATAGCTCACGATACTCCCACATTTATCATCACACATCTATGGGGACCGAGGATCCATTTTTTGGATTTCACCAAATTGGATTTTCTGGTTCTCACCAGAACGGCATTGATCTACTGGGCATCATGGTGGGCAAATCAGTCAAACTCATCCAGAATTGGGGGCATGGTGAATAGGGTAAAAGTCCTACGTTCCACATATTTAGCTAGAAATCCTTATCCTATATGTTTTAACTGTTACTTTTAGAATGTTCATAGTTGAATAAATAGTAGGGTTCACTATTTCTTCCCTTAAGGCTGATTCCACCCTTACTGAATACACACACACACACACACACACTTTCAGGTTTAGTGGAATTTTTGTGTGTGTGTTTGCTTCTTCTCTTCCTCTTCTTCATGAGATAAACATATATTGGACTATGTAGAGGTAAGCTTGTTTTCTAGAGTGTTCTCAAACACATCCAACTCATCCAAAGCAGAACCAATCTCAAGTATATTTGCCAAATGCTTTAATCTCCTGATTAAGTTACTTGTTTGTGCCTTTAGCAATAAATTAGTGGCAGGAGAGGGATTAGAACAGTCTCCTGAGATGCTTATCTGCTGTGTACTCTTGCTTCAGTTACGGAAAGAAAAATAAAGAAGATTTTCTGTTAGACGCTTGGTAGCTAATTAGATTTTCTATTATCCAGATACTGATTGGTGTCGTATTCAATGTATTCATTTAAGGTGAAGTACCAATTAAGTTTTTTCTCTTCGTGATTTTCCTGAAGACAACAAAATATCTAATGAATGGAGGGGGGTTTAGAGTTTCAATGAATGCAAATCAATATATACAGGGAGTTTATATATTTTATTAGGGCTTTCACAGGTACAGAAGCAAGTTGGCTTGTATGGATTTACTATTATTAAAAATCACTAAAATTGGTGACAGGACAAGTATACCACAATGGGAGAACAGATTTAAGCTAGTGATGTCTTTGAGTTAGATTCCTTCTACATCGTGCCTATTTCCTCCATGCTGCTCTGTTCTCTCTTTACTACATCAGTGTTTTTGAAATCTCAGCTGGCTTAAGTCTATTCCTGCTGTGACCGTATGTGTGAGTGAGTTTAAGTTCCTTTGGGAGACAAAGTCACACTGATAATAACTTTCTGTGAATGGCAATTCAGAAGAACCTTATGTTGCTAAAGACTACTGCAGGACTCTACTAAGTGTATTTATTGATGTAGTGTTTAAATATGTTTTTGTGAAAAGATGCCCAGGCTTCCTTAGAAGGGAAAACTGGTTTCTGGAGTACTTGGTTAGGCCTCTTTTGCATGATGAAATCAGTTATCAAAAGAGTGTGAAAATGTTGTATAACTTTATATTTTGAAATATTTTAAGACTCATAGTAAATTGCGATAACAGTACAGAGCTTACTTGAGAATCCTCCACTTAGCTTTCCCCAGTGATAACATCTAACATGACTACAGCACATTATCAAAGCCAGGAAAGTAACACTGATAACAATACTATTAACTAACCTACAGACCTTATTCAAATTTCACTTTTTACTTGCACTTGTTTTTGTTTTGTTTTGTTTTGTTGGCATGTACAGTAATAAAAGTCTTTTCATATGTATAGATCCATATAACCACTACCAAAATCAAACACAGAGCTAGCTAGTCCATCAAAACAGACAAAATTCCTAATCTCTGGCTCCATCACTGTGATTTTGTCATTTTGAAATGTTATATAAATGGAATCAAGTAGTATATAACCTTTTATGGCTAGCTTTTCCCACCCAACATGATGCCCTTGAGATCCATCCAAGGAATCGAGCATATCACTAGTTCTTTCCTTTAATTGCTGACTAGAATTTCATAGTATGAACATTCATGGTTTATGTTTTTCATTTTTGCATGAGGAAAGTATTTAAAAATTTGTTTTAAATTTTTAATTGAGGTATAGTTGACATATAACATGACATTAATTTCAAGTGTGCAACATAATGATTCAATATTTGCATACATTGTAAAATAATCAGCACCAGTCTAGTTAGCATCCATCACCAATATAGTTACAGAATTCTTTTTCTTGTGATGAGAACTTTAAGATTTACTGTTTAGCAATTTTCAAATATGCAATACAATATTATTAATGATAGTTTTCCTGTTGTATATTATATTCCCATGACTTACTTATTATATATCCCGAAATTTTTGCCTTTTGATTCCATTTACCCATTTTGCCTACTCCCCACCCCCACCTCTTGCAACCATGAATCTATTCTCTGTATCTATTTTGTGGGGTTTTTTTTTTTTTTTTAGATGCTATGTGAGATTTTACAGTATTTATTTTTCTCTAATTTATTTCAATTAACAGAAAGCCCTCCAAGGTCCATCCATGTTGATGCAAACGGCAAGATTTCACTTTTTATGGCTGAATAATATTCCATTGCATATATATATCTCTTAATTTATCCATTCACCTATCAGTGGACACTTAGGTTGTTTCTATATCTTGGCCACTATAAATAATGCTGAAATAAATGTTGTGTGCACTTTTCTGACTTAGTATTTTTGTGCGCTTCAGATAAATACCCGAAGTAGAATAGCTGGATGATATGATTGTTATATTTTTAATTTTTGGAGGAACCTCCACACTGTTTCCCATACTGACTCTACTGTTTTCCATTTCCCACTAACAGTGCGCGAGAGTTCCCTTTTCTCCTTGTCTTTGCCAATACTTACTATTTCTTGTCTTAGATATTAGCCATTTTAAGGATGTGAAGTGATATCTTATTGTGGTTTTGATGTATTTCCCTGATGATTAGTAATGTGGAACATCTTTTCACGTGTCTGTTTGCCATCTATATGCCTTTAAAAAACTGTCTATTCTGATTTTCTGCCCACTTTTTCTTTTTTAATCAAGTTGTTTGTTTTTTGCCATTAAGTTGTATGAGTTTGTTATAGTTTTCAGGTATTAGTTCCTTATCAGATATATGACTTACAAGTATTATCTCTCATTCAGTAAATTGCCTTTCATTTTGTGGAAGATCTACTGGCAAAAAAATTCCTTAAATTTTTGTTAATATGTGAAAGACTTTATTTCTCTCTTACTTTTGAAAGATAGTTTTTCAAGCTACAGAATTCTAGGCCTGTGGGTTTTTCTCTCAGCACTTTAAATATCTCACTCTACTTTTCTTGCTTGGATGGTTTCTGAGGAGAATTTGGAATTAACTCTTATTTTGTTGTCCTAAGGTAAGGTATTTTTTCCCTCTGGTTTCCAGGATTAGTGGTTTGGTTTCTGACATTAATTGGGGGTGGCGGATTCTTTGTCATTATTGTTTCAAATACCTCTTCTCTTCCTTTCTCTCTTTCTTTTTTCTAGTATTCATTCTCATTATGTATATGCCACACTTTTTCAGTTGTCCCACAGTCCTTAGACATGTTGTTGTCTTTTTTGAGTCTTCGTTATCTTTGCTTTTCATTTTTTGAGGATTCTATTGATATATCCTCCAACTCAGAGATTCTTTCTCCAGTTGTGTCCAGTTTATAATAAGCCGATCACAGGCATTTTTCATTTCTTTCAGCGTTTTTGATCCCTAGCATTTCCTTTTAGTTCTTAATTAGGATTTCCAACTTTCTGTTTACATTGCCTGTTTGTTCTTGCATGCTGTCTACTTTACCCGTTACAATGCTTAACATATTAATCATAGTTATTTTAAATTCCCAGTATGATAATTCCAACATCCTTGCCATGTCTAGTTCTTCAAATTGTGTGTGTGTGTGGGGGGATTGCCCTTTGATTTGACTTATAATTTTTTCTTGATAGCTTTATATGATGTTTTGTATAAAAGGAAATGCTTTAAACAGGTCTTATAAATATGGTAGTGAGGTGGTGGGGCTGGGGAAGCATTCTATAGCCTCTGTACGATAAACTTCAAAAGTTTTTTTGTTTTCCCCCTACACCTTTAGGTGCCACAGGATAGCTAGAGTGGACTAGAGTTGAATACTTCCCATACACGAGCAGCTTAGGCTCCTGTTACCTAGATTCTCCTGAGGACAGACCTTGTTGAAAAGTGAGTACTCTGGTATATTTCAAAATGGCTCCTTTTTCCCTCCCCCTGCCGGAAGCAGGAGTGGATTTTTCTCTGATATTTATGTGGGAATCTGGTTGAGATCCTGGAGGTAAGTCTCATAATATTTTGAGGGTGTCCCTGTGACTAGGTCCCCCTAGAGGAGTTTTTAACACTCAGAGTTGTCCACATTGAGCCTCCAGCAAGTTATCAATTACAGCTCAGGTTTTCCCACCCTGACTCTGGTTCCTGTAGTGATTTCTACTTGTGAGCCTCTGTCTGGTAAGCCATGACCCTTTGTATTCTCCTGTCTCTCCAATGTTGGAGGCCTTGGTTTGCCCTGAGTTCTTCCCGTTCTTATGGTTCCAAGAAAAGTTGTTGATTTTTCAGTCTGTTCAGCCTTTAACTTGATGATAGGATAGAGTGTTGACTTATAAGCTCCTTGCATATAGAACCAGAAATTGGAATCAGATTTTACTTTTTAATCTAGATTAAAATCTCTTTTAAAATTTACTACAAAATGTCAATATAGTCAAAGGTATGAATAATAGTAAAAGCTCTCTGTACCCATCTCATGCATGAGCTCTAAAGCATTGCCAGCAGAGTTTAGTATCTCCTATAGTTTTTCCCAATTGCAAAAGTAAAAACTCTGAATTTGTTTTTTACTATCTCATGCTTTAAAATATATGTTATATAACATGACATTGTAATTTATGTGTGTTTATTATGCAACTTGCTTTTCTAAGAATTCAACTTTATGTTTGTAAGATTTATGTATGTTGATAAATATAGCTTAGTTTATCTGCTATATGGGATTCCATTGTATGAATATCATACGATAAATGTTTGTGTTGATGGACGTTTAGGCTACTTCCACTTTCTTTGTAACCAGAGCTTCTAATAATATTCTTCTGTATGTCTCCTTCTGTATCTGTGCATTAGTTTCTCTGAAGTTTGTACTTAAGAGTAAAATTACTGAGTAGTCATAAGCATGCTTTATTTATACAATATGGGGTCCCATTATTCTCCAGATGGTTTTATAGAATTAGTATCACTTGAAGCACTAGATGGTGGCTCTCTTTGCACCACATCTTCATAACACCTGATTTTTTTTTTAAAGATTTTATTATTTATTTATTCGACAGAGAGAGATCACAAGTAGGCAGAGAGGCAGGCAGAGAGAGGCTCCCCACTGAGTAGAGAGAGGCTCCCCACCAATGTGGGGCTCGATCCCAGGACCCTGAGATCATGACCTGAGCTGAAGGCAGAGGCTTAACCCACTGAGCCACCCAGGCGCCCCAACACCTGATATTGATAGTCTCTTTAATTTCTGCCATACTAATGGGAATGAAATGGATTCCCATTCAAGTGTTACTACTGAGGTTCGGTATTTTTATTTTTTTTCATGTATTTATTGGTCACTAACCTGTCCTTATTTATGAATAACCAGTTTATTTTACCCCATAGAGTTTTTTTGTCTTTTTCTTTATACACTTGGTGTACTAACACTTTATTGCTTATATGCCCTTGGTATGTCTTTTTCTAGTTTGTAATCTGTCTTATTTTTCTGAAGAATAGTAGTCTGGATATGAATGCATACAAATTTAGCAATTTTTTTGTGCTTTCTTGGATTTCATTTAATATATTTTAAACTATATAGTAAGAGCTCTAAAGTTTCCTTACCAATTTGTGTTTAATGGAGATGGAACTGATATTTGGTATCGTTTGATATATGGACGTATTCCTTATTCCACCATTGATAATTATCACAGTATAATTTATTAAATACTGCATCCTTTCCTGATCTGAAATGCTACTTCCATCATATATTGAAATTCCAAATTTACATTTCTGTGATCTATGTCTATTCCAACACTGTATTTATTTAATATTTTCACCAAAGCTAGTGTTGCAACTTTTAGGGTATCTTTAAAATATTAAAATTTCTTATGCAACAACATGATATATAGATATACATTTCTATGTATTTAATATATTCCAAGTTTTATACTTTGTTCCATGATGATCATGATCTCCTTTTGTTAAAGATATATCTCTGATATCTACACACATACCACACACACAGAAACATAATATAAACATCCATATGAAAAGAAAGAGATTGAGTTGAGAGATTCTGTTGAATTGATATATTGGAAGGGAAAAAGTTGCTGTGGAAAATGGAATCATTTAAAAAATATGCTTTCTAACTTTATTGTTGCTTTCTAGCTTTGTATATTGATTGTATCTTTGCCAAAATCACTAAATTCTCTCATAAATTATAAAGATTTTAGATTCCTTTGGGTTTTCTATATAGAAAGTAACATACTTGATGAACATGACAGATCTGCTTCTTCATTTATAATCTCCATAATTTTATCTTTCTCTTGGTGTATATAATGGCTAGACCTCCATACTTTTCTTTCTTCTTTCCTAGAAAGTCACAGTCTCCTGGTTTCCTCCTTGTTTTGCAGGCAAATTCATATCATTCTCTTCTGCTGCTTCTTTTTTATTTTTCTAACCTCTAATGCTGGGTGCGCCAGTAATGAGACCTTTGATTTCCTCTCTTCTCTCTATGTATTCCTAAGTACATATATTTCACCTCATTGCATTAAGCACATAAGAACATAGATGACTCTCAAGTTTATACATCTAGGTTAGTACTCTTGAACTTGAGGCTTGCATGTAACACTATTCAACTTCTCCAACTTATATGTATTTTAAGGACCTCAAACTTACCAGCTTGGAAAACAAATACCAATCACAGGTAAGGTGGAGCATGGTTTGTCTGGGATAGTTTGGGTTATGATCCTCATCTGGGATAATAATTAATGGTGCCCCTTTTAACTCTGATAAATATTGTGAGTAGGAAAACAAATTATAGGTTAACTCTCCCTTTGCATATTGTAAAATGGCCTTTCATTTAACTTGACTTTGTTATTTAGGTTAACTACTTGGACGTTATCAGCATTTGATTGTAGGGATATTTTTCTTTTTTTCTTTAAATTCAATCAGCCAACATATAGTACATCATTAGTTTCAGATGTAGTGTTCAATGATTCATCAGTTGTGTATAATACCCAGTGCTCATCACAGGGGTGCCTGGCTGGCTCAGTTGGTAGAGTAGGGATATTTTTCTACATGAACATGAGAGTAAGTTTCAGGATTCTCCCTGAATCTTACCACAGTTTTCAATGAATATACATTGAGTTGTAAGTGATTTTGAAAGTGTGGAGTTTTGTTTCTATTCCCAGTGTCACTTCTTTTATTAGCTCTGGATAATAGCCATGAGGTTTGGTTCAGACTTCAAAGGTAGTTGTTTATTGGCTTAAGTTAATCAGCACCTGGCATTTTTCTCACCACAGTGATTAGTAGAGTTGAATGTATAACTGTAATTTGATTCATTACAATGTATTTCAGTATTTTTATTTGAAGGTTGTGAAATACATACTTCTCCCCTCCATCGCCCCCAACGTTGACAGGGAATTCCATAGCCCAGGGAGCTTTTGGTAACTAATTTGAAATCCGGGAAACGCAACAAAACAACACAAAAACTTCAGAATAAAGCTAACAACATGCAGAGCAGAACATATACTGAAAAAATAAAGTGAGACTTTGGACATAGTCAATAAGTTAAGCCAATTTTGAATTTCATTTTTCTTCCGGACTTCTAGTTACACGAGCCAGTAAATTCCCTGGTCCATAATGCCAGTTTGATTTGATCTGATGTTACTTTTTACATTAAGCAACCTAATTAACACAGGGATAAGCAATGACATTTTGTATTTATCTTCCCAGTCAGGAAAATACAAGTTCCATTTGTTTACATCTTTTCTACATGTCTCAGTAAATGTTTGTCTTTCTGTACATATCCTTGCCAATTTTACTATGTTTATTTCTTGTGATTTTCCTAGAAAGGATTATTACAGTGACTAAATTGACAACATTAATTGAACCTCCAATTTTATAGACATTAGCTATACATGCAATATGGTGAAGGAAAACATTGTTTGGGAGTCCTTTAAAAATTCAAAACATAGTTCATAATAAGACATAAACTAAGTGCAATAAATTCTCACTTCTGAATGGTATACATAAAATACTAAGATTAATATATTATTTGAAAAATTGTAGAATATATCCTGATCATGATACTCAGCTCTAAAAAAGGAAATTATACTGCGAATGATTCAAAATCATTTAGCAAAAATTGAAACTTCTACAAAGTGATGTTTAAATTTAGCCTAAAGGTGAAAAAAATTTTTTTTATGAATATCAAGTATATTGACAGGAAGTTTAAACTTACCTAAAGGCCTTGGCTTTTGACGAATGGAACATTTCTTAAATTAAATTTCAGAAACCTATGGAATCTATTAAAATATAAATTGGTGTAAACTTTATAAATTCTTAAAAGAAACACTGCTTTACTAAAGGCAATAAATCTTTTGTTGAATTGACCATTTGGTGAAACAATCATTTGATGAATAGTTTTTGGTGAAATGATTCATTTCTGCTGCTATTAACATTCTCTTTTCTTTAAAGCTTATTGTGAAAATTCTTAATTTTATATCTTCTGTTCTGTGTTGGTATTCAGTAACTCTGTGCCTGATATTTTTATATAAAAGTGAAGTAGAAACAAATTATATCTGCTTTTTGTGTTGGCTACCAAGCACTCTATGATATCTAAGCCATATCTAGACTGTTAAAGTATAAGCAATTCTGAAGTTTTGCAGTGAATGTCTAATTCTGAGTATAACCTTCCTTTCCATTTGTTTCCTATGATTTCCTAAGTCCATGGTAAATATGGGATTTAACTTACTTTTAGAGCTATCTCTACTGCTAGAAGTTTAATGTTTCAGTATAATTAAAATTGGCTTCTGAATTGTAAAAAGACTAAACTACAATTTGGCTCAATTCTTGGTAGACAGATTAATTATACCCAAGAGACTAATTACTTTTCCCATTTCGATGTTTTAAAATTGTAGTGTGGATTTTGTGAGTTGAAGTAATTAAGCAATTGTTTATTTTTGAGGATTAACTCAAATGACTTACATTAGAGAACTATACCCTTGGAAAATATTGCTTTGTTTTAAAGGCAACAATGCAAAAATGCTAACCATTGTCCTTTTATTTCAAGCATGATATTTAATTAACTAATTAAGGACTTATTAATTATGACCAATTTTTAATTTTAAAATAAATGTTACAAAAATGTCCAGTTTAAATACTGATATTGATATAAATGTAAATTAGTCGATTATATAATTCATTTTAATTAAGGTCATCTGAAGCACTCCAAACACTCTCACATAAAATAAAGGGCAATCAAACCTAGTTTTTAAATTAATTGATCTAATTGTGTATATTTCTATAATTTATTTCCATGAAAAGGGTACATATTGATAAAATACAGTATCTTTTGCTTGATTTAATCTTTTGAATCTTACATGCTTCCTTTAAAATTGCGCATGTGAATTTCTCAGTTTGCACTCTTTTGAAAGTTATATCATCTTGACAAGATGCTAAACCCATATTTATATCTAACTATAATAATAATGTAGTGACATTATTCAACAGCTTATCTTCAAAGAGCTCAAAGGCTGTAGATAATATGTTATCACACACATCACAGCGTTCTTGTGAATTCTACTGCTTTCTTTTCTTTTTGTTTGAATTAAATAATCCCCAAATAGTAGAAAATGAAAACACTAGACTGGTAGCATTTTGAACCGCATCGTTTATTATTTCTTAACTCTAAAATAGGAATTTTGAACTTTTAGGGTTTTATAAAAAGTTTCAGTGATATGTAGTTAAAAAAAAATATCCAACTAATCTAATTCAACCTTTCTAATAAAACAAGATGACCTTTATATTATTCCATACATAGCGTCACTCAATTGTACTTAAAGTCTCCTATGTCAGGAGATAATCTCTTCCAGTATTAAGTAGTTCTACTTCCCTAAAACATAGTTTTCATATTGAGCTGAAATCTGCCTGCATGTACAGTTCACCCTTTGGCTCTTATTCTTTACCATAGGACAATACATCACAAATATTGACCATTGATCAAATATTGACTACAATCCCAGGCCAACATTTGAACAGCATTGAGGCATTTCTTTCTTTTTTTGAAGATTCTATTTATTTATTTGACGCAGAGAGAGAGAGAGAGAGAGAGAGAGAGAGATCAGGGGGAGTGGCAAAGGGAGAGGGAGAAGCAGGCTCTCTGCTTTAGCAGGGAGCCCAATGTGGGACTTGATCCCAGGACCCTGGGATCATGACCTGAGCCAAAGGCAGACGCTTAACCGACTGAACCACCCAGGCGTCCCTGAGGCATTTCTATTAATGGGTCAAAGCTTGATGCCAGGGTATGACCTGCAAAAGGCTGAGATTTATAGTTTCTGAACTATCTGTATACTATGGACAGCCAGTATTTTTTGAGAATAGGAGAGATTCTGAGGAGACTTTGTTGCATTAACAGAATAAGTTGGACAGGGAAAATTCTGAGTGTATACAAAAGGTTTGCAGAGTAACCCAGGAAAAAGATAATGGGAACCTCATCCTGTAGAACAATAATAAGGTTTGAAAAAAGTGGAAGAGTTTGGAATTTTTTATAGTTAGCTTTGAAGACACGATGACTTACTAGATGTGAGGCAGAATTGCATCAAATATGACTAATACTTGGAGCCTGAGTGACAGCGGGAACTATAATGACATCAGGAGAGTATCTCATTTAGTCAATAGATACAAAAAATTTACCATGTAACTCTCTCTAAAAATCACTCCCTGTTTAACCCTTTCAAATAGTTGCTTATTGCACACCAAATAAAAACCAAATATCCTACTGTGCATTCCAAGCTCTTTATAACCTGATCATTCTTACCTTTTTGACATCATCTCATGCTACTCTAGCCCATATTTCCTGTCTTCCATCCTTACATTTTATAAATTTACTTCTTTGCACATTTTATGGCAAGCTTGCTACTATATTAGTGTTTACTATATTTGCTATAATTTATGCCTGAAACACTCATTCCTGAAATCTCCATGGTTATTCAGATAGGTCATAGGTAAAGTATTATCCTCTTAGAGACTTCCTTGACAAAACATCCAAATTTTTAGTTTCCTTTGAATTGAATTATGGTTTCATGGAGTTTTTTTTAGACAGTTTTGTTTTTTTCTTTATATTTAAAATATATCTATCATATATTTACATTTCTTCAATCCCTACTCATACCTTTCATTATATTGAATACCTTTTGTTGTAGGAGGCCACTATCCCAGAACCTTCCATCTTCCTACTAGAATCCCAATCAAGTTGCTTTGTTGACAGTTCTTTTTCTGTTATTTTCTTGATTGCTTTATATACATTTTCTTTTCTCCTCCCCAACCTTTCTTTTTGGCATCTCATGACATCCTCTTTCTTTACTGGGTAAGTACTAAAAAAGAAGCCCCTAACAACACTGGAAGCATAAAAATGTCAGTGCGAAGGTCTTTTCTGAATTCTCTTTCAGGTACCTGCGTTGATGGAAGTTATGAAATCTTCTACATGTGGTTTTACAGGTGCAGTCTGCAGTAGGGTTAGTGCAATAAGAGCTACTTTTTAAAAAAAATCACTGACAGCCAGAACCCCAGGTGTACTATCTTAAGCCAAGGTTCTCTTTTTCTGTGGTAGTTGTCATTTTTTCCTCCTGGTTTGGTATTTGTCTCTGCATATATACTTGCTCAAAATAATCTATTAGCACCATTTCTCTTTATTTAAGATTGGGGGGATCATGCTAACTGGAGTGACCTCATATGTTCTGTTTATATTACCTAGGTAAAAATCAGCATTGCAGTATTGCATTCTTTTTTTTTTTTTTTTTTTTGGCAGTATTACATTCTTATTTTAACTTGCATTTCCTTGATCACATAGGATGTGGAGCTCATTTTCATATGCTTATTTGCCATCTGTATATTATCTTTGGCGAGGTGTCCATTATGGTCTTTGATCCGGTTTTAATTGGATTATTTGTTTCCTTATTATTGGGTATTAAGAATTCTTTGTATATTTTGGATAACAGTCCTTTGTCAGTTGTTTGCTTTTCCAAATGGTTTCTCCTAATCTGTGGCTCATCTTCTAATTCTCTTGACATTATCTTTCACAGAGCAAAAGTTCTTAATTTTAATGAAGTCAATTATTTCTTTCCTGAAATGTGCCTGTGGTGTTGTTGATTTCTCTTTTTTATTGTTTGGCTGCAGTTTTTTTAGATATACCAAAATAATTCCTTTGTATTTCTATATATATTATGAATTATTTCCTAATGGTGAACAAATGTTTTTTAATTTTAATGAAATCCAATTTATCATCTTTTTCTTTTATGGTTAATATTTTGTGTGGCCTCTGAGAAATTTTTGCCCACTACCTTCATACTCTTGAAGATTTTCATCTACATTTTCTTATAAATCTTTATAGTTTTTTTTATATTGAGTGGTAGCATTCAAGGTTCATTTGTTTTCATGGAGGTATCCAGCTTTTGCAGCATCATTTGTTGAAATGACATTCTTTTCCTTAATAAAATACCTTCAGACTTTTGTTGAAAATCAATTGACTTTCTCTGTATGAGTCTGTTTGTGGACTCTATTCTCTTCCATTGATTTATTTGTCTCTTTATATTTTGATACACACTATTTGAATTACTGTAGGTCTATGAAAAGTCAGCTCTTTTATAAAGGTTGTTTCAGTTATTTTAAATTTTTAACATTTCTATGTAACTTTGGGGATAGACATGTCAAAAGAAAAATGAATTGAAATCTTGATTGAGATTGCATTACAATGTAGTGATTGATTTGACATCTTTATAATATTAAGTCCTCCAATCCATCAACATGACACATTTACTTAATTAGCTTTTTAACTTCTCTCAGTAATGCTTTTTAATTTTAAGCTAGAGTTTTCTACATCTTTGTTAAACTTATTATTTATTTTTAATATTACTCTAATCTTTCACATTTTATTTGAAATTGTTTGGATCTAGAAAATAGAGATACATTTAATTTTATGAATCTTTTTAAAAATTTTATGTTCTGGTAATTTTTTTTTCTGTCAAGAATATTTCCTTGTATGTGGCCTAAATTTCAATAAAGAGCTACTAATTAGAACTATCATTTTCTGACCAGTGGTGTTTTTAAGGAATATAATTTAAAAGGTTATAAAATAAACACAGAAAAAAAAAATCAACCCAGGTAATTCAAAGCTAGAATACTGAGTCAATATTAGTACTTATGGTAGGATGAGCAACAATGTTTGTTATGTTTACCACTTTGCAACAAAATCTATGTTTTTCATCAAATAGTTCTGTCAAAAATAGGTAAATCTATGTTATTAGACTTTATCATTTTGTGGATAGAATATATTCTTTCATTTTTTACAATAGAAAACTGGATTAAGGATGTATGGCCTCAGAATGAATACATTTTTTAATGTGTTGATTTGCTATTACTTATAAATATGCAATGTATTCTGTCTTTGGAGATTTTATAATAATATCTCAAAGAAAACAAAGTGCTAAAATCATGTGGGATCAGCAACGGCAGTTAACTCCTGTTTCTTTGGAGAGATTTGAAATAAAGTGGAAATAAAATTGCTAGATTTTATAAGGCAGGAATATATTAACTTACCAAATAGACATCTTTATCTTGTGTTTTTCAGGATGAAATTGAGATTATGAAGCTCTTAAGGTGAGAACATTGGTCACAAATCAATAAAACCAATTACAGTCTGTTTTCAACTTCCTTAGATTTGGGACTTTGCATCACATAATTGTGTCAATGAGCTAAAAAAAGAGTAAAAATGAGTAGCTTTATTTTGATATATTTTATTTTATGGTGTAAATAGTATTTCTGTTCTTCAGTAGAACACTTATTGTTATAAGAATTTTATAAATTCTTATAGACATATTTCCCAAGAGTTCTAGTTCTTACAGATGGAAAATAGAATAAATGGAGACAGAAATGCCCTGGCAATGGTTTCAGAAGATGAAAAAAATGTATAATGTATCTTCATTCAGTCTTATATACTAGTATTCTCTTTTGCTAATAAAATATGTCCATGTTATGCCCAAATATGCAATAGTAACAAAATGATGCCCATAAAACTGGGTTTATTCTAGGCATATAAAATCAAATATTGTTAAACTTTATTCTACTGTACTGAAACTTTAGTGATATTAGCAGATATTCCTTTCACAAAGTAAATATTAAGTTTCGTTTTGCTTTGTTGATGGTGATGTTGCTGTTAAAAGCTATTTGGAAGAGAAATCTTATCTTTTCCCCATTAGCTTCTGTAAAGACTGTTTATCACTATTACTGCGTCATTTGATATCAAGAGCTTTTATTAGCATCATGGGAACTGAAAAAAAAAAACATTGACTCAAGATTTGTCTTATTTAAATAGGTGTAAAAGAACAGAACCTTCACAAATACCTTACAGACCCCAATATTAAAATATCTTCTTTAACTTCTTTCCAATTTACCCCATCTGGTCCGTATAATAATGCTTGACTCCTAATAAACAGAAAAAAAAGGACAGGCAGATCTATTTTTATAGGTAATGTGCTTTCCTTTTTAATAATTATAGCTTAGCACTACCAACTAAGTGATAGTTCTGAAATATTCAGTTGTTTATAGATGTTTCAAATATTTTAAATTTTTTCCTTCTTACATATTAGAGGGGACATCTAGATTTCTTTAAGGAGCAAGAAAAAGTGATTTTTATGGAAATGTAAACTTTAAGAGAGAGATGATGAAGCAAATTCCTTAGAAGGAAGAAAAATAATTAAGTAAATATAAGGCCATGTGTTTTGTGCTATTTCTCACTAAAGCAGAACCCAGATACAAACAATGTAAAAATTGAGGAGGCGACAAAATAAAAAGTGATCTCTTTTGTCTCTCAGGGCTTACCATTAGCCCACTATATGGTTCAACATTAACATAATTGGCACATTCAGCTCCATAAACACATTTTCCCTCAGATTTCCTGTAATCCCACAACCCACTTGAATGAGTCTAGTAGGAATGGTGGTATTTTTAACAGTTAAATGAGGTATAGGAACTGGTTTTGGTGAGAAGTAATAAAGACGGCAGGGATGTGGGGTCAGAAGATCTGCATTAGAGGCGTCTTTACTCATCCTCCCACAGGCATCTTGTTCTCTCAGAGTAGAGAGGGCATTGCTCTGTTGGTTGTATTATAGGGTACTGTTTAGTCTACATTTGTAATGGGGGAGTCACTAAATATTTGAATGGCAGGATACATGGGTGTTGCTTTTCTTTTTTTCTCCCTTCTGGAGGATGGAGTAATAAAGGTCAGGGATTGTTTCTTTTTTTTTCTCTCTTCTGGAGAATGGAGTAATAAAGGTTGGGGATTGTTTCTCCAGGGAAAGAGGTTAAGATATCTTAATCCCATCCTGCTCACCTACTTGGAATTAGGCTGTGATGGTAATATTGGCACCATGTTTCAATTTGTCATCTCTTGCTCTATATCTCTGGTTCTGTTCCCCCAATACTGGGTGAATGTTCAACTCTTAAAAGACAAATGATCTTTGTGGCCTATTTGAACTTGATACTATTTAGGTCTAAAGTGTCGTAGAACAAAGTTGCATAGTGAAATAAGTCTATGCATTGAGTTACATGGCTCCACAGCCTGAAATCATCTTGCCTCTCATTTGATAGTAATTGCAACTCTCGCAAAATATGTTTTGAAGATCATATAGAAAGGTATAATTATAGTCTGTGGGACAATATTCAGAAAATGCTGGATTTTCTGGCCCAAGTAGCCTCACAATTTCATCCTTTCTTCTTGCACTGGAGACCACAGAGTGTCATATCCCATTTTTATTCATACTTGTGTTCTTCATAATATTGGCTGTGGGTGAGAGAGAATTAAATAGTATAAGAGAGATAACAGAAAATGCAGAAAAAAGGGAAAATAAAGGTACCTCATATAAGGATTAAGAGAAGAAAACACAGGCTTGAAGATTTATTCAAAGTACTTATTTAGGCATTGTCAAATAATAAATTATCTTCCAAAATCTAAATATAGATCTAGTTCTGTAATCAATATTGGCAAGTCACTTTTAAGGTGTCAGATTTTCAGTATTTCATTTCAAAATGACTTTTTTTTTTTTTAAGATTTTATTTATTTATTTGACAGAGAGAAAGAGATCATAAGTAGGCAGTGAGGTAGGCAGAGGGGAAAGCAGGCTCCCTGCTGAGCAGAGAGTCCAATGCGGGGCTCAATCCCAGGACCCTGAGATCATGACCTGAGCAGAAGGCAGAGTCTTTAACCCACTGAGCCACCCAGGTGCCCCAATCAAAATGACTTTTAAAATAAAGATCTTTATCTTATAAAGCAAACCCAAAGGCCATTAGTTCAGAAGATGATGTATAAGGATGTCAAAGTGAAATGACTTTCTATTGTTTCAAATATAGAAAAATTATATACCTTTCTTGTAAAGAATTTTGAATGACTTACAGGATACACAAACCATCATGTTCAGAAGCCTTGCCCATTTCCATTGTGATTTAAGATATGCAGACTTGCCTAACAATTCCAATAGCTCTTTAAAGCAAATCTGATGCTGCATACATAGCAAAATATTGCTTTGGACTGTTTATAAAGTAATAGCTCATGCCTAAAATGCCATTAATAAATTATTATTCTCCTTGTAGTCCTTAAATCAAGCTAGTGAAGCCTGCTTATTCTACTTCTGGAGTGTTCTCTGTTTCTTTTGGATTTCCCAGGCTAATATCTTATTAAACTTTGCTTAAACCACTGAAAGGCATTGTTGCTCTCAAACTTAAGTTCCATCATTCTACCTTCAGAGTTACACTACAGTAATACAATTTGAATTTTAGGATTTCTTTCCTTTTTCTTTTTTTTCTGATTCATATTTTATTTATTTTTATTTAAGTTTTTATTTAAATTCCAGTCAGTTAACATAGAGTGTAATATTAGTTTCAGGTGTACAATGTGGTGATTCAACACTTCCATACACCAAGGGCTCATCACAAGTGCCCTCCTTAATCCCCATCAACTATTTAACCCATTCCTCCACCCACCTCCCCTCTGGTAACCATTAGTTTGTTCTCTATAGTTAAGAATCTGTTTCTTGGTTTGCCTCTCTCTCTTTCTCCTCTCCCCCTCCCCCCTTGGCTCATTTGTTTTATTTCTTAAATTCCATGTGTGAGTGAAATCATATAGTATTTGTCTTTCTTTGACTGATTTATTTCACTTACTATAACACCCTCTAGCTCTATTCATGTTGTTACAAATGGGTACGTTTCATTCTTTTTATGACTGAGTAATATTTCATTGTATGTATATACCACTTCTTTATCCATTCATCAATCAATGGACACTTGGGCTGCTTCAATAATTTGGCTATTATAGATAATACTACTATAAACATGGGGGTGCATGTATCCCTTTGAATTAGTATTTTTGTATTCTTTGGATAAATACCCAGTAGTGTGATTGTTGGATTGTAGGGTAGTTCAATTTTTAACTTTTCGAGGACCCTCCATACTGTTTTCCACAGTGCCTGCCTCAGGTTGCATTTCCACCAACAGTGTAGAAGGGGTCTCCTTTCTCCACATCCTAGCCAACACCTGTTTTCTCTTGTGTTTTTGATTTTCACCATTCTGACAGGCCTGAGGTGATATCTCATTGTAGTTTGATTTATATTTCCCTGATGATGAGTGATGTTGAGCGTCTTTTCACGTGTCTATTGGGCATCCGAATATCTTCTTTGGAAAAATGTCTATTCATGTTTTCTGCCCATTTTTAATTGGATTATTCATTTTTGGGGTGTATTTTTAAAAGTTCTTTATATATTTTAGATACTAGTACTTTATTAAATATGTCATTTGCAAATATCTTCTCCGAATCCATAGGTTGCCTTTTAGTTTTGTTTGTTTCCGTTACTGTGCAGAAGCTTTTTATTTTAATGAAGTCCTAAAGGTTTATTTTTGCTTTTGTTTCCCTTGCCTCAGGAGACATATATAGGAAGAGGTTGCTATGGCTGAGGTCAAAGAAGTTACTGCCTGTATTCTTCTGTAGGATTTTTATGGTTTCAGGTCTCACATTTAGGTCTTTCGTCCATTTTTAAAAATTACCTTATTTAATTATTTGGGAGAGTGAGAAGGAGAGAGCATGGGCTGGGGGGAGGGGCAGAGGAAGAAGCAGACTCCCTGATGAGCAGGGAGCCTGAGGCGGGATTCCATCCCAGGACCCTGGAATCATGACCTGAGCTGAAGGCATATGCTTAACTGACAGAACTCCCCAGGTGCCCTGGTCTTTAATCAATTTTGAATTTATTTTCATATATGGTGTAAGAAATTGGTCCGATTTCATTCTTTTGCATGTTGCTGTCCAGTTTTCCAAGCATCATTTGTTGGAGAGACTTTCTTTTTCCCACTGGATATTCTTTCCTGCTTTGTCAAAGATAAATTGACCACAGAGTTCATTTCTGGGATTTCTCTTCATTCATTGATCTATGTGCCTATTATTTGTGCCAGTACCATATGGTTTTGATCACTACAGCTTTGTAATATAACTTGAAGTCTGGAATTGTGATGTCCCTAAATTTTCTTTTCTCTTTCAAGATTACTTTGGCTCTTCAGGATCCTTCAGGACTATTTTAGGATTGTTTATTCTAGCTCTGTGAAAAATGCTGGTGGTATTTTGATAGGGATTGCATTAAATGTGTAGATTGCTTTGGGTAGTATACATTTTAGCCATATTCGTTCTTCCAACCCATAAGCATGAAATGTTTTTCCATTTCTTTGTGTCACCTTCAATTTCTTTCATCAGTGTTTTATAATTTTCAGAGTATAGGTCTTTCACTTCAAATCCACAACCTAAACTTATACCTAAAGGAGCTAGGGAAAGAACAACAAAAGAAGACAGGAAATAATAAAGATTAGAGCAGAAATAAATGATATAGGAACTAAAAAACAAAACAAAGCTAAAACCGCAATAGAACAGATCCATGCAACCAGGAGCTGGTTCTTTGAAAAAAATAATAAAATTGATCAACCTCTAGTCAGACTTATCAAAAAGAAGAGAAAGGACCTAAATAAATAAAATCCCAAACAAGAAAGGAGAAATAACAACCAACACCACAGAAATACAAACAATTATAAAAGAATATTATGAAAAACTAATTACAACACATTGGACAACCTGGAAGAAATAGATAAATTCCTAGAAACATATAAACTACCAAAATTGAAACAGGAAGAAATAGAAAACATGAACAGACCATAACCAGTAAAGAAATTATACCAGTAATCAAAAAATTCTCAACAAACAAAAGTCCAAAAACAGATGGCTTCACAGAGGACTTCTACCAAACATTTAAAGAAGAGTTAGTACCTATTCTCAAACTATTCCGAAAATAGAAAAAAGAAGGAAAAGTTCAAAATTCATTCTATGAGGCCAGCATTACCCTGATACTGTAAATAGATAAAGACTCCACTAAAAAACAGAACTACAGCCTAATATCCTGGTAAACATGGATTTAAAAATTCTCAATAAAATACTAGCAAACCGAATCCAGCAATACATTAAAAAAATCATTCACCATGATCAACTGGGATTTATCCCTGTGTTGTAAGGATGGTTCAACATTCACAAATCAATCAACGTGATATACCACATTAATAAAAGAAGATAAGAATTAATTATAGGATCATTTCAATAGATGCAGGAAAAGCATTTGATAAAGGCCACATATGAAAAAGAGAGTGGGGAAAACTGAACCTTTCCCCTAAGTCAGTGGGGAAAACAGCCTCGGTGGGGAAAACTAGGCGTTTCCTCTGTGGTCAGGAAGGAGACTGGGATGTCCACTCTCACTGTTGTTTAACATAGTACTGGAAGTCCTAGCCATAGCAATCAGAAAACAGAAAGAAATAAAAGGCATCCAAATCAGCAAGAAATAAGTCAAACTTTCACTATTTGCAGATGATATGATATTCTCTTTAGAAAACCCAAAAGATTTCACCAAAAAAAAAAAAATGCTAGAATTGATATACAAATTCAGTAAGGTTGCAGGACAAAAAATCAATATACAGAAATCTGTTATATTTCTGTACACCAATAATGAAGTAGCAGGAAGAGAAAGGAGCCAATCTCATTTACAATTGCTCTAAAACCAGTAAGATACATAGGATTTTTTTCTTTTAGAATTAATGACAAGAGAGCCAGAAAGAGGAATGGAAAGAAGAAATGCGCTCAACACATATCAGGAACTACAGCTCAAAAAAATATGCTGGCTTATTGTATCTAGAGGATGAGTGAAAGAAGGTAAGATACACGTGAATAGAAGATGATGGCATTCTCAATGAATAAGGAAAAGTCTGGAAAAGAAACTGCTTTAGGGACAAAGAAAGTGGAGATATTAAATAAGATGTGAGAGCAGAACTTAAAAATGTACATGCCTACACAATAGGCATTTGGAACTTTACACTTGAATCCAGGAAAGAGGTTTTACAAATAATAATCTGGAAATCATCTCCATGCATTGTTGTCTTTGGCATAGTTATCTTTGACATTATCATTATAATAGTGATAAAAGCAGTTTTAGAATTCACTGAGAAAATAACTTTTTTTTTTTTTGGTGTGATAAGGTGATGTGTGAATCATCTTCTCTACCCCATTTTTATTTAGATGAAGAATAGTGCCATAAATATGATTCCTCAGGTTTAAAGTATTGCTCCATTTTTTACTTACTTTTGTCTAATCTAGACGATGATTAAAAACCTGAAGTGTGAATGTTTTTGTGCTATTGGAGAGGTGAGAAACCCCATTTAACACTTCTGCTGTAACCTGTCGGTCATGCCTTGGAAGGCAGCGGAGGATTGCTGCTATTGCCCAGATAGACTATGAGATGATTTATTTGTTCCCCAACTAAATGAATGACACATTGCCCTAAGTGATATTCTAGCAACATAAAGTGGTTAAAACAACTTCTTTAGGGTATTCGGCACTGCAGTAGTTTCTCTGGGTCAGCAGAACTTAAATTATTTCAAGAACTATTGAATTTCATGAACCTCTCATAGTTATCCCAAAAAGAGTATTGCTGAACAACCCAATGGAATATTCCCTTTATTTTCACATTCTTTAAATTAAACTTAAAGGTAGTGGGACTGTTGTATAAACATATTGCTTCCCCAGCCACCCTAAACAAAAATTGATTGTACATGGCATTGGCAAGTATCTCAATCTCTCTGAATTAGTGAGGTATTTGTGATGGAATGCAAAGTAATTCTCTATGGATCAAATCAGTGATCATCTGTTGTGTATGTTGACTTTAAATCAACTTATTTGTCTAAGAAAGATGAGTTCATTAAGAACATTGTAAAATAAATTAAGGTAGAGGATCCTATTAGGAATGACTACAAGACTCACTTTGTTTTAATGAAAATATTTTCTGTTTGACAGCTGAGCTTGAGCAGAAATGATAATCTTCTAGACAAAGAAGAAATAAATGTGGAATGTGCATTCACATCTGTTTTCTCTTAATTCCCTATAGTACAGTTTTGTTGCTCTGTAATGATAGGCTTTGTCATAAAGAAAAACATTTTTGTTCTCAGCTCTCCCATTGCTATGAAATAAAATTATTTTCTGATAAAGTATAAATATAACTGGCCAATATTATTGAGGGTTAAACAAATCTAAGATTACCATATGTACTGTTTCTCTTCTTTCCACAAAAATCTTTCTAAAATTATGAGTGGAGAGAGTACATAAAATTCTAAAATAATAATATTCATGCCATATGAATGTTGGCTGAAGTGTAGGTGTATCACCATCAGCTGACTCCTATATCATAATTTCATGGGATATTGGCAAGGATTTAAGTGGAATTTTTCCTGAAAATATTATAAGGGAAATGTTGACACAAAACTGGCTGGAGTGTTTAGCCAAGTTTTATGTTAGAAAAAGGTCAGCTTTTGAGATCATGTTTTCTCTCCAGGGAGTGGAAAGTGGGGAGGGAAATAGATCAAGTTTCCTTTTGAGTGGTAAGAGAGCCGTAACATTTTATTTTCATAAGTTTTCTCATATGAAACTTTCACAAACTCCCCTTCAGAAATACAAATTACATACTGCCTCTTGTACTTAAGCTGTTTGGGAAATCTCACAATCTAACAGTCCTCCTGCTGTGTGGATAAATCCCTAGCTGACTATTGTTCAAGAAAGTCTTGGAGGCAGAGATAATCAGCCTCTGGAGAATCCATCAGGGAAAGAAAAACAAAGACAGCCTCATAAAGAGTAAATAACATTCCTGATAATATATAAACGTAGCAAAGGATTGCAGTCACTTGTCTTAGTTATGGGCATTATAGTTCAGTGGTTAAGAGAGAAGACTCTAGATCACGTCACCTGGCTTTGACTTCCTGCCACGCAACTGACCAGCCCTTGGACCTGAGACAAAGACACATAGTTTCTCCGTGTGTCCATTTTCTTATCTGAAAGGTGAAACTAATGATACCTACTTCATGGATGTTTCTGGGGGAGCTTAAATGAGTGAACACATAAAGTGTGCTTAGCAATGGTGCCTGAGAAATAGTAGGTGCCTCCTATATATTATTATAATTATTATTAACTCTGCTGTCATTGAACTGCTGGTAGGCCATTACAAATGATATGTCTATCAAGGGAAGAACTGGAGAAAAAAAGTCATTCGTTCAGTTTTTCCTCAAAATCAAGGAAGAGATATATCCCCACCCACGCACAAACAGTTTAATACTTACATTACCAAACTAACAGAAGTATATTTAGAATTATAGTATTATTAAATATTATTAATTGTTGTGGAGCATTATTAAAATTATACATATCTCTCTGAGAATTTCTTAGAAAAGTTTTATTATAGGTACATGTACCACCTGTTATTAGTTTCACAAGCCGTTGGTCACAAGAGAGGTGAAATATGCCCTGTGTGCATGATGTGACAGAAACTGGAATAGAGTCTACAGCCCAATTAATTAGCTTTATATATATTGCGTCATCTCACTAAGGTCTTGCATCTCAGAGAGTCTTGCACCTTACTAGGCAAGATGATCATATAAGAAGTGCTTCAATTAATACAGTTGCCAACAACACAATAGTAGTAATTATGAAAATAAAAAAATGAAACTATGCTGATTTTTGTTTCTTGCTTTTACAAGGGAATACATTTCTATCATTACAGGTACATATTTAGGGGCTCCTGGGTGACTCAGTCATTTGGGCATCCAACTCTTGATTTCCATTTGGGTCATGATCTTGGGGTCATGGCATCAAGCCCCGCATTGGGCTCTGCGGTCAGGACGGAGTCTGCTTGTCCCTCTCCCTCCCCCCACTTGTATTCTCTCTCTCTCTCTCAAATAAATACATAAATAAAATCTTAAAAAAAATAAAGGTATATATTTACTATGTACACTTAGCCTCTGGAATTTGGGAGGCGTAAGATGCATCAATATAATAGTAGCAGTATCCAAAAACCTTGCGAATTTCAAATAAAACAATATAGAGAAAAGACGAAAAGGCAATTTCATCCTATCTAATTGGATTTCTCTTGCCGATGAAAGCACTACTTATATATACTTATATTTGAAATAAATCTTTCTAAAATTTTTTCTTTTTTTCCTCTAAGATTTTTTTAACATTTACATATGTATATGCATACATATTGAAATGAGTTCATATTCTTCAGAACACACTATGCCTTTAATTTCTAGTATCACCATGTCTAGTCAGTTTGTTCATGCCAGTACTTATAGTTATAAGTACTTATTAGTTCTTATTCTTTTTAACAGTTGCACAGTATTTCATAATTGTGATAATTTAATTGTCTCTCTACTGGTAAACATCTGCTGTTAACAGTTTTTACTACTATAAACCATGTTTTCATATTCAAAAAAGGGGAAATCTTCAATGGTTATTATATATAAGATAAATGCTCAATACAACAAATATCCATGGAAGTATCAATTTAAAAATGTATATTGTTTCATATATATCAGATTGGCAAAAATGAAAAATTTTACCCACATTATATGTGGATGAAGATGTAGAGAAATGGAACCTCACATGGACTGGTAGTTGATTTGTAAATTAGGACAACTTCTCTGGAGAGATATTGTTAACTGGTAAATTTGAAGGTGTGCATTGCTCATGATGTAACGATTCTTTTTCTAGACACTAGCAATTCCTGTGTAACTTTAAAAGTTCTCCTAAGAATATATCTGAGTAGTGTCCAACCTAATGGGTGCTTTGAAAACATATGGGATATTGATAGTTGCCACAATGATTGGAGAATGCCACTTGTAAATAGTGGGCAGGGCCAAGAAAGTTAAGCATCCAGGAATGCACAGGACAATCTTATACAACAAAGAATTATTTTGTCCACAATTGTATTTTCTTTCAAATGTCCTGCTGGCTTACCTAGATGGAATATCTATTTTAAGTAATCTGAGCTTAGACTATAATTCCGTTTTACATTTAAAAATAAAGCACTATTTTTGTATGATTTGATATACACTGAATTATTATTATTTTTTGTTTGAAAATTTACCATGCTGCTGTTTACCATTTGAAACTACCATTAATAATAATAAAAAAAAGAAGAAACTACCATTAATAGCGAAACAGGTCATAGTGTTTAAGTCACCAATACAACTGTTGTATATCAGAGTATATTTACAACATACTTACAATCTGTATATACAGTCCTGTATTGATACATATTTACAACTTCAGTTTATTTCCAATGTCATGTTGCTTTCAGAATGATTCTAGGTTTATGAGCAAGTATCACCATAATTCACTATGTCTTCAAGTATAGTTGAGCCCGAGTATTAAATATTAAAATGCTATTACTAACTTCCACTTACTTTAATTTGTTCTTTTATAGTTATTTTTTCCAGATATGTGTATAAGCTTATTATATTATTTATGAATATATTTTTAAAGATTTTATTTATTTATTTGTCAGAGAGAGAGAGAGAGAGAGCACAAGCAGGGGAAGCGGCAGGCAGAGCAGGCAGAGGGAGAAGCAGGCTCCCTGCCAAGCAAGGAGCCTGATGCGGGACTCAATCCCAGGACCGTCGGATCATGACCCAAGCCGAAGGCAGACGCTTAACTGACTGAGACACCCAGGCATCCCTATTTATGAATATTTTGAAGAGAAACTAAATGTTATGTGACAAAATAGTTGCTATAAAAAGGGTGGTGCAAAAAAAAAAAGGGTGGTGCATTTGACTGCATTGAGAAATACTGTCATATAGGAATTTTACACATGTGCACAAGGAATCATAATCATGAATGTTCATTCTAGTGTGACTAAAGTTTGGAAATATAATAATGCTTAATAGGAAAACAGATATTTTGTGGCCTTTTAATATCAGATGCACTATGTACCTATTCAAAGTAATGAATCTAATCTATAAATATCAACATATATAAACTCTAAAAACAATATGGAATGCAAAATAACTTATGCATTGATATTATAGTATGGAATAATTTATATGAAGTTTAAAATCTGCTTAATATTTTGATATATTGTTTACAGAATTATGCACTTGTAATACGTTGTAGAAGCATGAAAAAATTCTGAAATTCCATTCTAAATAATGGCATTCGTTCTCATACAAAGAAGCAGCTTGAGAAGGCTTGTACATAGGTGGCCTAAATTCTGCCAGAAATTTTTCTTAAACAGTGGGTATAGGTTTTGTATAATTATTTTTAAATTGTAATTTACCCGAATTATTTCATAGTAACCTTAAAACTGAAATTATTTAAAGACAAGGAACAATTATAATGTTGTTTCAATAAGTGTTATCATTTGAATGAGGTACTTTGAATGGATTCATAGAGAATAAAATATAATCAAATAACTAATCCCATGCCAGAGCTATGTTTTAAGTATCAAAATGAATAGATTCTTTTTCTTTTTTCCAATACTTTTTCAAACTATACAATTTCAGTGTTCATATTTAGACCATGGTTTTCTTGCACAACAGTTTTCTCTAGTTCTTCTAATTGCCTTTCCTTACCTTCTTGAAAGAAGGGCAAGTGAAAGAAAACACATTTTCCTCATATCATTAATAGTTTTTAAGTATTTAGCCACCCTATTTGTTAAATGATTTGGCACACAAGGGATCATTTCTAGGCCTGATTCCTAATTGTCACACTCTGAATTCCCTTTATTACATGCTCAGATTTAGGTCCACTGTACATAAGCTTCCCATTATTTTCCCAAATTTTGGTGTTGTTTCCTTTGGCCTGGAATTCTGCATTAAAAATAGTTTTCTCCCAAAAGTTGAAGCTCAGTGCCTTCTCGCATCTAATATTTAAAAGCTGTTTTAAATCTTATTTTTATGCTTTGTAATTATTGTTCTCTGTAGGATTCTGTGCTCCTCATTTTTTCCTTGAAATTTTGTGAAGACGGATACTTAAAAAAAATCCTCCTTGCTGCTTTTTGATTTTTACTATCTGAAAACTTTATCTTTCTTCAGTCTTAGCAGTGTTTTTTATGTGATCACTCCCTTTACACTCTTTGATATTTCACTCTCGTTGCCCAGTTAGGGGACACTGACTTTCTGAATTGATCTTCCATGAATTCTGGCCTTTTAGTCTCTTCATCTCTCTCTCTCGTTCTCTTTTTTCTTTCCTTCTTTCTTTCTCTTTCTTTCTTTCTTTCTTTCTTTCTTTCTTTCTTTCTTTCTTTCTTTCGTTATTTTCTTTCTTTCTTTCTTTCTTTTTCTTTCTTTCTTTCTTTCTTTCTTTCTTTCTTTCTTTCTTTCTTTCTTTCTTTCGTTCTTTTCTTTCCTTCTTTCTTTCTTTTTCTTTCTTTTTTTTCTTTCTTTCTTCTTTCTTTCTTTCTTTCTTTCTTTCTTTCTTTCTTTCTTTCTTTCTTTCTTCTTTCTTTTTCTTTCATTCTTTTCTTTCTTTCTTTCTTTCTTTCTTTCTTTCTTTCTTTCTTTCTTTCTTTCTTTCTTTCTTTCGTCTTATTTTCTGGGTTATCTGCTTGGCTTTTTCTCTCAATCTTAATTTAAATATTTCTGTTGGCAAACTTTCCTTATACAATACTGTAGTAACAAATAACTCTAGAGTCTTAGTGGCTTGCCACAACTGTGGTTTGTTTTTGGCCTCTGTTTTATGGTGGTTATAGTTCTGCTCTACATGTCTTTTTCCTTTTTGGGAGACACAATGAACATAGAGCCAGTTATTTGGGACCTGCTGTTTTCATGGCAGTAACAATGGTAGATTCATGCAGTATCTATTAAAGTTTCTTCTTAAATGTGGTATACGTTAGTTCTGCTCACATCCTATTGTCCAGAGTAATTCATAAAAGAAGGCCAAGCCTGACAATGTGATGGGAAACAGACCAGATAGAGTGCTCTACAGGCGTAAGGGAGAATTACAGAAATACTTTGAGCTGTAAGATGGTGATCACAAAAAAAATAAATAAATAAGATGGTGATCACTCATCTTTGTCATCTTTCTTTTTCCTCTGATTGCCTCTTATGTATATTTTCTTTCTTTCCCCTTGATTTATCTAAATAAAATATTGCAATATTTTAAAATCTTTCTGAGAATTCTAATTAGATTTTCATTTCTGTTGTTTTTGTTATTTCCATGTTTACAGTAACTTATTTATGTTTATTCTTAGAACAGTTTGTCTATTGTTTACATTAATCATTTATACTTTTAAAGTTGGTTTTTCTCAATTGCCTGGTGATATCTGATCATATTTATAAATTATAGACTTGGCTAATTAACTAAAACATTAGGAAATTTTTCCTATATCGTTACCAGATTCATCTTTGCTTTTTTTTTTAAATTTATTTGACAGAGAGAGAGAGAGAGAGACAGTGAGAGAGGGAATACAAGTGGATGAAGTGGGAGAGGGAGAAGCAGGCTTCCTGCTGAGCAGGGAGCCCAATATTGGGCTGGATCCCAGGACCCTGGGACCATGACCTGAGCCAAAGGCAGGCGCTTAACTACTGAGCCACCCAGGTGCCCCATACCAGATTCATCTTTGAATGAAAAGCTTTTTCTCTATATGCATGCTTATCAGACAGATTATAATTCATTTGAGCAAAATGCAAGAAATCAGTGTGTGTATCCCTGATGACAGATTTTTTTTTTTTCCTAATTTGCTTTTGTGTAATCTGGATTTCATCTGTAAATTTATATAAATGGTTAACATAAATGGTATCTTATGTATTCATGCTTTTGCACTATGCTTTCTTCACTTAATAACATAATCTTGGGCGAACTTCTCATATTAATGCTCATATTCTAAATTGCTGAAAAGCGATTATTTATATATTTCCATATTGATAGACCATCATTTTATAGTATTTATTTGCACTGCTATTATAAATGGTGTTCAATAAACATTCTTGTATAGCTGTTTTTTTTAAAAAATGCAAGAAATCAGAGACGATGGGCTTTCAGCCCCAAAGGTCAAGCTTGAATGGGACATTGACCTGGCCCTGGGAGCTCCAGCCTCCACATCCTCCTGGTAGTTGGCTTCCTTTCTTCAGAAGTTATTTTTTTTATTTTAACTGGAGTGCCAGTAATGGAAGTACAATACTGGGAATAGTAAATGTTTGCATTGGGGGTCAATGAGGGATGAATTCCGTGTTGATTCTTTAACCAACTCACTAGTTAGATTACTTTGGTCTCCAGTCCTCTGATATTCCAGGAGGGCTCCTCCACTCCTTCAGACTTTTTTTCTTTTTTTTACATGCGTGATCCATCCCCTGATCTTGGAATTAATAATGAATTTTATTCCAGCAATTGTTTTTTCCATGTGAAGTTCATAATATTTGTTTGCTGAAGTATCTTTTATCATTTTCCGTGTCTTAGTGAATTTATTCCTTTTTAAAGACATCTCCCTCTTTTGATATCAATGATTTTTTAGCAAGAAAGAAAGGAAGCATGAGGGCTATGCATCATCTTGAACTATAACTGGTCATATATATTTTTAATTGTTGAGAACAACTAATTTCCCCTCCAAATAACTGTATTAATTTATTCTTTCAAGATTAATGTATAAAAACAATAATTTTGGAGCTCCTGGGTGGCTCAGTCAATGAAGCGTTTAACTCTTGATTTCAGCTCGGGTCTTGATCTTGGGGTCATGAGTTGAGTCCCGCCTTCGGCTCCACACCTAGTGTGGAGCCTACTTGGAAAAAAGAAACACAATAATTTTACCACATACTTGCTAACAGAAGATATTGCAGTATTTTGTAATTATTACCAATGTAATAGAAGTAAGATGTTGTCTTACTGTGACTTTAACTTGCATTTTCTTATTAGTAGTGAATCCAAATGTGTTTATGTATATTAATTTGGCTATCTGTATTTTTCTTCTAATTATCTACTCATTTCCCCTGCCAAAGTGTCTTGTATTAAATTTTATTACTGACTTTAGAATAATTTTTCTTATTTGTTGTTCATCTTTTAATTTTTTATTGTGTCTTTGACATATATAGATTGATTTTTTTATATGATTTGAGTGCATCTTTTCATTTTAATTTTTGGGTTTCATTTATTTTTAGAATATTTCATATAACTCCATATTATTACTTTTTTATTACATTTTTATACTGTATTTTCCTCCTTTGATGACTTTTCGTACCTTTATAATTTTTTGTTTTATATTTTCATCCTTAACTAAGTGAAATAAATTTTTGTGTGATACTAATTAGAGATTTACATATATAACGTTTTTCCCAAGGACAGTTTTTGAGTAACTCAGCATTTCTTTGTTATTTGAAATACAACATTTATCTTGTACTAAATCTGTGTGTGTGTGTGTGTCTGCACACATGCGTATATACATATATATCTCATAGCTTTAATATGGTTACATTATTCTATTACATTTTTTCTGTATTCATATTCTAGCAGCAATATCATATGGTTTTATTTAGCATTGCTATTAGAACATTTTGATAACTGATAAATAAGAGTGTTTCCCCTTTATTTAGTTTAGCATTTTATAGGTGCTTTCCTTTTGAAGACTTATATTTTTCATTAGCCTTGATAACTTGGTAAATTAGGAACCACTAGTTTTTTTTAATGTGTCTTTATTCCTCTTTGTATATTTCTCTTCCAGATAAATAGAAGTTTATTTCAAATGACTTATTTGAAATATTTGAAATTTTTTCAAAATGTGAAAAATAGACTTATTACACTAAATACTTCAGCATTAATTTTGCATATATTTACATTATTCCCCTTTCTAATGTGTCCTTTATTATGAATTATTACTCATTCTGGGCTTGGACATTTCAAAAAAGATTTATTGCTAGGTTTTTTATAGGCTTTTATTGCCTTTGTAATCCTCCTCTGTCCCTCCTCCTACAGTCTTACTTTTCTTTCTGCATTTTTCTATTAGTACTGACGAATAAGAAAATTAGTGGGTTTATAAACTGAAATATTTTATAAGACTGAATAATTGTTCAACTAGTATCTTGTGTTTTAATGTAGACTGTTGTATATATTATGAATTATAATGATTCTTTATTCCTTTCCAATATTTAAAAGGCTTATTTTTTCATCCCATTTTATGATATTAAAAAGTACTTACAACTTAGAACATTCACAGGATGACAAAGAAGTTCTGCAGATTCGGGAAAAATATTTGCAAAAGACATCCCCAATAAAAGAATATTTCCATGATGCCTGGGTGGCTCAGTTGATTAAGCAGCTGCCTTTCGCTCAGGTCATGATCCCAGGGTCCTGAGATGAGTCCTGCATTGGAATCTGGGCTGAGTGGGGAGTCTGCTTCTCCTGCTTCTGTCTTTCCACCCCCCACTGGCTCATGCTCCCTTTCTCTCAAATAAACAAAATCTTTAAAATTAATGACTTTTATCCAAAATATACAAAAATGCTAAAACAATAATAAAAATGAATAACTGGATTAAAAATGGCTCAAAGGTTAATCATTATGTTGCACATCTGAAAATAATGTGACATTGTCTGTCAACAATATGCAAATTAAAAAATATTTTAAAACAAATGGGCCAAAGAGCTTAATAGCCACTTCACCAAAGAAGATATACAGATGGCAAATAAGCATATGCAAACATGCTCAACATCATATATTATTAGGAATACAAATTAAAACAACAATGAGATACCACTACACATGTATTAAAATTATCAAAATCTGGAACACTGATATACTAAATGCCAGTGAGGATATGGAACAACAGGAACGCTCATTTAGAGCTAGTGGGAACAAAAAATGTTGCAACCACATTCAAGGAAATTGGGAAGTTTCTTATAAAAGTAAACATAGTCTTAATATATGACCCAGCAATCATGTTCCTTGGTATTTATTCACCCAAAGGAGTTGAAAACTCAGGTCCACACAAAAATCTGCACATGGAAATTTATAACAGCTTTATTCATAATTATCCAAACTTGGAAGCAATCAAGATGTCCTTCAGTAGGTCAATAAATTATGGTACATTGAAACAGTGAAATATTATTCAGTGCTAAAAATAAATGAGTTATCAAGCCATGAAAAGCCATAGAAGAAGCTTAAAGGCATGTTACTAAACAAAAGAAGCCAATCTGGAAAGGCCACAGAGTATATGATTCTAACTATGTGACATTCTGGAAAAGACAAAACTATGGAGACAATAAGAAGATCTGTGGTTTCCAGGGGTTACTGCAGAGAGAGGGACAAGTGGAGCACAGGGGATTTTTAGGGCTGTGAATCTATTCTGTATGATACTGTAATGATGGATACATATCATTATACATTTGTCTAAAGCCATAGAATGTACAATACCGGTAGTGAATCCTAAGGTGAACTATGGACTTTGGGTGATAATGATGTGCCAATGTAGGTTCATCAGCTATAACAAGTGTACCATTCTGATGAAAGATATCGATGGGAAGTGAAACTATGTGTGGGGGCAGGGAACATATGAGAAATCTATAAACTTTGCTTTGAATCCCAAACTGCTCCAAAACAAAATCTCATTTTAAGAAAATCATAAAGTTTTAGTGATGATGGCAAACAAAGGGGCATCTTTTTCTAAACTGTATTTGGGATATATCTGTGAAAGAATGATGTTTATGATGGCTGTTTTTAGTTTCTAGTAAGTAGTTATGTCAGGACTTTTCATAGTTTCTGTCATGTCATAAAATGTTGAAGAAGCTCAGAAAAAAGGAAAGGGTTTGTTTGTTCTATGATTTGACATTTGTACTTATTTGAGCTCAGTAGAACCTCTAATAAAACTAGCATAACACAATAATAAAAAAAAAGAATAACATACCCCAAATTGGTATACATTGTCTCAAGAATTCAAAGAGATCTCCAACCACTGTACTTCTTTTTTAATAGTAAAAAGTGAAAATGAAGTAATTTACTTTTCACTTTGGAGGGAATGTCACAACAATTAGATACCAGAAACATGACCAAAGTGATTAGCCCTAGAATTTTGATAAGATTTATCTCTCTCATCTTTTGGCTCCTATGTATCTTATTAAATCACTAAGGAAAAAAAAATAACATGCACTTAACATTGAATATTGCTAAAATCCTGAACTGTTCCTTATTCAGCTTCCTGGAGATAACCTCTGATCTCTTGGAATATTCTGCCTGATAAGAGAGTTTTTACATGCGTGCAACTTTCGGCTATAAGTTGTATCAATCTGACTAGAAAAGTTTATTCTAGCAATATGATTTATGGTGAATGCCTGCTTTTTTCTCTGAGGTAGGATGCCTGGACTCTAAGTAGCTGAGGTCCATCATGTGGGTGCTGCATGCCTACATGACTGAACCCCAGTAAAACACCTAAACATCAAGGCTTCCTGGTTAGAAGACTTTTGCATGTATAATCATGCAACATTGCTGGGAGAAATGTATGTCCCTGTGTTTATTCCACTGGGAGAGGACACCTAGAAGAGTATGCCCAGCTTTTCTTGGACTTCACACATCTTTTCCTTTTGCTGATTTTAATCTATATCCTTTTACTGCAAATAAACCATAACCATGGGTATAATAGTTTGTGTCCCATAAGTCCTTCTAGTGAACCATGGAGTCTGAGGGTGGTCTTGTGGACCCCTGACATGATTATATATAAACATTCCCCAGCTTTGTTAAAATATCACTTATATTATATAGTCACATATTCATTTCCAAATGTACTTGTGAAAAATATTGTCATAGCAAAACTGTGTGGTCCAAGTGGTTGAATATGGCCTAATATCTTTTGCTGCCTAAGTTATAGCTGTTTAATAATTTGTGAAATGTCATCCAAGCAGAATTAAATAATCATTATGTAGGAAGTTTCCTTTAAGGTTTCAGTTTAAATGAAAGTTTAGAATGAGAGAGTTTGAGAGAACAGTGGAGATTTACTTAAGATTAAGGAACATGCACAAAATTATAGCATTTTTTTTCTTTGCTAAAACTTGTATCTCCTTTTCTTTGACACTGTCTATAAGAATATGACAATCAGGGGCACCTGGGTGGCTCAGTCGTTAAGCATCTGCCTTTGGCTCAGGTCATGATCCCAGAGTCCTGGGACTGAACCCCGCATTGGGCTCCCCACTCAGCAGGAAGCTTGCTTCTCCCTTTCCCACTCCCCCTGCTTGTATTCCCTCTTTTGTGCTCTCTCTCTCTGTCAAATAAATAAATAAAATCTTTAAAAAAAAAAGAATATGACAACTATTTTTAAGTTGACGTATTTGTCGGGTTTATCATGAATTTTTAACCAGGAGTGGTGTTATTTATGTACTACTCAGATTAGTTAAAGAATGTTATTAAATGTTGGATTACCTTTGAACTACTGGGATGCTCTTGCCTGATCATAATATGTTGTGCTTTGTATGCACTTCTTAGTTTATCATACTATATTCAGGATTTTTACAAGCAGAGTCATAAATAAAAGTAATCTTCTTTTTGTAAAATTTTCTTATCAAGTTTACACTTGCCTCATAGAATTTATTAGTGCATATATTTATTTATCCTTTATTTATCCAATAGTTAATGATTGCCTACTATGTTCTATTAGAATGGCTTAAATCAAAGAGACAATAACAAGGGTTGACAAAAATGTATAAAAACTGAAACTTTCATGCATTTCTGGTGTAAATATAAACAGGCATTTCAGAAAAAAGTTTGGTAGTTTCTTAAAAAGTTAAAAGTGAATTTAACATAAACCCCAGAAATTCCATTCCTAAGTATTTCTTAAGAAAAATTAATAAAAAAGAAATGGAGGGATGCCTAGGTGGCTCAGTCAGTTCAGCATCCAACTCTTTTTTTTTTTTTAAAGGTTTTATTTATTTATTTCACAGAGAGAGAGAGAGAGATCACAAGTAGGCAGAGAGGCAGACAGAGAGAGAGGGGGAAGCAGGCTCCCCTCTGAGCAGAGAGCCCGACGCGGGGCTCGATCCCAGGACCCTGAGACCATGACCCCAGCCGAAGGCAGAGGCCTCAACCCACGGAGCCACCCAGGCGCCCCTCAGCATCCAACTCTTGACTTTGGTTCAGGTCATGATTTCAGGGATTTCAGACTGAACCCCTCATCAGGCTCCATGCCCAGCATGGAGATTCTCTCTGTATTCCTTTTCCTCTGCCCATCTCCCACCATTCATACTCTCTCTCTCCAAAAAAAAAGAGAGGGGGGCCTGGGTGGCTCAGCGGGTTAAAGCCTCTGCCTTCGGCTCAGGTCATGATCTCAGGGTCCTGGGATCGAGCCTTGCATCAGGCTCTCTGCTTGGCAGGGAGCCTGCTTCCCCCTCTCTCTCTGCCTACCTCTCTGCCTACTTGTGATCTCTCTCTCTCTCTGTCAAATAAATAAATAAAATCTTTAAAAAAAATTAAAAAAAGGGGGAGAGAGAGAGAGAAGAAAGAAGAAAAAAATAAACGGAAACAATTTAAATTTTTATTAACTGGTGAAAGGATAAAAGAAGTGTTTATGTCAATACAATAGATTACTATTAAGAAATAACAAGGAATGAATCACTTATATAGCACAACAGTGATAGACCTCAAAAATTTTATATTAAGTCAAAGAAGACAATCACAAAAGACTACATGTTATACGATTACTTTTGTATGAAATGTCCAGAAATGGCAGCTTTACAGCAGACCAGTCATTGCCTTGATTAAGAGACGTGTGGCTTATCTGCAAAGAAGTATGAAGGAACCTTTTGAAGTGATGGATGCGCTACAAAAGTGGATTGTTTTGATGATTTCACAATTCTGTAAATTTTCTATGAATTATATATATATATATATAATGTGTGTGTGTGTGTATATATATATATATATAGTATATTATATATATATGTGTGTGTATATATATATTTCCTCAGGCTGTTTACAAAAGTAGATTAGACCCAACGGAATACAGGATTAGTAAACTACATATATGATTGTTAAAATATCCAAACTGAAGTTAAGACAAGGAAAAAAATGGGAAGTTTAGTAAACAATGTGAGGAATATTTGTGTGTCAAATGAGGAGAAGAGGAAAACATGCATTGCTGAATAAAGAAAGTACAGGACATCTGGGGCATTGTGAAAGTTTCTACTATGTGTGTAGTCTGGAGTACCAGAGGAGAGGGGAGAAAGAATAAAACAATATTTGAAGATATATTTCCTGAGAAGAAAAGCCTTCATAGGTTGATATATTATTATTAAATATTAAATTAACAACTTACAGAAGCTTACTTTAAAAAAACCAACATGGATAATTATTGACTTTTCAAAATAAATTATGGATACAGAAGTTAGAGGCATATGTGATGTAGTGAAAAAAAATGTATCAATCTAGAATATTATAACCATCTGAAATATCCTACAAAATCAATGTGATCATTTTAAAGAATAGACACATTTCTGTATGTTTTTCGTTGAACATATTTCTTTGGGGAATTTACATTGGAGTGAACTTGCTGGGGTTTAGATTGTGCATTTGTTGATATTTATTAGGTACTATTAAACAATTTCCCCAAAGTTAAGTGCTATATTAAATTATAGAATCACTAACAATGTGAACTTTCTTGTTGTTCATCATCCTTGTCAATATTCACCATCACTTTCTATTTTATATCATTCTGTAGAGTGTGTTTTGGTATCTTGTTGTGGCTTAATTTATATTTTTCTAATGACTATTTTGAACACCTTTTACATGGTTAGGCGATTTGGAAATTTTTTTTGTAACCATTCAAAATTTTCTTCCACATTTTTAAACTGACCTGTGTCTTTTTTTCCCCTGATTTGTGTGAAGTTATTTGCAGCAAATGGCATTAATGGTAATCTTGTTAGCACTGTTATTCATCAGAGCCCCCAAATAGAAACAACCCAAAAGCCCACCAACAGTAAAATGGATTAATAAAATGTGATATCTTTGTGCAAGGAATACCACATAGAAATGAAAATGAATAAATTTCTAGTACATACAACAACACAAATGGATATCACAAGCATAATTGGGAGCAAAAGAAGTCATAGCCGAATATAAACTCTATTTATATGGTTTTCCACAGTAGGCAAAACCAAATCTATATGATAATTGATGATTAACTTTATCAAGGTATGTGAATGAATGACTGGGGAAGTGAGGAGAAATTTGTTTCTAGAAATTACTCTATTTTTTGGTGTGGGTGATTTTTAAGGGTATACTTGCTTTGTATAAACTCATCGAAGAAGTATTTATAATTTTGTCTTTTTCTGTCTTTTTCTGTCTCTGTTACTGCAAGTAATAGAGAAGAGATCCACACTATTAACTCAGTCAGTAACAAATTGGTTTTATAGATGATTTACTGATTATCCATTACAGTTTTGCACAACATGCAGTATCTGTCGTTGATGCTTTCTTTAATAATAAAAAACATGATTTAAAAAAATATAGACTTTCAGTGATTTATTTGAATCCCCCTCAAAAATTTCTATTTTCTGGCAAGAAAACAAAACTACTGGTAATAATAATTAGAAAGGCAGGTAGCATTTTTAAAATGGAATTTTTTATTTGGAATTTGTTTGGAATTCTTTTATTCCTTTGTGAGCTTATGTTGAAATTTGTTATCTGTATGCTGTAGAGATGTTATTTGACTCAAATGTGAAATTGCATTGCTTCCAACACCATTATCATGCCTCGCTTAAAATGTGTCTCAAACTTGTAATGTCTTTTTAAAATTTTTATCTTGCAGCTAGCTGTGGCATTAATTTAGAATGATGTGTGATTTGCAAACAGCAATTTTGACATTCAGATAGGTCATATCTCTGCTCAAAGGAACTTCTAAGTTATATGCATAAAATTGTGTGTGTTTTAGTATCACGGAGAGTTTTGTTTTTTGCAGCTTTATAAGAAACTAAAACCCAACCTGTGGTAGTAGAAAAGTCTGGAAAATTAAGATATAAATATATTGGTTATATTTTCTTTGAGTAGAAATAGACACAAACACAGTTATACTTTTACCTTTTCCGTGATAAGCTACCTTGCTATATTACTAATATTTATTGATCTTAGCAAATAAAAATAAGAAAACAGGTAAAAACATATTTAGAATGTAAATTATCTAAAAAATTTCCTAAAGCTTATATTAAAAATGTGGGAAGGATAAAGGAAAGATTTAATGTATAGAGATGGCTGTGTCTACATGACGAGTAATGTTGAGGTGAACTGAAATATGGAATTTCATTTGATAATGTTCTGTTTAATTATTAAAAATGTTAATTTCTATCATTTATTTTATTAAAACTATGTTGTGTCATCATAAAGATCCTCCAAGAACCCCAGATATTTTTTTTCTTTTTAAAATGGATGTTTTGTTGTTGTTGAAGTGGCCTTCATGCCTGTTGTTATTTATGCCTTTGTATAGTTCTCTCTCACACTGCAAACAGTCACTTGATAAACATATATGCATTGGGACCTGTTGTTCTGAAATACTCTCAAGACCCAGACACTGTGTTAACATATGATGGCTATATGTAGATATTAACCAAGGGGTTTGGGGGAGAGGGAGACAGAAAGAGAGAAGTCTTTCAGCAGTTCAAAGGGTTTTATTATGGTCAAAAACTATTTATTTTTGGTTATTCTTTATCACCAGCATATAATGTAATCTCTCTATGAATCAATGCATGGATTATTAAATCAATTGAACACATCACCAGAGGAAAAATAATTTGTAACTGGATTTCTTATTCTATTCATAAGGAAATGAAAAATGAGAGAGAATTACCTTACACCTGTTTATTTAGAGCAAAGAAATGAAAAGATTTGAGTTTATATTCTGAAGTTTGTGAAGACTCGAGAATAGTGTTCTCCATTTCTATTACAGGTAACAATTTGACTTAACAATTTGACTCCAGTTATGACCAAGAATAAAAAATTCTGGGTTATGAACACTAGGGAGCTAGAAAAACAACCAGGAATTTTACCAATTTCATTGTTCAAAAGCAAGCTAAAATTATCAGCATCTGGGTAAATAACTGAGACATGAGAAAGCATACTATTTTTGAAGGCTTTTAAGGTATTTTAACTGACAAGAGTAAAGAGTAGTATCAACGAAGTCAAATAGGTTTATAATGACAAGTATAGACACAATACGAGTGTAGGACCAGAATAATAGCAATAACAAAGCTAATGAGTACAACACTGGAATAGAGATACTTGTACTCCGGCTTCCCTATATGTTCTCTTGTCATCTTGGATTAATGACTTCAAATCTATACTTATTTGCAATCAGCAAATAGGGAGAGAAAGAATGAAGCAGGGACCTAACACCAGGCTCTAACTTGGATAGAGGCAAAGGAGCTAGAATAAGGAGCTGGGGTGTATACTGACTACCCTGCCCTTTCGCCCCAGCCCACAGCAGCTTTAGACATCAAAGGTAAGGCTGGCATTCTGACTTGTACGCAAGGGAACAATGATTGTCAAGGCTTTGCCACCTAGGCCTGTGGTAACAGGAGTTAGAGATAATCCTCAGAACATAGAACTTCATTCAATTGCACCCCTTGACCTGTGCTGGAAGGAAACTAGCTGAAAGTTTCTAAGAGTAAATTATCCAGAAAAACTAGCTCGCTACTACATTTGTGGTGAAGGGCTTTGGTACATAAAACCTGTCCAGTCATTTCGTCATCTCTCTATTTTGTATTTATTTCAGAGATACTGGTGAAAAGGAAAAGAGTGAATTAGGTAAATTCCTCAAGATATCATTAATCCAAAAATAAATAGAGCAATTAGAGTTCATTTTGAGAATGAATATGTTTTGAAACAAAACAAGTAATTATACTAAATATAGATTTTAAAAAAGGTAGAAGCTTGCTCTTCTCTCTCCTCCGGTTTTCCTTGACACTCCTCGGAAAAAGCATTTCTACAATCACCACAATGTGATTCTCAAGAAATGATGAACGTACTTAAAAATACTAATATGGGTCAAAAAAGGGAATTGGGAAAATTACAAAATAATTTATTTTCGTGTGGAGCTATTTTAGAAATGGGAATTTGTGCCACAAAACATCTTTTTTCGGGGGGTTGATTTTTCATTTCTTTTTATTAGCACCTAATTTCCAACTTTCCATGTTTCATTTGTGGAGTTGAAGTTATTTTCCCTTATAGGTTCAGTGTTCTTTTCTATGTCCAATTTCTTTCAAGTGGTTGCTCTGGAATCAGATAAGGCCAGTGAGGACATGTTTGTTTGTTTGTTTTTTAAATATCAAGTAATACAGGATGTAAAGGCAGAAAAATATAGCAGTGTATACCATGATTATCACTTTAAATTACACTTTTTAAAAAGATTTTATTTATTTGAGAGAGAGTAAGTGAGAGACAGAGCAAGAGCTTGAGGGCAGGGGGAAGGGCAGAGGGAGAAGCAGGATCCCCAATGAGCAGGAAGGCCTCTGTGGGGCTCCATCTCAAGACCCTGGAATCATGACCTGAGCTGAAGGCAGATCCTTAACTGACTGAGACACCCAGATGCCCTAAATTACACTCAAATATATTAATATATGTGTTTTTTACACAGTATCGAAGGTGAGATCTTGCTTTGAACAGAGTAGTTTATTGCTGTGGTGATCAAGAGCGACTGGGGTATCAGAAAACCATCTGAGAGTTTTTTATTTGCATTTTAGCCAATAGAAGTTGAATTCTTTGATCATCCTTTACTTCTCCCCACCACAGGCCGAGTCCCAACATATCTACTTTCTAAGAAAAGCCTCGCACTTCATTTAAAAATTTGTTTCACATATATAATTTCTTTTACAATTTTTGTTTAAAAATACAATACTGTTTAGGGGTATACCATTTACATTTCAGATTAATCTCACCTACAGATTGAATAACATAATCTGACTTCTCTAACTTCTGTAACTTTTCCACTACTTGATAGTAACCTACTCTTTGCCAATTTCCTTTAAAAATCTCATGGGATAGAATTATTATATAAACCCATAAAGTAGTTGTTGCAAACCAGAGACCTCAATTTAGGCCACCAGATGTGTTTTCTTGAGTTAGGATAATGAAATTATCTTTAAACTCATTCATAAATGGTTTTGGCTAAAAAGACATAGTTTGATTGACCAAAGCCTTCACCACAAATCTCTTCACACTATTTTACCTGTCTTGTCCCTATAAGAATTTGCAATTTATACTTCATTTACAGTAGCAGGTGTCTCACCTGATCTATAAGGAAGAGCAGGTCACAGGAAGCCAGTCAAATTTTGCCCAATTCCTGAGAGACCCTTTATTACTGATCTCATTCCTCCAAAGTGGATTATATTCCATAAATTCATTTACCCTTTTACAAAGTAGAAATAATACCTCCAGCACTCTCCAAGACTATCCACAAAACTCTTTGCAGTGATGGAAATTTTCTATGCCTGCACTCTTTATTATAGCAACCATTTCCAAAATATGGCTATTGAGCATTTCATATGTTAATATATTTTCCACAGGACAGCAACCCTTTTCTTCTTAAAACTAGGTATTATGAGATATTCCATTCTGTGTTGCCTCAGAATTTTGACTGGCTTGGATATCTTATAGTTATTTGTCACCCTCAAAAATGCTCATTGAAAGCAAAAAATAACTATCTAAGACCACGTTCCTTCTTCTGGGATCAGTGTTGAATGTTGGCTGTGGATATAAAGGAAAATTTCACTCACAACTAAAATAACCTGTGTTTCTGTCTAGAAGGAAAAGTATTTCTTAAAAATCTATGGTTTTCCTATGGTAGTTAAGTTTATTTTCTGTGAAGTAAAATCTCTTTAAATTTACTTAAATAGGTGAGTAAGCAGTAGTGGCCTGGATCCTGAGCTCTTGCCCACGGGCCTGAGACTCCAAGAACTGACTTGGCCCGTCATGATGCCGATACTGATGTCATCTTCCTCCCTGTTGTTTAAGGTATGGCCTTTAGAAATATTGCTCTTACTCTTCACTGATAGTGATAAATAGAACACACTTTACCAAGTCTTGAGAAAAGGAAAATAAGGAGGGTGGGAAGGAAAAGTGGTAGAGAAAGTTGAGAAGTAAATTAAAAGACACTTTCAGTGTCTTTTAGTATATTATGCTTTGAAATATTTAAATGAAGTGATAATGAGAGAGAAGCAAGGATTTGGATGGGACTAAGAACTTTAGGGATTACTGCAGTAATAACTATAGTAGTTGTCTTCCTCACATTTTGCACAGCTAGTTGTTATCTTGAGGGCTTCTGACTGTAGGTTTTTCCTCAGGCCATCCATCTCATGGGCACGCTCAATCTTTATTCCAAACTACATCTTGCTTGAAATGAATGCATATGACAGTTCTGGTTCATCTCACTGGTCTTGACCCCAATAAGCTTTGCCTGACTATAAACATTTCAGGACTCCTTGCTTCATAAATATTTGCAGGGCAAATACTGATAGCCCATGCTCTATCAGATGCATATTATCCTTTGTGGGAACCAAAATACAATGGCATTTCTTATCTTAGGAATTTACAATCAAGCAGAATTTGGACTTTCTTTTGAGGTTTTCTGCTAACCTTATCATGTCTTTATGATGGATCGTGATCATTAGGTTCTTCAAAATTTCTGTCACCTCCCTTATGGGCATTGGAATTAATGCAAGGCAAATCCTGGAAAATACTACAATTTTCCTAGGTGTGCAATATTGGCAAGCTCTTGTACTCGACAATTTTTCCTCGGTTTAATCCAATTCATCTTCCATTTCTCTCAAGATATGAAGCTGACATTTTGTTCTCTTTTCCCAAAAACCTCAATGAATCTTTCCACATAAGACCTTCCCTCTTCCCTCTTCTCTCTTTGGGGACAAATACACCTCAGCAGAAAAAGATTTTATAGAAATTGTGAAGACTTGGCTGAAAACCTTCATACATTCAGTAATACTATTATAAATCAAGCAAAATATATATGTGACAAGCTTTATGTATTTTTAGAACAGACTTTATTTTTTAGAATAGTTTTAGGTCTATAGCAAAATGGAGTGCAAATTACAAAGAGTTCCGATATATTTCTGCTTCCACACATGCATAACTTTCTTGTTATCAACATCACCTACCAGAGTGATACATTGTTATATTTGATGAACCTACACTGACATATCATCGTCACCCAAATTCCAAGGTTAACATTAAATTTCACTCTAGGTATTGTACATTCTGTGGGTTATGATAAATGAATAATGATACGTATCTACCATTATACTATGATATGAAATAATTTTACTGCCCTGAAATCCTCTTTGCTCTGCCTATTCATCTTCCACCTCCCCAAACCCTGGCAACTACTGATTTTTTTACTGTTTCCATAGTTTTGTCTTTTCTAGAATGTCATATATTTGGAATTATAATTATGTAGCCTTTCCAGATTGGCTTCTTTCACTTAGTATTATGCATTTCAGTTTCCCCTATTTCTTTTCATCATTTGGTAGGTCATTTCTTTTTAGCACTAAATAATATTCGACAGTCTAGATATATCACAGTTATATATTCATTCACCTACTTAAGGAAATCTTGGTTACTTTCCAGTTCGGGCAGTTATGAATAAAGCTGCTATAAACATCAGTGTGCAGCTTTTTGTGTGAACATAACTTTGAACTCCTTTGGGTAAATACCAAAGAGCATGATTGCTGATTCATATGGGTAGATTTGTCTATCAGTCTGTCCACCCACCCATACACCCATCCATCTATCTATATCTGTCCTGACCTTTTGTCTTCCTCAACTGGTAAGTATAAGTTATAGATGCTGACAGTGCCTAACAAATGAATAATTTATGTGTCATTTCATCCCTGGAGTAGTTAAGAAATATCAAAATGAGTTCACTCTTTCTCTCTTATTCCATTCAGACATAATTCATTAGATATTGCACATTTAGTTTCTCTCTCAACTCTTTTTCTCACTCCTCCCTCTCTACCTATTTGTGTTTCCTTTACTAATAACAGTATAAAGAATAAGCTAAAAAAAGCACGGTAGCTCAAAGATTCTATTTCTAGACCTCCAGCCTAAAGAAAATGAAGTAGTCCTTCTTTGATCTATTTTCTTTGCTTGAAACATATAGAGGTGAGTTGACCATGTAGGAAGAGAAATGTAAAGTAGTGAGAAAGACCATATCCTCAGGCTTGGTGGACTGTCGGTCTGGAAGCAGACAGAGGCAGTTGAAAGATTTATTCTTGTGAATTAAAGGATGAACATTTGCTCCACAGGAGGTAAAGAACGGGAGCTAATCCCACTGTTGCAAATCACATGTTGAGATAGAGCTAAACACACTGCCTGGGGACTCAAAATTAATAAAATTGCAGACTTAGGGAGGGAGGTGTACACAGAACAGTGACCAGAAAGGAAATAAATCTCTCTACTGTTTTGGGTTTGATTTGGCAATTTACACTTGTTGCTTTTGTTGTTGTAGGACCTTGTAAATGCTAATAAAAGTCCAGGGTCTAAACTGATCTTTGAGTAGCTGGCTGAAGAAAACAACAAAATGTCTGGTTATGGGGTAGCGAAGAGCTAAAGATAGAAAAATGAGAGATGAAAGGAGAGAGAGAGAAGGAATGAATCATGAGGAATCTGCAAATCACATTTAAAACAAATGAATATAAATGCTAATAAGGACTGCCAATAAAATGAACCATTTTATGATAGGCTTACTCTAGATGAAATTGAAACAGTAGAACAGTTTCAGAAGAAGGAAAAAACAAGTTTATTCAGAATGTTCAAAAATATAAAAGGACAATATATGTAGAAAGCATTAGATTTCTATGAATACAAAATAAATCTCATACCTTATAGAAGGTATAAAATCTATACCTTCTGAAATATAAAATCTAATGTGTCCTATGACCTCAGATGTTTTAAGCACACTAACAATAATAGCAAAATTCTAAGTGTATTTGTTTCTTTGCTGTCGTCATCTGGATACTGCCCTCAACTTCTAGAGGTCATTTGTAGGTCCTTGCTATTAAGGATCCCTCCGTGAGCAAGCAGTTCACAGCATGGCTGTTTGCTTCTTCAAGACCAACAAGGAAATTTTTCTTCAAATCTCTTCCTCCAGGAACACCTGGACCCTTTTTTATAAGGCTCACCTAACTTGGCCTGGCCCAACCCAAGACAATCTCTATTTTAATAAATCCAAATCATCTTATCAGGAACCCAATTACATCTGTAAAATCCCTTTATATTTACCATATATTGTAACCTAGTCACGAGAATGAAATTCCATCATATTCACAACTTCCATCAATAAGAGAAGTTTACAGAGGAATGTATCTTGGGGGGCAAATATTTGGAGACCATCCTAAAATTCTTCCTACCAGACCATCTTTAACTCAAAGGCTAGTGACTTCTATTTGGTCTAAATCTCTTTTACATGTCTTTCAAGTCAATTTCAAATTAGTGCATTTATTTAAAATAATGGCGGTTATAAGAAAACTAGACCTTTTGTAACCTGAAATCTAACTTAAGCTATGAATAGATATGTAAAACCGGTGACCTTTAGAAGATATAAAATCTGAAGTATCATATTGCCTTAAATGTTTTAAGCACCATAACAATAATAGAAAAGTTATAAGCTGAATTCTCAGAAGCATCAGATAAATCCCTTCCAGGGTTATGGCTTGAATTCGTTTCCTAGGGCACAGTAACAAAATACCACACACTGGGTGGCTCCAAACAACAGAAATTTATTGTCTCACAGTTCTGGAGGCCAGAAGTCCAAAATCGAGATGCCAGTAGGGCCATGTTCCCCTGGACAACTGTAGGGAAAAGATCCTTTGTCTTTTTCTAGCTTCTGGTGATTGGTTTGATGACTGTTGACATTGCTTGGCTTATAGATGTAACACTCCAGTAACATGGTCATCTTCTCCCTGTGTGTCTTTAAATCATCATCCCTATACATGTCTGTCTCTATGTCCAGATTCCTCCTTTTATAAGAGCACTAGTCATATTTTACTAGGGCCTACTCCAGTGACATCATTTTAACTTGATTACCCCCATAAAGACCTATTTCCAAGTAAGTATTCTGAAATATTGGAGGGTTCAGACTTCAACATATATTTTATGGGTGACAAAATTCAACCCATAATGTGGGCAGCTTTAATCCTAGCAATTTAGGTATTGCAGATATGTTAGTAAGTTTACATGCTCTGTAAACTTACTAACATGTCTGCAATTACTAACTGTAAACTTACTAACCTTTCTCCTTCTCTAGCATTGTCTCCCAATTCTAGGGTGGAACATAACCTTGTCCAGTCATATTCTTGCTCTCTCTTCCACAGCTATTGATGCCTTCTCACAATATGTTGGGTGTACTGTCCTCTCTTCTACTACAGGAACTTTGCACATGATTTCTCTTTCTCAGAAATGCTGTTCTCACTTTATTTTTCTTCTTTAACTTGGTGAACTAATATTAATTCTTCCAATGACATCACTAACTTCACTACCTCAGAAAAATCTTCATGACCTCCCATTCTAGATGAACTTCCTTTGTTGTACACTCTTATAGAAATGTGTACTTTTCTCACAGAAAACTGACTTCCTACAGTTGCATAATTATACTTTAATTATTGTGATTATTTGAAAAACAGTCTCTGTTCCATTAAACCATATAGTTCATGAGATCAAAGACTGCCTTTCTTTTCTACATTAGGCACAGCGTTTATCAACTAGTCAGTACAAATACTTCTTCAGTGAATGAAGGATTTTACTTCATGACACAGTATTAGTGGTCACATCAATTGAGTGCATTGGGTTTAGGCATACAACCCTGAGGAAGACAGACAGCTGATGAGGGCAAATGATTTCCCTGTTAGGCACTTCCCTTTTAGGCATACCTATGGTATACCAGAACACTGGGTAGTTAGTGCTGAATTAAGTTTGTAAAAACATGATGACTGGATGTCTGAGGTCTGTAGCATTCAGATGGAGGAAACTATCTTGCAGGGGAAGAAAGGGAGGAGGGAAGGAAAAAGAAAAATGCCGACAGGCCTGGCTGGAGAAGTGGAAATGCAGATCATGTGGTCATTGAGGAGGAGAGAAGCTTCAGTTTCTGGTTTTCCTAATCCCAGCTCTAGTCCCCTTAACTGTGTTTGCAGCATTTATGTTGTGTAAAATTCCCCTGTTTGTGCATGTTATGACTCATAGTTTACAATAATTCTGCTTGAATAATAAAACATGCCTTGACTCTATCAGCTCATATTCTAGTTTTCAAATATAGAAATGATCATGTAAAAGAAAACAAAGGAATAAATATAAGCAAATCATCTCTGCTAAAATGATATTAAAGACCTTATGCCATAGATCTGTTGAATAAATATATCTAGGATAATATTTTTCTAACACAGGACAGAGCTCGTTTGAGAATGATTCACAGAGGAAAAGTCATTTTTTTACCTTTAAGTTAGTAGAAGGAAAATTATGCTTTTCAATAAGTTCTTCATTTCAGCAACTATCCATAAATTTATTTAAAATTCTCTGAGATGCATTCAACATTTCTTTAAAACTCTATATTTTCAGTGAAATATTATTTTGATTTTGGCACTAATGATATTCAACTGTTTATCTCTCTCCAAATGTACCCAAAGAACACTTCTATCGTGTCTCCTACTGAGCACAAAATATGCTAACATAATCATTAGTGTTTCTAATTTAAATCCATTAAGAAGGGGAAGATAATATTGAAGATGTTACCAATTTGCAAAATAACCTAATTTATATGCATTTTCTACTCTATTTCTCAACTACAGCTATGTTGACAGAGCACTAAAATCAATTTTAACTGTTCTCTCAAAATATCCTGAGACCATTTAAAGCAGAAAGACATTTGTGATTCAACTGTTCTGTAGAGCTAAAAGAGGAAATAATAGGCAGTTTCCCTCAAAATTAATACATAAAAGGTGGATATCTATACACATGTATAACATAATGCTCACCTTCTTATGCTCTTTTAAGTCACCAAAGTTATTTGACTCACAAAGCCTTCCTTTTTATATATTTATTTGCCTTATGCTCACTCCCTTGATTTCATCATTCATGATACATTTTTCTCTGTTAAAAATATTTTTGAAGATGTTAAAGTTGTCAAAATATTAATAGGATTTTAAAGATTTTTCAGTTTTCATTCATGTGGATAATAGTGATGAAAACTGTACAGAAGAAAAAAATAATATGCCATAGCATTGTGGATTTTTGAAAGCAAAAATCCTAAAAAAATAAAGTACAAACTGCGGCAGGTGTTGATTTATCTATGTTATCACTTACACCGGGGGCTATGGTCCCTGACCCTGAAAGCAATCCATAAGATTTGTAGAATCAACAAGTTTGAGAATCTTGTTGCAAACTGAGGTTCCCTTTCTGACTCTACCCTTAAATATATTGTGGTGAATGACCTTGGAAGAAATTGCTTATGTTCTCTGGTCTTATTTATTTTCTGGGGAAACAATATTTGTTATTGAGACTGGACTATTTTAAAAATTGCCTGTATATAGATGAATGCACTTTGTATTTCATTTTGTATTTTATTATACTGTCTCAATTTAAGATATATGTAGAATTCTTTGTTTCCCAGATCAAGATGAATTGTGATGTTTGAGGGAGTCACAGACAACTTCATTTTGGATTTTAGTTTAACATATAAGATTTTCCCCATCCAAAATAAATTCAAACCCACATTGGGGACATCAAGCATTTTACCATGATATTGGTGACTATGCAGATTTTTTTTTATTGTTGTTTCTGGAATAAAAGTGTCATTCACTTGGAAAATAAAATGATTTTTATACTAGCTCAATCCTTCTCTAATTCTTATGATATATCATATAATTGACACCTAAATCAATTTTTAAACAACACTTTAAAAACATTGAAACCAGTTTATTTTTAGCAGCCAAAGTAAATTGACATGTAAAATGTAGAAAAAATATTTGCAACATAAAAAAATCATTTTTGTGTTATCTTTCCTGCTTACTTAATCAAGTCATATCATGTAGCATCTTGGGTCAGAATGGAAATGATCACATAAGAAGTACTGGGAGAAGAGAAGGAAATAGAAACTCCTAGGAAGGCAGTAAGATATGGGGGTGGGGTATGAGTATAAATATGATATGAATGAATACTTCATTCAGTATGGTCTCACACAAAATATTTTTTTTCTTTTTCTTCACCTGTCTAAAGTCTATACCTATTTTATAATTCCAGCTCAAATCTCATCTTCGCACTAAAAATACCTCTAAATGCTTTGGTGTCATCATCATAACAATAGCTGTCATTATGTGCCAGGTATTTTTATAAGCAGTTTCAGTTAATGTGCTTACTTTTCCTACCCACCCAAAAAATTAGATCTTCACTCTACATATGAAAATATGGTGGCTTTCAGAAGCCATTTTAGCTCTGAGTCTCATAATTAAAAAACATTATAGTCAGGATCCAAATTCAGAGTATCCAAAATCTGTACATTAATCTTCATGTTTAGAGACTCTCTTCTTTGAACTATTAGGCTTCCTAATTAATTTATACTTTTATTCCGTTTTATTTTTGTGCCATTACTTGTGTTCTCATACATATACATCTTACTTTACAGTGCAGAATGCAAGTTTTTTTTGAGTACAAGGATGCAGAGAACCATACAATAGTAATACCAAAAAAACCTGTTGAGTTCTTCTTGAGTAATGATAATAAAGGGTAATCTAAGGACTTATTGAGAAACTGAACTTCCTCCTAGACTTCTCCATAATTTAGACCAGGGTTTCTCAATCTTGGTGCTGCTGACAGTTTGCATTGGGTAATTCTTTGTCATGGGATGCTGGCCTGTGCTTTGTAGAATGAATAGTAGTATCGGGGTGCCTAGGTGGCTGAGTTGGTTAAGTGACCAACTCTTGATTTAGACTCAGGTCATGATCTCAGGGTTGTGAGATTGAGCCCCACGTTGGGCTCCATGATGAGTGTGGAGACTGATTAAGATTCTCTCTGTCCCTTCCTTCTGACCCTACCTGCTCTCTCTCTCGCTCTCAAAAAAAAAAAAAAAAAAAAAAAAAAAAAATGGCATCTACGCACTAGATGCCGGTGACCCTATCTTCTTCCCAGTCTAGGTTTGTGACAATGTGTCTCCAGACATTTTCAAATGTCCCAGGGGCACCAAATCACCTCAGCTAAGAAACACTGCTTTATTCAGATTTCTTGCCAATTATATTAACAAATTTCTCTTCTCTGTAAATTGTGCTTCTATTCTATTTGATCAAGTTCATCCTTCTAAAGAAACATATGTTCTGTCTTCTTATTCATTTTCATGAGAACCAATGAACCATTTCAAGATATCTACCAAGAGTTCTTTTAGTCTTGCCTCCACTTAAGGACAAATATAATTTCCTTAACTTTAAGGGAACATGTTTTTATACCTTTTGACATCTTGCATCCCCTCCTGTTTAGGCTCTCCAGATTGTCCATGATCATCATAAAATATGGAACTGAAAACTGAAGTAATTTCTAGATACCTATTTCCTATCATTGGAATATTTTAATTCTATATCTGCAACAAAATATTGTATTAATTTTACTTCTGATCTTATGATTTTTAATTTAGTGTTTTTATGAAAAGTATTTTAGATCTTGTTTGATTTATTTTTTAAGACTTGAAAAACAATTTAACTTCGTAAGATTAACATATCAAGTAGAAATTAGTGATGCTTTCTCTACAGAAATATTTTAACTTGTTTTTGTAAGCAATACATTCTTTTTTTTT
>CM052886.1:20344078-20392072 GCA_028534135.1 Potos flavus
GGCTTTTCATAGATAGATTTTATGAAGTTGAGGAATATTGCTTCTATCCCTATACTTTGAAGAGTTTTAGTGAGGAACGGATGCTGAATTTTGTCAAATGCTTTTTCTGCATCAATTGAGAGTATCATGTGGTTCTTCTCTCTTCTCTTATTGATTTGTTCTATCACATTGATTAATTTGTGAATGTTGAACCACCCTTGCATCCCAGGGATAAATCCCACCTGGTCATGGTGAATACTCTTTTTAATGTGCTGTTGGATCCTATTAGCTAGGATCTTGTTGATAATCTTGGCATCCATATTCATCAGGGTTATTGGTCTGAAATTCTCCTTTTTGATGGGGTCTTTGATTTCTTTCTTTTTTTTTTTTTAAAAGATTTTATTTATTTATTTGACACAGAGAGAGAGAGCACAAGCAGGGGGAACAGCAGAGGGAGAGGGAGAAGCAGGCTCCCTGCTCAGCAGAGAGCCCAATGTGGGACTTAATCTCAGGACCCTGAGATCATGACCTGAGCTGAAGGCAAACGCTTAATTGACTGAGCCACCCAGGCGCCCCAATATCATAATTTCTTAAGTCATTACTTTTCATGTTAACTCATGGGTAATAATAGATGCACTTCAATTTACAGTGACTAAGGGTGACTAAATGTGGTTTGATATTAAAGTAAACAACAAAGAGTACAATGCCTCCCATGGCACCATCTAGAAATAACCTCTTCATAGTTCTCAATTTAATCCATGAGACACTAGAAGAATTAATTTGACTAATGGGTGAATTGTTATTTTCAAGGGATTTTTAGTGAGTAATTCAAAATAGGATTATGTCTATTAATATTAACAATATAGCTTTTATCAAGTTAATTATTACCTCCTATGGTGCCCTATCATTTTTATTCACTTATTCTTAGAAATTGTCTAACTTTGTAGGAAAACAAAACCAAACAAAATAAAACAGGAAAAACATCTCCGGGGGAAGGGGACAGAGGAGATTCCAGTCATTGTGTCCTATGTTGTGAAACCACAGTGACTGAACTTTAGACTCAGATCCAGATGATAACCTGAGGCACAGACATGTGCATTCTTTGACCAGGATATAAAGCAAAACCCATTTTTAACATGAGTGTATTTGGATTTCCTCTGGACACTTTTTCAATATCCATATCCATACCACCCCCCTTTTTTATTTGCTATTTTTTCTCCAAAATTTTTTTTAAAGATTTTATTTATTTACTTGACAGAGAGAGAGATAACAAGTAGGCAGAGAGACAGGCAGGGAGAGAGGCCTCTTCTGCAGGGCCAAGCAGAGAGCCCGATGTGGGGCTTGATCCCAGGACCCTGAGATCATGACCTGAGCCGAAGGCAGAGGTTTTAACCCACTGAGCCACTCAGGTGCCCCTTTTCTCCAAATTTTTATCTAAATTCCAATTAGTTAACATACAATGTAATATTAGTTTCAGTTATAGAATTTAGTGATTCATCACTTACATACAACACCCAGTGTTCATCAAAACAAGTGCCCTGTTCGATACCTATCATCTGTTTGACCCATCCCCTTGCCCACCTCCCCTCCAGCAAACCTCAATCTGTTTCTTGGTTTGCCTCTCTCCCCCCATGTTCATTTGTTTTGTTTCTTGAATTCCACATGCGAGTTAAATCATATGATATTTGTCTTTCTCTGATTTATTTCACTTAACATAATACTTTCTAGCTCCATTCATGTCATTGCAAATGAAATGGCAAATGGCATTTCATTCTTATTTATGGCTGAACTATATATATATATATATATATATATATATATATATATATATATTATATAATCAATCAATAATATATGTAATCACATATATATAATCACCTCTTATACATATAATCTCTTATATATATAATATAATATATATAATCACCATATATAATTATATAATATAGAATCACCATTTATATATATATGTGTATATATATATATGTATATATATACAATCACCTCTTCTTTATCCATTCATCAGCACCTCTTCTTTCTCCATTCATCAGTTGACGGACATTGGGCTCTTTCCATAATTTGGCCATAGTTGATAATGCTGCTATAAACATCGGGGGGCATACATCCCTTCAAATCAGTATTTTTGTATCCTTTGGTAAATACCTAGTAGTGCAATTGCTGGATTGTAGGGTAGTTCTACTTTTAACTTTTTGAGGAAACTCCATACTGTTTTCCACAGTAGCTTCACTAGTTGCACTCCCACCAACAGTGTAAGAGGGTTCCCCATCTCTGCATCTTTGCCAACATCTGTTGTTTCCTATGGAATGGGAGAAGATATTTCAAATGACATATCTGATAAAGGGTTAGTATCCAAAATATATAAATAACTTATAAAACTCAATACCCAAAAAACTAATAATCCAGTTAAAAAATGAGCAGAAGACATGAATAGACAATTTTCCAAAGAAGACATACAGATGGCTAACATACATGAGAAGATGTTCCACATCACTCATCATCAGCGAAATACAAAGCAAAACTACACAGTAGTCAGAATGTCATACCCATAATATCCCATATGTTATTTCCAGTGTCATTTTTATTTAGAATGAAGAATTTAAGGAGAATCACAAATTGCTTATAGAATTGTTCTCTAATTTTAAAAATCACACCAATGTTTTTGCATTAATTCCTAAGTAGAATGTATTTTTTAACTATATTTTCTAATGGTGACAGGATAGGGCATTATCAAGACTAAAACATTCAGTTTAGTTTCTTTCCAAACAACTATCCTTTTCCTATTTATATTTAATCAATTGACATCATATTTAATGAACTCATGTAGTCACAATAACAACTTGACATAAAGAGATGGAATTAGTTGAAGGAGTAGAACAAAGATTTATGAAAAAGTAGACAACAAGCCACCAGACTTCAGTGTCCCGTGTATTACCTAGTTGGTGTTCAATGGGGAATGCATAGGGTGAGGTTTTCTGGCTAAATTATTCAATGAGTATCACTTAAGAGATTATCTACTGTATATGTTAAGAGTAAAATAACCTAAATCATTATATGTACTGATTGGATATGAAATCTTGATGAAGAATGTGGGTGATGTTTTAAAAATGGGCTTGGCTATTGTCCAGTTTAATGAAAATAATTACTTTAGATTTGAAATATTAGGGAACTTGGTAAATAAGATGTTCAAAGTGTACTTGAGAAAGAAGGTAGATGGAAAAGCAAACAGTACATGTCTGATCTCTTCAAATTGCTAAAAAACTTCACTTGTTGGGGTTAATTGGTACTCACTTTTGCTTCCATGTTTGTGTTTTTTCCAATTATGTCTGGTGGAATATGCCTCAAGATTTTCCTATGTAATGCGCAAGAAAAAAAATGCATAAAATTTTTATTTCTCTTCTATTTTATATGGTTTTCTCTATAATGTCTTATCATCTCACCATGAGAAAAGTTTCCAATAACCAACATTTTTATATCCTATTAATTTACAATTTCAATAAGCTTAACTAAAAAGTCCATAAAAGGGGCACTAGGAGTGGCTCAGTCAGTAAAACATCTGCCTTCAGCTCAGGTCATGATCCCGGAGACAGAGGATTAAGCCCCGTGTCAGGCTCCTCACTCTGTGGGGAGTCTGCTTCTCCATCTGAGCCTCCTCCCTCTCATGCTTGCTCTCTCTCTCAAATAAATAAAATCTTTAAAAAAAAAGTAAAAAGGCCATAAAAGTAGTGAATATTTTTAGATTCATTTTAGTATTATTTTATTAGTTGTTTATAATTACTTCTCTGTCCACAATACAATATATACAAGAATGAATATAGTACACATTTTGGTACTTTTACATGACAAACATATTGTAGGTCAAGATTTCGAAGGTTCCTGCTCTGGTACTGGAAGGTGAAAGGAAGATAAAATATGGTAAGACAGAGTATTGTGAAGGACATGTTTTAATTTTTAAGTATCAAAAGGTAACACAAGGGCAGTAGGATATTCCAATAAATGTTCTCAATATCAGAATATACAATATAAGATTAAATGTCGTTCCAGCAGAAGATTATAGGAAAACCTTATAGTAAATATCAGAGTTACAGAGCATAAGAAAAAGGATGGCAAAAGAATAGTAGTTTATATCTGAAACATTAGTATACCCAAGGACATACATGTGCCACTCATTATGCATATTTATTGTTTCTAATCAGTAGGTCCATGATGGTAACTGGAGGTTTTCACTTTTAACACTAAAATGTTAGATTCATAAAATGTAATCTTTATGAGAACAATGACAACAAAAGTAATTGTAATCTTTTTTTTTTTCACTGATATATCCTTAAAACCTAGAACAATTCCTGGAATACATCATATATTCAGTAAGTATTGAATAAGAATAAAAAACTAAAATCGTGTTAGTATAGATTGACAACTAAACAAATTTTGAAAATACCCTTATCTTAGATTGATAATTAGAATATCAACTTTGGCTCTGAGGACTAGACAGTAATTCAGATAGTAAATGTACAGAATTTGAGATTTTGTCTACCTAGTCCTCCTTCTCTAGAAAGACAATATGTCTCCTTTTCCATAGTGATTTTGTTCAGTGTGCCTTTTTTTTTTTTTAAGATTTTATTTATTTATTTGACAGAGAGAGAGAGATCACAAGTAGGCAGAGAGGCAGGCAGAGAGGAGGAAGCAGGCTCTCCACTGAGCAGAAAGCCTGATGCAGGTTCGATGTGGGGTTCGATGCAGGGTTCGATCCCATGACCCTGAGATCATAACCTGAGCTGAAGGCAAAGGCTTAACCCACTGAGCCACCCAGGCACCCCTTCAGTGTGCTTTTGGAGTGGGTGACCCTTCTTCATTTTCTCCCACATTTTGCAAGGAATAGGCATTGACTTTGAGCCCAGGGAAACCAGAATACTGCCTTTCAACTAGATTGGTTTAGTGTAGGCACATGATATAAATAGCATTATGTATGACTGGGGTTTTCGGTGTCCTTCTTGTCCCCAAATGGAGACAGCCTACTTGGGAGTTAAGCCAAGAGTAGATTCTGGGACTTAGAGATATAGAAAGATATAGATCCCTGGTGGGTGATAATTTTTTTTTTTTTAAGATTTCATTTATTTATTTGACAGAGAGAGAGATCACAAGTAGGCAGAGAGGCAGGCAGAGAGAGAGAGAGGGGGAAGCAGGCTCTCCGCTGAGCAGAGAGCCCCATGCGGGGCTCGATCCCAGGACCCTGAGATCATGACCTGAGCCGAAGGCAGAGGCTTTAACCCACCGAGCCACCCAGGCGCCCCAATTTTTTGAATTCTTTAATCTAACTATCTCTGAAATCATATCCACCTGTTTAGATATGAAATAATGCATTTAATTTTTTTTTGGATAAACTACTTTGAGTTGGATCTCTGTTATCAGAATTCAAGAGTACTGATTAATACATTTGAAATGGACACAAATTAAAAGTTGTCTTTGAGACTATGTCTTCAACTGTAGGGTTGAAATCCAGTGTATTTTCTGTGTGTGTGTGTGTGTGTGCACATGTGTGTGCTGAACTTGCACATGAACTATATCACATAGCTTTAGATATAGGGCGTGAGGACTGCATATTTGTAAACCAAGATGAGGATTTGATTTTGTTGAAATATTCCCCCTAGCTCCAGATCTGTATTTGCACTCTGAATATCTTAAATTTCAATCAATTCCTGACAAGGGTATTTTGTAAAGCACCTCTCAATGTTATGGGGTTGTATGAAGCCACTTAGACTATGACATCCTTGAATGGTGCCTCTGAGAGTCTGTTTACAGTAGCAGAGCTTTAAATGATATTTAATGAGTAAATAAATATGATTTCTCCAGTTAACAATTTATAAGGGAAATGTAATTCAGAGATCTATTGATAGTACTATGTCCCAGCTCAGGATTTGGGTGTTTCTTTTGTAATTTATCTCTCATTAAAACCTTATGCAAATTAGCAGTTAAAACCTGAGGCTATTATCTAAGAAATGAGCATTGTATGACTGCTAATTTTTAGTTTATACCAATTTTCAGAACCATTTCCAAGTAATCTTTATGAAAGAACAAGGCATTAAATAGGATTTAAATAGGAAATTAATTTCTACTGATCATTACATTTTATTACATCCAACTAATAATTTTAGTGCTATTTTCTAAAGGGTTTTAGCTTTACCCATAGACATAGAGGAAGATGGGGATGCGGATTGAGACATGACAAAGTTATCAATATAAATGGATATAGTCGTTATCTACTGCTGTGTAACAAACAGCTCCAAAACCTAGTAGCTTAAAACAAGCATTATCTCACACAATTTCTATGGGTCGGGAAATCTAAAGTGGCTTGGCTTGTGGTTCCTGCTCAGCATCTTTCATGAAGTTGTATTCAAGGACTATAGGCATCTGAAGGCTTTGGCTGGACAGAATCATCATATCCAAGGTGGATCTCTCATATGGCTGTACAAGTTCATCCAGGCTGTTGGTGAGAGGCCTAATTTCCTCACCATATGGACCTCTCAACCTGGGTCTTTGAATATCTTTATCAACTGGCAACTGGCTTCTGCTAAAATAAGCGATTCATCCCCTTTTTCTTTCTGAAATTCATCTACAAAATAAAACAAACAAAGAAACACAGGCTCCTACAAAATATAATATAAAATAAACATAGACAGGAAAGGGAAGACCAAACCCAGGAAGCACAAGAAGGTAGAGTGTGAAGGAGAGAGAGAGAAAATACAAAACAAGACAGAAGGAAACAAAGCAAAGCTCCCTAAAAATGAGTTTTCAAATGAAATTCTGAAACATAGTCATTTGAAGATCCAAAGCTAAGAAAGCCAAGAAAATCAACAATTAGAAGATAAATTTTGCCTAAATGAAATAATTTTTTACAGTGCCCTGATAAAGATTAATATATAGTTTGGTTATGATAGAGAATTGAACACTCGTGTATTTGCTCCATCTCAAATCCCCAATGAAAGCTACAAGTAATTTTTTCAAGGCATAAAGTCACATAGATGGTTAAAACAGAAATCCAGAAAACAACTAACCTTTGCCTTTAGAACATTATCTTAAGCTGCCTTTTTCTATTCCGGATATGACAAAAAAAAGTAGTCGATGAAACAATTTTCAAGTTCCAAGCAACCAGTAACAGTGAAGAAAATGTACTGGGTCAGTGAAATCCATGAGCTGATTCTCTGACCTCTGTTCAGCTAAACGAAACAGAACAAGGCTCTCTCACAAGTCAATGTGGCATAAAGAATCTCTGTGAGAAAAACAGTTTAGATATCTCTTGATAGAATAAATCTTCTTGTTTAAAATTAAGCCTAAAATCATCATCTTTTAATTTTTTTTAAGATTTTATTTATTTATTTGACAGAGAGAATCACAAGTAGAAAGAAAGGCAGGCAGAAGGAGAGGGGGAAGCAGGCTCCCAGCTGAGCAGAGAGCCCAATGCCAGGCTCTATCTCAGGACCTTGAGTCATGAGATCATGACCTGAGCCAAAGGCAGAGGCTTTAACCCACTGAGCCACCCAGGCGTCCCATCAATTTTTAATTCTTAGTTTATAATCTTCCAAGGCTATTGAAAATTGAAATACCATAAAATAAATCAGCCCTTTTCTCTTAAGTATTTCTCTTTTTACCTCCACTATTAGTTTTTTTACTTTTGTCTCTTATTTTTTTTATTAGTGGTAGTGGTTATTATTGTTTTTAAGATTATAATACATATCCTTAATTTATGAGATCTGTCATAGAGTAATGTCTTGAAAGTAATGTGGTGCTACTTTATGTGTAATACAAGATTCTTACAAAGTATATTACCTTTTATTCACCTCCTTTTCTTGGTCCATTGTCATAGGTTTTACTTCTACATATGTTATAATATCCACAGCCTATTATTATTAATTTGCTTTAAATAATAAGATGGCTCTTAAATAAATTAAGAGAAGAAAAAAATAAATCAGAATTACTATGGAAATTATAAGTGTTCTATAATTTGCCCATTTAATTGTGTTTCATAGTAGCATGGGCAGTGATACTTTTCCACACATTTTCTAATTACTCCTGTGAGAAAAATGGCTCACATATATGATTACTAATTTATTTCCTGTGTGAAATGATGATGTCTCCATCTTTGGTTATTCTTTCAGAATTGTCCTGACAAGGGTGTTACCTTCCAGATCATTTAGCTTCAGAGTTATTTAAAAAATCTAAATCACATTTTCCCAGAAGTTTCAAAGATTACATAGCATATTTTCTATCTTTGAAACAGAGCCGCTGGCTCAGTTTTGCTGCTGGCAAACAGTCTTCCTTTTTCCAAAATTAGAAATAGATGCTAAGAATTTTCTTTTAAATAAAGTAAATTTTTAAAAATAAATCCCCATTCACACAAATACATCAGAGATATTCCCATTGAAAGCCAACTCAGAAAGGACAGAGTGAAAAAGGGTATCAAAGAATCAGGCAGACATGAACCAATTCCCTAAAATATTAGTACTTAGGATTTTTATGTCTACATTATTCATGTCCTAAGATATATTTTGGATTTGTCATTGGAGATCGTAATTAGCATAATATGAGATACAGAATAGAAGACAGTCATGAAACTCTTTAGGGTAACTCTATGCACCAAAGTTATAATAAAATTTATGCTGTAAAGTTGATCTGAATCAGTGCATGAAATGTGCCTTGCACGTTAGAAGAAAGTGGTATGTACTTTCTGCTCTGTGAATGTTTATACCTTCTTCTTAAAGGTCCAGGTTAAACTAAAAGGGAATGAAGTAATGACATCAGATATCCAATATTTAATGTTTTTGTTGGCTTTTCAATCCATCAAAAAATTTGGAATTATTCAGATAAGAGACTCTAAAGACAAGTGTTTAGTATTTAAATAATCAGCGAGGGAAATCTCACCCAAAAAGACCTGAGGTAAGTGGAATAAAAATCTCAAACTCTCGAACACTGCTCATACATGCATATAGGCCCACAAATAAATTTTGCTGTGGTCAAACTCGGATTCAGGACAATAGTACCAAGAAAAAAATATTTAATGAAAAGGGTTATCTCTAAAATTAATGTCACTGATGCATTTACTAATAGTGGAAAACATATTTGAAGACTAATATCAAAATTTTAAAATATTAACTTCTGACTTTATAAAGTAGTTCAGATTGAACAAATGTTTTTCTTTTGGATTAAAATGTCCATCTCTTTAATCAGATTAAGAAGCAACTTTTCAGACCCTTTTCCCCTAAGGCTTAAACATAAAATTAATCACTTCCTCTTTGGCATGAGCATTATTTACTGTTCATATTTCAGTGTAACTCCTATCACATTCCAATTTGATTGTTTCCACATTTTCTCCCTTAATATGCTGTGAACTGTTTCAATCATCTTTGTATACTTAGTACATAGTCGATATACTGCAGAGTCAAAATGTCTTTAAATAAATAACCAAAATCATGTCTCAAAGGACAATGATACTGATATTTCCAATTTTGTTTTCTGTAACTGGTGCATTAGTAAAATAATTCCAGTATCCAGCACTGAGCTCTTTCCGGATTAGCTGGATTAAAAAGTACACACATTATACCTATCAATTTGAAGTTAAATATCTAAGATATAATGATTTCTTCTAAATTAGTGCAATTAACAAATGTGAAGTTCTCCCAGATAAGTTTAAAATAAAGAACCATCAACTTGATTCTAAAGGCTCCTTTTAGTATAAATATATACTAGTAAGATTTCCCTCTTTCTTTTATAATGATATTTTAAAAAATCTATTGGACTAGTTGTGTATAAAGACTTTTATTATAGTTTAATTATCATCTGTATCCCTGTTTCATAAAACAGAGTAAATCAAAATATGTAGTTAAGAAGAAGGCAACGTGATATAGCAGATGAATTGCTGTATTTGAGAACATATTATCAGAGACTGCTATATGAGGTAAATTGCTTAAGTCATAATATTTCATGTCTTTGTCTTAAAAAGTAGATTCAACATTAAGAAGGATATTACAAGGCTTGAACAAAAATATATGTGAAAGTTGTTTGGTACAGGATAGGACTCTGAAATTTTTAATTTTTTGCTAATTAACATTGAGATTTAGCTTGAGTTTGTACCAAAAGAATTAAACCTATGTGCCGCTTTGCAATCATACATAAATATACATATACCTATGAATCGGTGGGGCAGTTTTATCCAGAGACCTCTTAAATGTTCATCAATGAAATGGATATGGATGAAGTTCAGCTGATGGCAGCACATATAAAATGGGAATCACTGAGAGTTTGTTCATTTTTTTCTGTTAAAGGACTATTAAGTTAAAAAGTACTAAAATACTTCTGTATATGCAGCTTTCTTCCTTGGGGCAACACTCTATGCCTATGATCACTGGAAATATTTACCAATAAATTGCATACCCCTTCACAGCTTTTTCAGTAAATCAAATTCATTGAGGTAAAAAGTACATATACACACAACCAATTTTAAGTGTACAGTTCTATTTTCTCCTGCATTTAATTATGTTGCAACTTTTTTCCCCCAAATGCTTTTATTTTATTTTTTCAGTGTTACAAGATTTATTGTTTATGTACCACACCCAGTGCTCCATGCAATACGTGCCCTCCTCAATACCCACCACCAGGCTCGCCCATCCGCCCACCCTTCTCCCCTCCAAAACCCTCAACAACTTTTTATTTTCCTTCTCTACCTACTTTGGGTTTAGTTGCTCTTTATTTACAATTTCTTAAAGTGAGAGCTTAGATAATTAATTTTAGATATTTCTTATTTTCTGGTATAAAAATACATTTAATACCATAAATTTTCTCATACGCTCTTCTTGAGCTGCATTCTATAAATTTTTTATATACAGTATTTTTATTAAATTAAGACATAATGTCTCCTGTCGTTTACTTTTGATTGAAAAGTATTTTAGAAGTTTATATCACTTGTTTTCTAAATGTTTGGACATTTTCCTGATACCTTTTAATTATTGTTTAATTTAACTGCTGTGAAGATTAATCATATTCCATATGATAAAACTTGTTTCATTGCCCTGCATGTAGTCTTTCTTGGCAAATGTCCCTTCTGTACTTGGGGGAAAAAAATCTGGACTTTTAAGTTGTTGATTGGAATGTTCTATAAATATCAATTAGGTCAAGTTAATTCATAATATTGTTCAATTCTATATTCTTATTGATTTTTTGTCTACTTATTCTGTACACTGCCATCATTCTTCCAGAAAGCAGTGTTGACATCAATATGATTATAGATTTGTCTTTTTCTCCTTTTAGTTCTCTCAAGATTTGCTTCAAGTGAGTTGAAGCTTTGTATTAAGAGTACAAACACTTGGAATTTTGTCTTCTTGGTGAATTGTTTCTGTTATCATTGTTATATATATCTTATTTTCCCTAGCAGAATTTTTCATTTTGAAGTCTAACTTGTTATTATAGCCACTTAGCTATAGCGATCCTGGCTGTCACTGCCAACAGATTGCAATTGTCAAGTAAAATATCTGGCTTAAATACGTAACGAAAGAATTTATATCTAATTGGCCTGGCACTGGAGAATTACCAGGAATTTAATGATATTCTGAGCATTTTTTATTTAAAATATGCATCAAGGTAACACAGAAGGAGAACAATAATAAATTAAATATTTATCTTTGCCTCGGGGTGAAAACACAATTTGTGGAGTGTGACAGATGGGATAATATTACATGCTCCACACTTGTCTTAAAAAATATATTTAACCTCTCCTAGGTTTAGGAGTTTTTAAGTATTTTCTTTTATCATGGAATAGCCATATTACAAAAGATTATCTGTAATTTACATGTGTGGTCTAAAAATTATAAAGTAAGCATATAGGTATTAAATTCTAGCTTAAGAAATGGAGCAAACTCAACGTCTTGTGTTCTCTACTTTGATGGCAGCTGCAGACCTGAATTTTGTTCTTATCCTTCCTTTGTAGTTTTTACCACTTATGTATGCACTTTTAATACATTGTTTAATTATATTATTTAATTACTCATTTTGAACTTTACCTGAACAGAACCATCTTATCTCTATATCTGGTGACCTATTAATCTATATATGCTAATCTTCTATAATGTATTTTCCCTCTAATCTGTTTGTGAAATATGTCCAGATAAGAGTGTGGATGTGAGGTATATAAAATTTGATCTAATTATAGTTTTAATTTGTGTTTTCCTATTAGCTTATTAGTTTTTTTTCTTTTTTTACTTTTAGGAGCTTTTTATGCATTCAAAATAATAACATTTAACTTCAAATATGTTGCAAATATTATCTCCACCTAGTTTTTGACTTGTTCAATTTCTTTATGGTATGTGTAACAAATTTAATTTTTTTAACTTATCAACATTTTTCTTTATGTTATATGCTTTTGTTTCTTTCCAAGAGTCTTTCTGTATCATTATTTAAAAGTGATCTTATATATTTACATGTTTTCTTTAAAAATTGTCATTCATCTTTATGTTCATAATCCAGTGGTTCTCAAACGGGAGTCATTTTGCCCTCCAGGAGATATTTGCAAATGTATAGAGACAGTTTTGGTTATAACAATAGGGTGAGGAATTCTACTGGCATCTATGGAACAGAGGCCAGGGATGTTGCTATACATTCTAAAATACACAAGACAGCCCCCAACAACAAAGAGCAATTCAGCCCAAAATGTCAATAGTGCTGGTATTAAAAAACCCTGTCTTTATCTTTCCAGAAATTATTTTTAATAGTCTATCATAGGAATCTTTGACTTTGATGCTATCTGTAGAAATGGTATAGTTTCATTTATTTTCATTCCTTTTAATGTTTTACAGTGAAATTTCTCATTATCTCCATATGGATAAAGTCTTAACTATATAATAAAGTTACGTAATAGGGAGTTAAATAAAGTCTTAACTATATATATATTTCCGTATTTATTCCTGAGCACTTTATAATTTGTGGTTCTGTTTTGAATGGTCTCTTTCTAAAATTAGAATAACTGTATATTGACATATAGAAATGCATTTGATCTTATATTTAGCAATTAGCTAGCAACGTGATCTTATATCTAGCAACACTTCTAAGTTCTTGTTTTTAATAATTTTTCTTTAGATAATTTATAGCTTTTTATGCGGTTAATCATATCTACAAAAATGAGAGATTTATTTCTTCTATTTGCAATTTTGCTTTATTTATGATTTTTAAATATGTTTACTTATTGTACTGACCATAGCATTTTGCAAAAGTTAAATAAGATTAGTGGAAGCATAGTAACTTTCCAATTCCTAATTTTAAAGGAAATTGTTTTTATGTTTCACTATTAAGATTTTAGTTATAAGTTTTGTTTTGTAGATAGACTTTATCTATTTCAAAAAGTTATTTTCTGTTGTTAGTTTGATTGGTGTTTTTAACTCCGATGGATGTTTGAATGTATTAAAAACTTTTTTTCACCTGTAGAATGAAATAGAAAAGGGGCACAAATGTACAAAGGTATTTTAATAATTAAATGAAGTGATCAATGTTAAGCGCTTAGGATAATGCCTAGTAATTAATATTAGTTACAATAAACATAGTAATTGCAATGACGGTGAATAATTGCTCTTGAGTTCATCCCTTAATTTGATTTTGTTTTATATTTAGCCTTTGATCATTTGTGCAAAGTGTTTTCATGGATGATTATCTCAACCTGAGAAAACAGCATGCCCTTGTCAATTACAAACATCTTTTTTATTTTGAAAGAAAAAGACTATTAAACATATTGTTATTAGAGGTTGCATTTATTATTTCATTGCAAATAATAAATGATTGCTTGTCAAGCTTTCCCTCAACCATCTGTGCTCTATACGCACTCCCTTAGTTGGCAAATGAACTAGGCTTCACAGACTATCCTAGTAGTCATATCCTCTGTGAACTTATATGGAACTCTGCTTCAGGCAAAATTGATACTCTACTCTCTGTGCTCCCAAGACTACTTGATTGATCAAATTAGACCACAGAAATCATAGATCTTGCCTATAACAAAATTGCTAATGTTTCAAAGGATATAGGCAAATTTTAGCCATAAATGAAACAGTCCTTCCCATGAGGAGAGTAAAATATGCATTCATAGCTCTCTAGGAATGCCCTCTCTGTTCTGCATTAGGCATATTTTGGTTTTTGAATAAAAGACAGGTTGAGAATTTGTGTAATGCATATGGAAATATTACTCAGCTGTTTCAGTGGTTTACTATCAACCACCTACATTTACAGTTAGTTTACAGGACTAACCACTTTCTTCAGGCTGTTAGCCCCATATATTCATATTCTAGACTAATTTACAATAAGTAATCTGGGAAAACTTGGTGTGTCCTGCTCAAACTCTTTTACATATAGGAACTCTCTGTTTTCCATGGCTTTATCACGTTTACAAGGCCTTTTTTAGGGGACAGAGGTGGGTTCCAGTCATTTATTTATTTACCTGGACCATCTTTGGGCCTGTAAGATAAAGACCAATCTGCGATTAAGTCTTTTCTTCTTTCCAATTTGCAACATAAGTTCGTGGTTGGGAGTACTAGCTTTGTTATCAGATAATATAGCATAAAATATAGACCACAATGGCTTTTTAACAGGGTAAGATTAAACTCTCTGAGCTTCAGTTTCCCTATCTGTAAAACAAATACAATATTTGCCTACCATAGGCTCATTCTGATAATTAAATGTGCTGAAGTAAATATCCAACTTATGACTGCATGTAAAGCATTGAGGACACTGACTTGTATTTACATATTTGTATGTCTTTTAACTTCTGCTAAACTTAGTAGTGAATTTTAGAAAGAGGAGATAAGACACACAGCATCTTTTTACTCTTTTCTAACCACACAGTACAATGTCTATTACAAAATAAGCTATCTTAATGTCTAAGTGGGAGAGGGAGACTCGGTTTGTCTCTTAATTTTAAACTTTCATTTTGGTAAACTTTTATCATGAAATTTGAATTTTTTCAGCAGTGTATTTATTTATTTATTTATTTATTTATTTGAGAGAGAGAGAGAGAGAGAGAGACAGTATAAGAGAGAGGAAGAGCACAAGCAGAGGGGAGGGGAAGAAGGAGTAGCAGACTCCCTGCAGAGCAGGAAACCCAACGCTGGACTTGATCCTGGGACCCCGGGATCATGATCCAAGTGGAAAGCAGACACCCAATCGACTAAGCCACTCAGGTGCCCTTCAGCAGTGTAGTTAAAACATATTCTGGTTCTGCTACAAAGGTTTAAAATATTACAGGATAACAACCGTGTTTCTCTGCTGCATGTATATTTCCCAATGTTTTTCTGAAAAAAAGTTATATTCCTTAGGTTAAAAATATATGTATGAATTGATATCTTCTATAAGTGGTTATTTATCGTTAATAATCAGGTGTTTTAATGATAAGAGTTATACACATGTTTATTACGAAGGCTCAATTGACAATAAGTAAATCTATTTTAATCTTTATCAGATTTACTAAAGTGTAACAATTCTTTATTATGTATATATATGTATACAGACATGAAATGTGTACAGATATAACAGATCTGAAAATTATTATATATGTAATAATTTACTGGTATTTAGATGTCATTTTTCTTGGCTCATTGTTACATTTCTCAGGAATATATGACACTGAAACTTCAAGGTTGGACAAAACAGGAATATGTAGTAGCTTTGAATTATCCAGCATTTATCTGGTGCATTCTCTATCCTCATATCTGCAAAAATTTTTTTTAAAGATTTTATTTAATTGTCAGAGAGAGAGAGAGCACAGCAGGGGGAGCAGTAGGCAGAGGGAGAAGCAGACTCCCTGCTTAGCAAGGAGCTTGATGTGGAACTCATTCCTAGGACCCTGGGATCTTGACCTGAGCTGACGGCAGGCACTTAACTGACTGAGCCACCCAGGTGATCCTGCAAATAATTTTTTAAATCATGATTTCTTTCAACAAAATACATTAGAAACTGTTTCTTATGAGATAAAAGAATTTTAAGATTTCCTTGGTAGCCCACATCTAGTCCTACCCTACCACAGTATCTACTCTCACCAATATTACCAATGATTTATTTAGACACACATTGAACATTCGCCCATGTCTTGCTTTTCTCCAGAATGTCTCCAGAATTTCTCCAACTTTGAACAGTAAAGTTGTTCAGTATACATTGGGCATTTCCTTATTTTGTCAGATAAGTCCTGAGAAAGAACTCCTTATTGCTTGCCACTTAAGTTACCTCTCTATCATAGATTTCTTTCTGTTCTTCCAATTGCTCATTTTCAGTTTTCCAGGATCTTTTAATTTTTTTCTATGCTTTAAATATTTGAGTTTCTCAGAGATCTATTTTGGCCTATGTCTCTTCCTGACATTTTCTTTTTTTTGTCTCGTACATATCCACGGCTTCAATTTCCACGTATAGGCTGATCATTCAAAAATATTTACAGAGACTATTCTAGCCTCTGAGCATGTGCTCCCTCTCTCTCTCTTTCTCTCTCTCTTTTACACACACACACTCACACACACATACACACAGATACCCACTGCTATTACCTAGTACACATTTACATTGAATGAGTCACAATCATTCAAACTTAACAGATATGAAACTAATTTCATCATCTCGTTTACCAAGAGTCATTCCATCTCAATTTACTATCATGATGGGAAGTAGGACTACTGACCCAGGTAGTCAGACCATAATCTTTTTCCCTTTTCCTGCAATCTTGCCCCAATAAATTACCAAATCCTATTTATTTTATTTCTAAATTGTTGTGCTTATCAATCGCTGCTTCTAATACCTTCATGTTGACCCTTGTCATTAATTGTAAGATACATCAATGTCTTCTATCTGAACTTTCTGTCTCTAGCTTCTTCCCTTTTTCTCTATAATGTTGCTAGATGAATATTTCTAAATTACAAATTATTTATGTTCCTATGTATATATTCATATTACAATGTCTCTTTGTTACTTTTATTATAAAAGCTAACACTGCTAGTCATGTAAGTTACCCTCATCAAGTAGTGCTAGCTCTTCCGGGCAAATATCCCCAAGTTGACCTTATATATCCAGGGTGTCTGCCTAATTAGTAAAGATCTTCAGGGTGTGTTAGAATAATTACTCATTAGGAAGCAACACAATCTTTAACTTCATGATTCCATTTAAACTACTGAACTGTAAACAATGAAAACTAAAATGAATTAATTTTAAAAAATCAGAATTTTAATAATTGCAAAGATAGCATACAGTAATGATTAAAATATGATATAAATTGGTATGGTAAATATTAAAGTATGGTATAGATCCTAAGAATCTGAAAACTGGATTTGCCTCTTACTACCCAAGTTACCTTTGGCAAGCTACTAAAACTCATATTCATAACTCTGTTTTCATCTCTATTAGTGGTTATAAAACTGTAAGCAAAATGATTCATAGAAAGAGTTTACTAAAAGTCAATTCCTGAAAATACAATTTTCTGAACAATTTGTTAAAATCAAACTAAGAAAAATCAACTTGTAAAAATACAATTCATTGAATGGACAATTTAACAGCTATAATAGGATTATTTCTTCTCATTAATTTTAAATGATTGAATGTCACTTTATAGTTTTCAAATTTAAGGTATTTAGTATAATTTCTAATTTTTATTTATCAGAAATAAAACATACATTACAGTTAAATCAGAATTTTAAAATATCTGGGATTACTCAGATGTATTAAAATTCCATGCCTCTAATACAGAGCAGTTTGGATATGTCAATGAGAAGAAGCAGTTGCAGGTAAAAAAGAAACTGTTGAGTATAGGAAAAGGAAAGAATGATAATAAGAATGTAATTATCTGTATGTTCTTAAATTTTGATATAATTTAATTATAAAGAGACAATTAAAATAATTTAAAAATTGATTCAAACCCTAAAAATGACAAAGATGAAAGACAAAAGTTTGGCAAGGCTAAATGATATAGAGGATTGATGAAGAATTTCCATGGGAAATAATTATTTAAAAAAATGATGAAATCTTTATTATAAGTAATACTATTAAATTAAAATTTCAGTATTCAAAAATACATTAATTGTAATCATATTTCATATTCTTGCTAATGCTATAATGTCTCCTGTTAATTCTGTTGAAACCATTTTTAGTAAACTGATAAATGTTTTAATTTGGTAAATTTGGAAAATTGAGACGCCACAAATTGATCATTAGTTAATTAGATCTTCAGCAAATCGGTCACTTGGTGAATTATATATTGGAGGCTTTTACATTAGCAACGTGTGACAACTTAAAATCATAAAGAGTTTCTAATTCATGACAAAAGAAAAAATGTGATTATGCATGTAAAATTTTGGCACATAGTAAGTAGCTAGCTATTGTGGCCATTATTATATATTTATTATACTTGATTGACTGTTCTTATTGTTATTGGTGTTAGCACAGTATGATTTTTATGATCTTGCCTCTGCCTAACTTTGCAACTTCATTTGTCACCATTTATTCAATTCTCCAAGTTGCACAGAAGAAAGTCACACCAGAACAAATCTTGACAGAGATGGAACAACTCTAATGGACATCATCACACAAAAGGGTGTTTTACTTTACCCAAGCCTTGCAGGAGTGTTATATTAAAATCTATTCAGATGTTTAATAAAAATTTCCTGTTGTTATACCCCAAGGAAACAGGATACAAATTTTAGCATAAGAACCCAAGGGACTTACTGTGAAAGAAATGATAAAAACCAGATAGATATTCAATGTCTCAAGTTGGAAAGTGAAGGGAAGCCTGTGTGAGACTCACTGGAAGAAAGGGGAAACATGAATATCAATGTTCTCAACAAGAACTCAACAATATGGAAGAAAGGTCTGGACTGGTGTACTGAGCTCAACACAGAGACAAAAGGATAGGTTTGAAATTGCTGATCTGGGTACATATTATGTTAATACTGGAAGTCTAGGCAAGTCTGAAAGAGTGAAATGATTGACAAATAATGGCCCAGCATATTGGGAAAGCAAACTGACATCCTGCCCTGGTATTATTTGATCTATTTTCATTATATTCCATAATCAGAGAGTAATAAATAGGAAAGTTATATTCATTTCACCCTGAGATAGCTAAACAAGGATAACCAAATAGCTGTAATCTTGAGTCATTTTCTGGATGTCCACCGGGGAAACAACTTTATCTTTGATTTTTCTTAAATTGTGACAATCATTGCCAGATATAATTTTCTAAAATCACTATCCAGTATGAACAGATACCTATAACCTTGGTAAACTCATTTGTTTAAAGTACTTATTGTGTTTTTTTAACTTGGTGATAAAAAGAATCTTCTAAAGTCTATCCTTCCTGTGCAAAAACCATGTAAAAGTAAATTTTTTTCCCTATTTTTTTCTAGTCTTTATATCACAAATAACATTTCCATTGGATATGCTCCAGTGGATCCAGTCACCAGCCGTGATGATATTGTACCGTTGATGAAGGCAATACCACTGGCCTTCCCGTACCCAGGGCCATATTCTTTAGCTTGCAGAGTGGATTTCATACTAGAGAGCTTCCACTCTTCTGATTGAGTTTCAGGTTCTGAATCAGGCGCTTCGCCTCTTCTTAACTCTTTCTGGATTATCTTTAGTTCTTTCCCAAGACCATTTCTGATTCCAAATCTGCTTTGGCTTCTATTTGGCCACTGGGTTTACTCCCAGTTTTAGTTTTGGTGGTTTTGCTTATATGGTCCAAGCATTTTTACCTTCTTATATTTGAGGGGTTTTTAAAATGTTTTCATTTTTCTATTTGCCTTGAGAATCCTGAGTTTTCCTGGCTTTTGAGTCATCTGCTTCTCTTTTATCATGTCACAAGACTGTGGTTTAGTCAAGTTGAAAGTAAGCTTCTGTCACAGCCTATGCTGTTGCCTAGTTGTCTGTCAATTGCTGTAAAATCCTGGTATTTGTTTTCTTATGTGCCACCATAAACTCAAGTAAGTCAGAACCAGAAAAAAAAAATATGTCCAGTAGAATAAGGAGCCAACATTAGATCAGGAAACATCAGGATATGCCTTTGAAATGGCCTGTGTTGCTCTGACCTTCTGTTCTGGAACTGATGCAACCAATCAGTTAATTTTACTAAGATACATCAATTTGTGTCCTCTCTTTATTTGACCCATGGCTGAAATTGCAACACTGAGTTCAGCAGTCTCTGTGTATATCTGCGTATGCTTGAATGGGAAAAAGAAATAAAAGTGCTATTCGTCTAAAAAAAGAAATGTAATTTGTCTTTTTCTTACAAGGATTATATTATTTATATTTTATATTATATATAAATAATTACATATATATTTATAATATTTATATAAATATGATTTATATTTATAGCTCTTTCTGTGCTGTAGCCTCCTTATTCTCTCTCTTTTCCTCTTTTCTTTTTTGGAAAACTTGTATTTATTAATTGGCCAAAACTTTAATAAATTGTTTATCCTTCAAGCATGCCTAATTCAGAGACATATCTATTTTTAATAGGGAGAAATAGATGCATTTTTTTTGTCTTTTAAATTACATCTTAGACAATGCAAAGCTCTAACTTCCTATGTAAAAACTTTGCCAGGTTAAATAACAAGTGTATGGATCAACTTGAATGTGTTTTAGAATGAGAATATAAATGACACAACATTGATTGCTTCTGGTCTGCAGAGAGCTTTAATCACTTCTTGAGGCATCTGAAGGGCTCAGAGTACATAACATCTCCCTCTTATCTCAAAAGAAAGTAGAAAATCTCTATAAAAATACATAAGTAAGCCAAGTCAATATGTGAGAAAATGCTTTATGTGCTGAAAACAAGATGTTAATAAACCTTAAATTTTGAACTGTTAGCTTGACTTAGAATCTAACTGGACAATTACTGAAGAAACGACATGTAATAAAATAAGGAAAAATTCAAATATAAACTCTTTCAGATTTCTACAGCTTGCTCCTGATTCTAAGATTCTTCCACTGTGTCAATATAACATATCTTGGAACACTGAAAAAATAAAATAAAATTAATTGAAAAAAAAAACCCCCAAAACAGAAGGCTCAGCACCAGAAGCCTGGGGGGGGAAATATTTTCTGAACAGATTACTATAACTTTGCCTGTTGTTTTGCTTATCTATTGTTGCTTTTAAAACCACTCCATAATTTTGTGGCTAAAAACATCATTTTATTATCTCTGTTGGATCTGTGTGTGCAGTAGACTTGGTTGGTGGTTCTCATTTGAGGCATCTTGGGTAATTTTAGTAAGATAGTGGCTGGGTCTTTGAACAACTGAAGACTCAACTGGATTGTTCACTCACATGGCTGGCCAATGATGCCAGCTGATTATCTGGAAATTCAGGCTGGAGTCATTGGCAGGTGCAATTATATTTGACCTATTCATGTGGCTTGCTTGGGTTTTTGACAGTTTGGCAGTTGAGTTCAAAGAGGGAACATCCCAAGAGGCCTACTCGCTGTTGGAAGGCTTCCTACGATCCAAACTTTGAAGTCACAAGTCTCTCCCACCACATTCTGTTGGTCAAAGCAATTCACAGGCCTAGCCCAGATTCCAGGTGAGGCGAAGTAAGACTCCACCTCCCAGTGTGGGAAGGGGTGTTGCAAATTAATTGTGGTCATAGTTAATCAACTACAACTGGCCAAAAATTACTTATATTTCTCACACATGGAACAGACACTCATCTCTCAAGGGCCTTATACACTTCATGTATTGGAGCATCAAGGTCAAGCTTGAGGTCCAGGAGCTCATCATCTTAATTAAGTCCAGATGTGGAGGCATGGCGTCTTCAGGTACATGTCCTTAAGCCAGATTATTCTCTACTATGCATTTTTTTTTTTAAATAAGAAATGGCCTGTTTTTGCAAGGAGGTTGAGAGCCCAAAAATATCTTTTCATTTTGAACTGTCTTTGACCTTTACAGTCTAAGTTAACAGTCTTACTACTGATAAAAAAACTCTTAACAAGGTTATAAGTTTCCCAGGGATCGTTTTCCCATTCATTCTCCTAAGATAAAGCTACTGACATAAATCCCTTTGAGAGAGATCCTTCTCTATCTTGGAAGGGAAGGTGCTGTGGGACAGTACCTTAAGTATTTTAAAAGACCCTTTGTCCACCCTAAAAGTCAAGAAGACACAGACTTAAAACCCTCACAAGCCCTTTTAGCTGGCTGAGTTTCGGGCCACACCGTAAAGGTTCTCAGAATTCTTTTCAACTGTCTCCTGTAAAAGTATCTGCCTTAAATTTTTCAGAGTTCCTAACAAAGGTGTTATGGCTACACCTTGATCAGGAAATTATCCTAAGCCCCATTTTACTGATACTCCCTTAGATTTTATTTTTGCCCTTTAAAACTTGAATTTCTCATATTATGTCTAAGCTTAGACTGATTTATCACTTGGCGCACGGGGCGGGGAGCCAGCCTGCAGAAAGCCGCGAAGCCGCGGGCGGGGCTTTGAGGCCAGGGCGTGGCCACCAGCTCCGTCGCAGCTTCCGCCTGCGGGACCCCACCCATTGCGTCTCGGTGCTGGTGGTAGCCGCGACCTCCAGAGCTGGTGCGCGCTGCGTCGCGGGTTCTCCCTGACTCTACTGAGTCCAGGCTGAGGGTGAAGGAGGTGGGAAAGGCCGTGGAGGGGATGCCCCTCAGGCTGAAAGAGTTTTGAGGCGTGACTGACACGATCAGGAGTGACACTCAGCAGATATTTGAGGCCTAAGTGGACCTTCCTCTCGGTGGTTGGGCACCAACCCACCTTTCTGGAAACTCTTGTGCTTCAGGCCCGACGGGACCGTGAGACTTTCCCGCAAGACCTGCGGAGGTAGTTGGGTCCCATGGAGCTCCACCCCTTCACGAACAGTCTGGGCCTGCAGCGCCCCGACAAACGTGCTGCCCACGTGGCACTGGACCGAGGACTACCTGCCTCTGGACCCGGAGGGGCGACGCTCCAAACCCCCAGCCGCAGCTGGCATTGGCGAGCTTCGTGGGCCTCCTATCCGGGACCACGGAAAGTAAAGCGGTCCGGAGCACCTAGGGTTCTTTCTTTTTTTATTGCTGGTTTGTTTTCTGAATTGCCTCCCTTGCTTCACGGGAGAGCACGGGATTTGGAGAAGCGCTTGGAAGCCACGTGTGGCCGTGCCTCAGAGATGAGCTGGAGAAGGCATTTTCTCCCAGCATTTGGGCTTCCTGGTGTTCGAGATGGTGAGGGAGTCAGGTGTGAGGTGCCATGGCTGATGGACGGTGGGGACCAATTCTCTTTCTTTCTGAGAGGCTTTGCAGGGGACTCCTGAGGAACTCACTTGGTGCCACCAGGCTGCATGGCTCCAGGTCCATCGGTGTTTGTCTGTGACCCCGGTGCCCAGTGGCTCTGTGAGTCATCTCAATAAAGGTGTCATGAAAAACAAAAACGAAACAAACAAAAGAACCAAACCCAAACAAACACAACACAGCTTACAAGAGGTGGCACAAGGAAAGGACATCCTAACAGCAAACATTTCATGAAGTTCAGATGGAAGCTAAACAACATTTTATGACTTATCCTCAGATTTCATGCAGCAACGCAGCCTTTGAAATCTTTTGGCCAGATTCAAGGTAAGAGAAAATTGAGATACAAAGAATTCGTGGCTACTTTACCCTTTTCCAAAAAAGACTAATAATTAGATTACTAATGATTAGAAATTTCTTACATGTAAAAAACATCCGTTTTGATTAACTTATAGAAAATAAGGTGCACATATAACTTTAAAATAAGAGAATTCAAGAATTTTGAGGAAAGAAAACAAAACTTTTCTTGTTTTAAGTATTTTGGACCTTTTTTGAAAGCTTCACACTTGCTGAGACAGTAACTCAACAAAAGACAGTTTAGTTGTAAATTATCTCAATGACCCTTGGTTGTTAAATCCTAAGATATAGAGAAAGGGAATGTGAAGTAAACTTAGGCTAATAAACTGCAGGTGAAAATGCAAACAACAATTCTCTATCCAATGCAATAATTACAATTATTTAAGACTTAGTGAGATATGGTATATATATATAGCCTAATATATGCGATTCCTTAAAAAACTTAAATGAGTTTACTTTTTTAAAAAATCAGGTGTGTTGTGATTAGGTAAACTTGTGAAAAAGGTTGCAAGCATAATAGTGTAATCTACAAAAGACGTGTTTATTTTCTTGTGGAAAGATGATTAATACTTTCCGAATTTCTCAAGTTTGTTTTTTGGTCAGGTTTTGTTGGTGGTGGTGTTTGTATTTTCACAAATGGTTTAAAGGAATGATAGTGTAAAAAGTATATATGTAGTTAAATGATAGTAACTGATTTCTTCTAAAACAGTATGCACTTATGGGCTTCAGGTATTGTTGAACATTATCTAAACTTAGTTTTTCTACTTAAAATATTTAAGCAAAATATTATTGAAGAACCCATAATATCAGTAGTAATTTGTGTTTTTTTGTGTGATAAGAACCGGATTAAAGTAGATTAAATTAAATGCCTAGAAAGGTACATAGAAAATCTAGGTGGCTTTGGGTTTGACAATGAGTTTGTAAATACAGCCCTTGAAGCATGAATCAGAAATATAAAAATGGTAAAATATAATTAAATAGACTTTATTTAAGAATATTAAAATTTGTGCTCTGCTAAAGATACTGTTAAGGGAATCAAAAGGGAAATCAGGCTGGAAGAAAATATAAACCATATAGCTGAAAAAGGACTTGTAGCCAAAATAAAAAGAGAACTCTTAAAATTCAACAGTTAAATAAATAAAGCAACTGAGAGTGGAAAAATATCTGAACAGACATTCCACTAAAGAAGATACACAGATGGCAGATACACATGTGAAAAGATGTTCAACACTATTTGTCACTCAGGAATTGCGAATTAAAACAATGAGGTATTATTTATTACAAATTTTTTACAATGGCTAAAATCCTTCCCCTATTGACAGGTGAATGACAGTATGACATTCCCCCTCCCAAATGACAGTATGAAATGCTGGCAAGAGGAATTGACAGGACAAAGAAAACTTAACTTTCGGAGCTTCAATTACTAATGAATTTTAAACATATTTTGGGGTGGAGTACTAATTATTAAAAATTAACAAGAGTAGTTTATAAAGCTTTCTCCGCTCTAAATTCCTATTTCTCATGACAAGGATGTCTCTTTACCTCCTGATACAAGGGGGTATGTTTCACATGGGAGATTTATTTCCTGCTTTCAGGGAAACAGAAGAGGTTCTGAGTGTCTACCTTGTACAAGTCTCTTAAGTAACTTTTATTTAAAATAATATGCCAAAGTGGCATATTTTGGGGCAGCCTGCCGTTGGCCCTACAGCGGTCTCCCGTTAAGAGGACATTAGATAAAAACTAAGGAAATTTGAATAAATTACAGACTTTAGTTAATAATAACATATCGATGTTGTTTCATTAATTATAATTAAGGTACCGTACCAATATAAGATGCTAATAATAGGGGATATGGGGTGTGGAGGGTTTGAGTGTCCTCTGTACTGTCTTAATTTCTCTCTAAATCTAAAATTTTTCTCAAAAATTGAAGTATTTTTAAAAATCTTAAAAAAATAGCATGTATTGCTGTGGTAGGACTGCCTTACTGGAGGATGAACATAGTAATTTGCTGAAGTGCTAGGGAATGACAGTTCTCTGTTATCTCCACAGTTTTTTAGTTTTTCTGTTTATGGGAACAAAAATTGATTATGCTGGTTAACTATAATAGATATAATCATTTACAAATATGCAGAGGTATACAGTTTGTTGTAAAAACTTGTAGGGATTTGTTTGTAAGTAATGAGTTTATAAAAAAATTAAAGTGTAATAAATGTTGACAAAGCTAGGTACAAATTTTATAGATTAATCTATAGTATGGAAAATAGCTTGTGACTCCTTTAATGCAAAATGTTACATGGATTGTAAAAAAAAAAAGCTTATTTTTTTCTTTCTGTTAAAATGACATATTTTTTTACATATCCTGTTTATTACATGGAAATGAAAAAATGATATTCCATGATCAGATAGATGAGGTTCCTTATGTCACCAAAATGCTCTCACTTGGAAGCCTGGTTTTATATCTCTCTTCTTTTTGATTCTTTTCAGTCATTAATAAAAGTTCTCATAAAAGTTAAGTTCCTAATTCATAGTTATTATTACTTGTTTTGTTTACTTTAAATATTATCACTCTAAACCCAAACTGAAACAATTTCTTCTTTTTAAATATGTAAGACTATGACCTTGTTTTATATCTTGTAAGTCTTTTGGACTTAAATTCAAACTTAAGAACTCAGTTTCAGGAAAATAAAACTTAGATTTCTTCCCCATACTACCTTTGAGATTTCCCTGGTAGCTAATTGACTGTCACCAACATTTTTTTCCTCTCACTTTATAAAAGAAAAAGAGATGCAAAAAATGTATGTGTACTGGGCATTTTCTCTATTTTTAATTAGCTTAAAATATACAAAGATCTGTCCTACTTATAAAGCCTTCACTCTGGAAAGTATTGACAAATCAAAAAGAGAAACTCAAACAAGGTCCCTAGGTTAAGTAGATACCAGTGGTATGTTAAAAATATTTCAGCATTTGTGTCCTTCCCAGGATGGATAAAAAGCACAATCATATTCATGTAGAATGACTGTCAATAACTGTCATGAAATTGATTTATACATTTACTTTGTAATCTCTTGTCCATTCCTAACACGCACAACAGACATGAGGTGAATTAGAAGTCTCTGGAGACTTGTCAAAATCTCACTGTTAATACTTTCTTACTCTCAGGGTTTTCATCGACTTAATCTTTAAAAGTTGGTCATTATCTCAATAGAGGATTCCAGCCTTCTTTCTGAAATTTCAGTATCTTATAATGAATTAACGAGAATCTTTCCATTTCATTATTGACAGATGGTTTCTGTTCTTCCCTTGTACTAGTCTATAGGCCCCTGAATAAGTGTCCTGGGAGAAATTTCAAAAGAATAATAGTCTCAATAAAGAGTGCTTGCTACTGGGTATTTTTGTCTAATATTTCAGGCAGTAGACACATTGCTTGGTTTTTAAGTTTGAGCTGACATTGTCACTATAAAATCCTTTTCATTATGTGGAACTGGAACTGAGTCAGGATTTCCAAGACTCTTTTAATCTAGTAGCTGATGACTTTGTAAATGTAGACTCTTAACTGCACCATGATAATCAGAACAAGAACAATTAATTTTCTAGGACTGAATAAAACAGATTTGTTGTGGTCGAAGTTCTATTTTTTAATGGATGTAAGTGAAATAACCCTTTCTTTTCTTCTTTAGCTGGAACTAAATATCAATTTTACAGACTGTATTTGTATAAACCATAATGAAACACTGTCTAAATAGTTTCTACAGGTCGACTCTGTACAAATTCAGGAAATAACAGCTTATAAAAATTTTAAGTATGAGCTAATGAATCAATAGGAAAACTTAAGAATAATGAATCTGCAGAGACTGGAAATAAAGATAACTAGATAAATAGAATTGTTTTACCTACAAAATTACTCAGAACTATAGTTAAGTATAAACAAAGTATTCTTATGCGAGGTACCCTTACTATTATTCGTAACCACGTGGTTATTTAGAAAGTTCATTAAGAATCTATGTTTCAGACAAGGGCTGTACTTCATTTGTGGATTTGATACATAAATGTCTTCTCAGAAAACTAGCTTGGTATATATTCCATATAGCTAATGGAAACCCAATACTTACAGGTCATAACAGATGTTTCTTTCTCATGGGTCAATTACATTCAAACATATATTGATTTTAAAAATAAATAAATAAAAGAATATATCTACATTGTGCCTGCAGGCAGACCTGGTTGCGATGAATCCTATCATTCTTTTTCTGGTCTTGGAGTAGACACTCTGAGCTTCTAAGGACTGTAAAAACTATTTCTAGCTTATAAATGTGATCAAATTCTGATTCAGTTAACATAACTTTGGAGTATCTCCATACAGATATCAACTCTCAAGCTCTGGTATTGTCAAGTAGCATACTTTTCTAGTTTTGTTAACCATGACACAAAGTTTTTATGTATAAATCATTGTGTCTTGTGGCATCTATGGAAAAGAAAGAGCAAGACACACAAAATGTAAAATGAATGATATTGAAACAGAAAATTAATGAATACAATTACATAGTCATATTGTGCCTTAAAGGTGGCACTTACCTTCAAGGAAGGAATGGTACAGCAAATTGACACAGTGCCTTGTCACCCTAATTGGTAAGCATAGATATAACATCCGTCAAAAGTACAAGAAAATAATAAAATTTTTAAATACCACTTTGAAACTTGAGATAAATAATAAAACAGCAACTAAACAAACAAAATGAGGGATTTATTATCCCTGGAAAAATAAAAGAGGTATACTATATCTGTACCATCAGATAGTCAAATTGGTTTTACTAATATTTTCTGAAACAGCGACTTAACTCCCTAACACTTCATTTCCCCATTACTCTACCAGGCTCTTCTCTATTTATGTTAAATCCTCCCTGAACTCTAAAGAGGCTTCTCTTTAAAGCTCTCAGTCTATCTTGTGCATACCTTTGTTAATATGATTAGAATTTTGATGTGAACTCTCAGCTTCTCTGTTTCCCTCATTAGTTTATAAACTTGAGGATTAAATCTTATTGATATATGTCCCCAGTGAATGGCATAAAAGGCTCTCAATAAGTATTTAATTGAATTATCTGTTGGTAGATTTGTAAAAATAATTTATTTTTTTCTTCTAAGCTTGTCTTTATTAATTAAAGCATATGATGGCACAGTGTCACATTCTGAGAAGACTTTCTATTCATAGTGTTTTAAAATATTCTTTCCCCCAAGTTTCTTTAAACACTGAAAATGTTTTAAAATAAAACTATTGACAGGATGGATTCTGTGACAGATAATAAATTATTACTTTTTGTCCACTTGAAAACATAACTACGTGATAAAACATAACTGTTTACCAAGCAAGAATGGAAATTTCTATATAAGCCTGGTATATTTCTCTGATGAGAAGAACACTAGAATTTTATTTGACTTAATTTGCTTAGGCTTGAATACATTTAATTTTACATCTGTGGCTTAATTATCATCAGGAATTTAAGGAACTTGTATTGTCATGCAACAACAGCATAATTGAGAAATGGATGCTAGAATACCCTAGAATATCTTCACTGGACAGGTTCCAGGATTTGCACTTAAGAATGGCACAGATTGGATTAAAGAACCACAAAAAGAAACCCTTCAGTTGACTGCTGAGAAGTAGTTCTCTTCTATAAACAGTGCTGCAAAGCAGTGCTGCTCAGTGTGGCAAGATAATTTTCAGTGCACTTGACAACAGTGAGTTACTTATGCAATTCCCAAAGAAAAGATTTAACAAACTTAAATGAATGCATATGTCCAGGTTCCTGTAAACTAAATGATGTTTGATGGCCTAGTTAAATCTTCTTATTTACCTAGTACGCAAACTTTAGAACCTGAATAGTCGTATATGAGTATACTAAGAGCCAGAGACAGTGGGTGTCAGCTTGTTTTTCACTCTTCTGATGTATAATACCTCACTGGATAATCTCTGACCTCTGGTATTTGCTATGCATGTGTCATTTCTTCTACCTGAACTGACTCCTCCTCCCATTCTGTTCCAGTCATACCTTTTGATGTACCAATACCAATTCACAAACTGTGAGTCACCCTCAAGTTTTAGTTCAAACATTTGTAACTCAGGTGTCAAGCCTATAATCCATATTCTACTGTAAGATTTTTGCACATTTTAAGGGGTTTATATTCTCCTCCTGGGGGATCTCAATTTCACTTGCCTTTTATTTCCAGGATCTGTTTCTTTCAGCCCCACCCTGATCCATGTTTGCCTCCTTTTTCTTGATTTACACACATATCTTCATACTGATTATTAGACATCCCTCTCCTTCAAAACATCTTTTCATTTTTTATGTATTAGCACTTCTGTCTGTTAATATGCAGCCTGACATTTTTGCTTGCTCCTGCCACTTGTCAGCAATTACAAAGATACTACGCTCTCCTAATTATGTGCAAATCTAGTGACTAACTCCGAACTCACCTGTAGACTCTTTTCCAACACTGCTATTGGATTTGCCAGACCATGCACAATTTTCTCCATGTCTCGTCTTTTCACATACCCCATGAGTATTTAAGAGATGATGAGATCAACACAAAATTTGATTCCCCGATGAAACATTATTTCAACTCCCCTGCACACTCTTGCCCCACACTTAAAATTCATCAGTAACTGTGGTAGGTATGGATGTTTAGAGTATTTATATGTTTTCACACTGCCAAATATTTCTACTGTGAAGTCTTTTCTAGATTCCCCCTAGAAGACTTAGGTGAATGTTTTTCAAATTTTATGGAAAGGAAAGGTATAATCTCTTTTCCAAATAAAATATGTCACATATTTCCAAGATGCAAAAACAAAGCAAATATGTATTGATTGCAGTAAGGGTTAGTGGGGCCCATAGCCCTACCTTGTTATGTTACTCTTATCCATAGCCTTTTCAGCAGCCCCTGAGGCAGAACCTTGAAGGACCCACGTGCCCCTTCCTCATTGTTTCTAGCAATCCTGTATGTGCTTGTATTTTAATGTTCCTTATGTTGCATTATAATTGTTTTACTTTTGGTGTTCTCACCAAAACTGACATTTTTGTATTTTCATTACCCAGCAAGGAGGAAGTATTTCATTCATGATGCAGCTCCAGCAACATGAACAGTGCCTGTCATACAATAGAAGTAAAAAACCACTAGTTCCATATACACAAATAAGTTGAGAGAGAATGGGGGTCAGGGGTTGGGAGGAAACAGAGGGAGAAGGACAAGTAGACTCTGTGCTGAGTGCAGAGCCCGACACAGGGCTCAATCTCAGGATGCTGAGATCATGATCAGAGCTGAAACCAACAGTTGGACGTTTAACCAACTCAGTCACCCAGGTGCCCCTAAATTACAGGTTTTCATAAAAGCCATTTGTGGAATAAATAAAAACTGAGTATAATTCTTTACAATAAGCCTCCCTGACTATTTACAAATCAGAATGCCAAGCATCAAGTTACTAGTATTTTATTTGCATTTAGTTTTAGTCTCCCCATTTACAAATTAGCCTCTAGAAAAATACTGTAGCATTAGAAATCTAACAGTGCTTTTAGGTTCTTCTATTATAAGGACTTTTATATATTACTTCAGTGATTCACTTTACAATACTGAAGCTGAATGAAATCTCACACAGATGGGCAATAATTTTCCCTTTTACATGCTCTGTGAACATCTGTCCAGCTTATGTTTTACTAAAAAAAAAAAAAAAAACTTCCATGAATGTTTATCTGGGTTCCACAGATAGTACTTTGGAAAATGCCAGTGCAAAAACAAGTGTTTAATAAAATAATGGGACTGTTGAAATTTAAGTGTCAAAGAAAAATGCCAAAGAGATTGTAACTGTTACCGTAATTGGTGAAATAGGTTGAATTGGACTATAAACTCGTCATACATTTAATTTCTTTTTATGAAAGTAGGCCTAATATATTAAGAAAAGAATCAAAGAACAAAAATAATGAGGTAAATCATCTATTCCATGTCCCGGCATCCTCAGTCCATCTGTAGCTGTCAGTCTGTACGAGGGTGTCTTTACTCTTTGACAGACTTGACTCTGTTGCTTTTTCAAGGTGAATCATGATGCATATATAAAAAGTATCACGTTCTCACATCACCGTGAGTGTAGAAGGCTTCACTTGAATTAAAAATACACTAAGCAGACCATATCTATTTTCAAATCTTTTCTCATCTTTGATGCTGCCAATTGCAAATTCATGGGATTACAGCAACTCTTGATGTAGATAAAACACTTGATCTCTAATGATTTATTAGAATAATTAGAACCCATCCATGACAAAACTAAAGAGTTAGCAAAGCTTGTGATTGGCCACCTGACCTGCCTATTCGAGACCCTTTCACCCTTTTCTTCAGAGGTGCTGTCTGTCATTGACTTTTCTTGAGCCTTTTTTTTTTTTTTTTTTCCATTTTATACTTGGATAATTTAGAGAAGGGAAATGATCTGGATATTGTGCAAAAACAACCATTAGGGCTGAAAAAATGAGCTCCTCATTTCAGTCTTCCAAGTTGCTTTTCCTCTTCTCACATTGTAAGAGTATAACCCACATTCATTCAAACAGAAGTTTTTAATTCTTTTTGGTTAAATGTATCAAAGGTTTTGTGTATGTCTTGCTCAATTGAATGATTTATATCTATATCTACATTCATTCTCCCTTTTTCTTTTACATACTACCTTTCTATTCACCAAGGAATTATTTGGCTTAAGGTGTGAGGTAATAGTCCAGAAGCAATATGCTCAATCCTTAAAATTGGCATGAGGCAACTGGAAAAACCTTCAAAGTGAGATTTGCTCAGGAACCAAGTTTGGGGGACCATTCCTGATGGTAGAAGCTACAGGTCTCACTGTTTTTGATGTATTTACCCAATTAATACACATATCTTGAATATGCTAGTTTTATCAGCAAGAACCCATTTTTTAATATAGACATTATTTTTGGGAGCAGTTTTAGGTTCACAGAAAAGAAAGTACAAAGAGGTTCCAAATACTGCTGTCTCCACAAATGCTCAGCCTCTCCCAGTATAACATCCAGAGCAGTACTTTTGTAACAGTTGAATCTACATTGACACACTGTTATCATGTAGAGATAATAGGGCACGTTAGGATTCGCTCTTGGTACTGTCTTTTCTATAGGTTTTAATAAATGTAAAATGACATGTATCCACCATTAAGTATCATACAGAATAATTTCACTTCCCTAATAATAATTTCACTCCTCATTCCCTAATCATTTCACTCTTCTGTGCTCTGCTTATTTATCCTTCTCTGCGTTCCTGTCTCTAACAACTACTGATCTTTTTGCTGTCTCCATAATTTTGCTTTTTCCTGAAGGTTACATAGTTGGAATTATGTAGTATGTAGCTTTTATAAAATGGTTTCTTTCGCTTAGTAATATGCATTTGAGGTTCCTCCATTTCTTCTCGTGATAGCTCATTTCTTTCTAGTGCAGAATAATATTCCACGGTCTGGATATACCACAGTTGATTCACCTGCTGAAAGATGTCTCAATTGCTTCCAAGTTTTGGCAATTATGAATAAAACTGCAATAAATGTCTTTGTTCACATTTTTGTGTGGACGTAAGTTTTCAGCTGTGGGTAAATACCAAAGAGTGCAATTGCTATATTGGAAGGTAAGAGAATATTTGCTTTGTAAGAAACCTCCAAACTGTCTTCTAAAGTGGCTGTTCCATCTTGCATTCCTGCCAGTAATGAATGAGAGTCCCCATTTGCTCCACATCCTCACTAGCATTTAGCATTGTGTTTTGGATTTCAGCCATTCTAACAGGTATTTTATTGATTTAATTGGCAATTCTCTAAAGGCGTGTGATGTAAAGCATCTTTTTGTATGTTTGTATGCCATCTGTTTCTCTGTGATGAGACGTCTGAGGCCCTCGTTCATTTATTAATTAGGTTGCTTTGTTTTCTTATATTTAAGTTTTAAAAGTTCTTTGTGTATTTTGAACAACAGTTTATTAGAATAGTCTTTTGTAAATATTTCCCCCTGGTCTGTGGTTTGTATTCTCATTCTCTTGTGTCTTTTACACAGCAGACATTTTTAGTTTTAAGGAAGTCTAGGTTATGAATTATTTCCTTCATTAATTGTGCCATTAATGTTATCTAAAAAGACATCACCATACTTTGTTATCTAAATTTTCTATGTTATCTTCTAGATGTTTTATAGTCTTGAGTTTTATGTCTATGATTCATTTAGAATTAATTTTATGGAGGATGTAAGGTGTGTGTCTAGATTTTTTTTTTTTTGCATGTGGATGTCCACTTGTTATGGATCATTTATTGAAAAAACTGCCTTTATCCTTGCTCCACTGTACTGCCTTTGCTCCTTTGTCAGAGATGATTGACTATATTTGTTTGGGTCCGTATCTGGGTTCTCTTCTGTTTCATTGATATGTTAATATTAAAAATAAACCTGCCAGTTATTTTTACCAGCAAAAGGGTTTATTTGGAAATAGCAGAGCATTGCAGTTCCGAACAAGCAGGTTGCTTCAAAACCATAGGCAAGTCCAGAGAACAAAGGGGAGGGACACTCTTCTGTAGAGAAAAGGAGGAGTTGGAAGGGACTGTTGTAAACTAAAAGTCCATTGGTGTAAACTGGGAGTTTGAAGTATAGTGGCTTCTCATTGGCTGAGCTTTGACTATGTCTCATTGGCTGAGAGAAGGAAAAATTCTTCCTTCTTTGCTCCTTCTCTCTGCTGCAGGGTTAGTAAAGTAGTACTGACTTGCAAAATTCCTTTCTTCTTGTTAGGTCTGCAGTTGACAACTAGTGCTGGGCATTAGACTCCATTCTAAATGAGGTTTCCTTTTATTAATTTTCACAGATGTATTTATCTTTTCTTCTGCCAATGCCACAGCATATTGATTACTGTGGCTTTATAGTAAGTTTTGAAGTCAGGTAGTGTCAGTAGTCTGGCTTATCCTCTTTCAATTTTGTGTGTCTGGTCTTTGGCCTCCTAATAAGTTTAGAGTAAATTTGTCAGTATCCATAGAATAACTTCCTTGGATTTAATTGGAATTGCATTGAATCTATAGATTAGGGAACAACTCACATCTTGGCAATATTGAATTTACTATCCATGAACATGGAATAGCTCTCTATTTATTTCATTTTTTGACTTTCATCACAGTTTTGTAATTTTCCTCATATAGTTTGTATACATACTTTGTTAGATTTATACTTAAGTATTTTATTTTTGGAGGTGATAATGCAAGTGCCATAGTGTTTTTAGTTTAAAATTCCACTTGTTCATTGCTGCTCTATAAAAATTGACTGACTTTTCTATATTAACCTTGTATCCTATATCCTTGCTATAATCACAAGGTTCTAGGAATTTTTTTTTAATTCTTTCAGAATTTCTATATAGACAATCCTGTCATTTGCAAATAAAGTCTTATTTCTTACTTCTCAAGGTGTATGCCTTTTATGTCCTTTTCTGATCTTATTGCATTAGCTAGAATTTCCAATATAGTGTTGAGAATAAGTGATGAGAGGGACATCCTAGCTTCATACCTGATCTCGTAAAAAAGCTTCAAGTTTCTCACCATTAAGTTCAATATTAACTGTAGTTTTTTTTTTTTTTTTTTAAGATATTCTTTATCAGAATAGTGGAGATAGTCCTCCATTCCTAGTATATTGAGAGTTATTATCATGTGTTAGCATTGGATTTCATCAAATGATTTTTCTGGATCTACTGATATGATTGTGTGAATTTTCTTTTTTAGTCTGTTGGTAATTATGGATTTCATTAACAGATTATTGAATGTTAAGCCAACCTTGCATAGTGGGGATAAATCTACCTGGTTATGGTGTATAATTCTTTTTATACATTGTTCAATTTTATTTGCTAATATTTTATGAGGACTTTGTATCTGTGTTCATTGGGGATACTGGTCTGTACTTGTAATGTCTTTGTCTGATTTTGGTATTAGCTTAATACTGGCCTTGCAGAATGAGTTAGGAAGTATTCCCTCTGCTTTTATCTTCTGTAAGAGATTGTAGAGATTTGTTATGATTTCTTCTTTTAATGTTTGGTAGAAGTAGCCAGTGAACTCATTTCAGCTTAGTATATTCAAAGGCGATTAATTGTTGATTAAATTTCTTCAACATAGGCCTATGCAGATTGTCTCCTTCTTATGTAAGCTTTGGGAGATTGTATATTTCAAAGAATTGATCTATTTCATCTAGGTAGTCAAATTTGTGGGCATAGAGTTGTTCATAGTATTCCTTATTGTCCTTTAATGCTCTTGAGATCTGTAGTGATATCCCCTCTTTCATATATGATATTAATAATTTATTCTCTCTGTTTTCTTAGCCTGGTTAAAGGCTTATCAATTTTATGATATTTTCAAAACATTAGTTTTGGTTAGTTTGCTTTTTTCTATTTCTTGTTCTCAATATAATTGAATTCTGGTTTCAGTTTTATTATTTCTTCTGCTTTTTTGGTTTTAATATGCTCTTTCTCATTTTCTAAGGTGGAAGCTTAGATTATTATTTTTAGATCTTTATTCATTTTTAATATATGCATTCAGAGCTATAAATTTACATCTAAATATTGCTTTTGCTGCATCCTATACATTTTGATAAGTCGTATTTTCATTTTTAGTTTACAATATTTAAAACATTTAATCTTGAGATTTCTTCTTTAATTCATGTGTTATTTAAAAGTGTCCTTTTTAATTTTCATTTATTTAAGGATTCCCCAGCTCTCTTTCTATTATTGACTTCTAGTTTAATTCTTGGGTGTGTGAATCCATTTTTAACATTCTTTACATAAGTGAAAACAAGTAAAATAACACCAGAAAATATATTTCTGAAACTTAGTATGATAATTAGGAAATCCTTTGATATTAATGGAGATATGGAGGGCTGCAACACTGGAGATAATCATCTCTAGTTGATGCATTTCTCATTAAATGTCATATGCCCAATTCTGGGGTTGTCAAAAATTGCACTGGATGGCAGTGAACAGACACGGAAAATTTTATTGAAGACTAAGTGGTAATCCGCAGTAGAGATCAATACTATTGCTATAGGAGAGAGAAATTGGGCTTAACTCTACTGAAACAAAAGGTGTGAGGGATTTTAAGGCCTGGGTTGATCTAATGGAGAATGCTGAAGACATTAGAGGGGAGGTGGTTGATGTGATTAAGCCGTCTGTGTTTGCTTTATAGACCTATTGCAGATAAGGCTCCTACCCTTCCACAAACAGTGAGATATTCCGTAATCTTTCTTGATGACTGCATTCCAAATGCATGACCGGTTTCAACATTGCTGGATTAAAACTGGCAAGAGGCTGGGCAAAGATTTATATCTCAGAAGGGCAGAGAAAGAATTTATAACTGCAAGTTTTTAGTAAAAATAAATGCTCTAAGAAAATTGAGGTCAGGGGCCTATAGTTAAGAAGAAATCTATCTAAAGTTTAGTAAAGTTGAGGAAATTTTAAGGACATCTTAGGTAGAAACTCCTGAAAAATAAAAACTGTATCCCTAAATTTTATACTTTTTTATAGTTTATAATATTTATATCCCAATGCTTATGCAGATGTGCTTTAAAATAAGTTACCAATATTAACTTAGTGCTTGACAGATTCATTTTCTAAATCTTTCCTTGTCTGAAAATGTCTAAATTTTTCCTCACATTTGATTGGTAGTTTGGTTTTGTAAAGAATTCTAAATTCAAGCTAATTTTCTTGAAAATATGAAGAATTTTCATTATTTGCTTTTATCACCCATAATTGCTAATAAAAAATCTGATAATAATTTGGTTCCTCTTGTTTTTACAGAGCAGGATTTCATTTATTTGTTTTTATATGCTTTTTGTTTGCTGTTTCAGACTCATGGTGATGTGGCTGTCTCTTAATTATATGCATTCTGCTCAATACTCAGGAGCACTTTCAGCCTGAAGAGTTATAGTACTTAAACATTTTTGATGGTTACCTTTCCTCCATTAAAAATTATCTTTTTATGGATATTAGATATCTCTATTTTACATATCCTTGAGGGTTTTTTTCCCCTTACATTTTCATTCTGTGTCTTTTAAAAACAATATATTGGTAATTTCTGTGAATTTTTCATCCAAATTAATTAGCCAACAGTATACTGTTTGTATTTCTTTGTTGCAATATAAATATAAATCATTGTGTCAGCTAATTAAGTCACCTAATTATATCAGTTAACTTTAATAGTCACTAGTTTGCTGAATTATTCTTTTATTTCCTGCAGTCAGGTTTCCTGTGCTTCTATTCCAGTTTCTTTTACAAGGTATTTTTTCCTTATATTTTTCTGATTACCTCATTGTTCATTTATATTTAATAATAAGGAACTGATTTGGATATTCATGTTTGTACATTTGTTTTTTTCTGAAAAATTTCTCCTGTATGGAAGCTCCCTGGATGGGGAATGCGGTGGAGCATCCTGATGCAAAGAATGCATGTTGTTATGGTCCAAGTTGTGTCTCCCTTTCCCCACCTTGTTGAAGTACCTCAGAAAGTGACTATATTCAGAGATGGATTGTTTAAAGAGTTAATTAAGTTACAATAAAGTCATTAGTCTGACCCCAATCTGAGTGGTGTCCTAAGAAGAAGAAGAAATTTGGACATGACATGTGGAAAGACCGTGTAAAGACACAGGGATAAGATGCATCTACAAATCAGAGAGAGAGGCCTCAGAAAAATGAACCATGCTGACACCTTGATCTGACTTTTATCCTCCAAAACTCTGAGAAAACAAATTTCTGTTGTTTAAACTGCCTAGTCTATGGTACTTTGTTATGGCAGCCCTAGGAAACGAACACATAAGCCTTTAGGGTTTGCAGACAGGCAGTAACTTCTGTTTATGTATCTTACCAAATCCAATTCACAGGATGTTAAGTGTACTCTTCTGTTTGCTCTGAAATCATTATTCCACTGATTTGAAATGATACAAGTAACATTTACTAATATAAAATTGCAATTCAACTAGATTTTTAAAATAATTCTTAAAAAAAATTCTCGAGTCAAAGGAAAAATACAAGCCAAATTACAGAATTTCTTAAATAAAATATTTACAGAAACTCTTTGTATTAATATCTTAATGAAAGAGCTGAAAGAAAAAAGGCACTGAATATGCAACTCAGAAAGTTAGGGAAAAAAGAAAGGAAATGATCAATAAGAAACCAAAGGAAAATGAAATGAAGGAAATAGTAAATTTTTTTGAATTAATGAATTAAAAACCAAAAAAAAGCGGTTAAATAAATCCAATGTTGTCTTAAAAAATGAACAAAATAGACAATCCAATAACAAATCTAAAGAAAGAAAAACAGTGAAAGAATAAATACCCAAAATGGGATGTAGCAAGAAGAAAATAACTCTCAAAACAGAAAACATTGTAATAATCACGAGACCACTTTCCCAATTACGTACCAACAAATTCGAAATGGATAGTTTCCCGGAAAAATATTCTTTCTCAAAACTGACCACAGGAAAGGGTTTTATATATATAAACAACCCAGTTTTATATGAGAAACAGCATATTATCAAAGGGCTACCCTCAAGTGGTCACTTGGCCTATATGATGCTTTAAACATCAGGGGATACCAGTGTTATTTAAACTGCACTAGTGAACAGAGGAAGTGGAAATTCCTTTTATGCACTCAGACCCCCCATTAATTTCTCTGTGTGTTCTCAGCTTTGTTTCTGCCCTTCTGTGATCTATTCTATAATACAGGGCCTTGGGCCGCATAAACTACAGTTTCCAGAGACCCATGAAAAATGATCTCTAGTTAGGTTCTGCAAATGGGATGTACTAGTGGAAAATTTGATGGAATTTTTCAGGAATGGAGAAGTGATTTTATCTTCTGTTTTTTTTTTTTTCATGGTGTTTCTGGATGCAAGGACAGTAGTAGCAACAATTGTGTTCAAGGTGGTGATTGGCAGATACACCTGCAAACAGTAACAGGAGCCTGGGAATGTCCTCTCATTTTTTCCTTAGGCATTGTGGTTCCCAGCAAAAGCAGCAGTGGCCTAGGTATGCATGCTGATGGATACCATATTTGGCAACTTGACTCTAATAAAAGCTGTTAGGATTGTGACACAGAGATCCTGTTTTGCAGTAAGATTATTTACCGGTTTGCAGAGTGACTGACTTTTAGTATAATGTTACTTCTCTTTTGTTTCTCTAATACTTTCAGATTCTATAACTGATTATGCATTAAATTTCTTCTGTTTGAAATCTGTAGAATTGTTTCTGATTTCAAATAGATTGTAACATGCACAGATAAAATATTAATACTTAAATCCAGTATGATATCATATAAAGGATAACTATAGACCATTCTTATTTATGTGAATACTGATGCAGATATTTGAAATAAAATGGTGTTAGCCAGTAGAGGAAAAACATATTAAAATTAATAAATTATGACTAAATAAGATTTATTTTAGTAATCCAGAGGTGGAACAAAATTAGAAAATCCATTAAAAATTTTATTTTATTTTATCTTAAATAGATATAAGGAGAAAAAAATCGTATTACCATGAAAAGTTCTACATAAAATTAAATACATTTTCCTAATAAAAACACTCAATAGAAGAGTAATTGATTCAGTGCTTTTCAAATATGAATAATCCATATCTTAAATAATGGGAAATGCTGGACCAGTTTCTGTTAAATTCAGGGAAAAGGGAAATGAGGCTCATTATTGCTTCAGTTTTTAATATCGTGTTGAAGATATTAAATATATAATCAGATAAAAGAATATTATTAGAGGCATGAAAGCTAGCAAAAAGGTAAAACTCTTGCAGATGTCGTGATAGTTTATCTGGAAAACCACAGAAAATCAAAGAAAAGGAGAGGGTGGTGGAGAGAGAGAGGGAGGGAAGGAGTGAGGGAGAGAGATGAAATTGAGTGAGTACAAATAAAAATAAGTATTTTAAAATCAATGGTCCTTTGATGGTTAATTTTATATGCCAATTTACCTAGGCCACAGTACCTGGGTATTTGGGCAAACATTATTTTATATGTTTTCGTGAAGGTATTTTTTGATGAGGTTAGCATTTAAATCAGTATATTTTGAGTAAGGCATATTACCCTCTATAATACAGGTGGACCTCATCCAATCAGTTGAATGCCTTAATAGAAAAAAGTCTAATTTTCCCTGAGGAAGAGGGAATTCTGCACAGACTGTCTTCTGATTCAAGCTGCAACATCAGTTCTTCCCTGGGTCTTCTGACTTTTGGTCTATCCAGCATATTTTGGATTTGTCAGTCTCCATAATCAGTTCCTTAAAAATCTCTCTCTCTGTATGTATATATCATTGGTTCTGTTTCTCATGAGAACCCTAACACAGTTTTCATATGTAAAAACAGTACCCAATTAGAAGGTGTGATTTATGGAAGGACCTGTTAAAATCAAAAAGGAGTATCCCTATGAATATACTTAATAAGAAAGTTACAAAACCTAAATGAGGAAAACTGTAAAACACTCATAAAGGACATAGAAGTGGTCTTAAACAAACAAAAAAGTGCGCGTAGTAGGATAAGATGATTGAATATCACAGAGATAGTAATTTTCTCCAAGTCATTAAAATTTAATGGAGTCCTAATAAAAATAATCAGCTTTTTCTATAGGGGATTATGGAGACAGATTAATTGATTCTAAAGTTCATGTGGAAAAACAAATATCACTAATAATGAAATTTCTTTAAAAAACAATGTTGAAGGATTGAAAAAGGGGTTAATCAAATCAACTATTATAATTAATAAAGTATTATCTGTAATTAAAAGATCAGAGTGTTAGCATGTGAATGAACAGACCAATAAATAGAGTAAAAATCCCCAAATAGATAATGGTAGTTATAAAAATATATCATAAAGACATCTCAAATCACTGGGGAAATGATGGAATTTGTCATAAATCATGTTAATTCTTCTTTTTTTTTGATTTTTTAATTTATTTGATAGAGAGAGTGAGCTCACAAGCAGGGGGAGCAGCAGAGGGAGAGAAAGAAGCAGACTCTTCACTGAGCAGGGAGCCTGATGCGGGGCTCGATCCCAGGACCCCCAGGAACATGACCTGAGCTGAAGGCAGACGCTTAACCAACTGAGCCACCCAGGCACTCCCTAAGAATTCTTGATAGCTATTTCAAAATCATGACATTGAAACTGTTCCTCAACATGTAGCAGGATAAATGTCAAATAAATTGGAATTATAACTCTAAAGAACAGAAAACATAAATAGTAGAAGAAAACATAAGTACTATAACTCCGAAGATGGCAAACATAAGTACTAGTGAATTTCTAGGTAATTCTGAAACATATGAAAATTTGCTCCACTTATAATGACAAAATATAAATTAAAACTAAAACTCTAAAATACAGAGGTTTGACAACAAGTTATGTGGTTGAAGTTTTGGAGAAGTAAGAGTGTCACACAATGCTCTGAGGAGTGTAAAAAGTTTCCATTGCTATGGAAGAAATTAACAATATTTAACAAGTTACTTAAGCATTTCATTGTCACCCGGCACTCCAATTTCCAGGAACCTACCCTGAAGATAAACCTCTATAAATGCAAAACGACATATGTGCAAGAATATTCACCATGCATTATTTGTAACACCTAAAAACTGAAAAAAAATCGTATCACCTGAACAGTATGTGTTTAAGAATTGTCTCATGCATTGTGAAAAAGTAAATAAAGTATTTACAGAGGGTTAAAATTAAAAAAAAAAAAAAAAAAGCCTGGCATGATAAACCAAAGTTTAATAAAATTGAGTAGCATATAGGGAATAATGTGAAACTCATTAAGCAATCTTCTCTCCCCTCCATTCTTGCTGACGACCACTGGCAAGATAACACAAGACTTCTTCAGGATCTGCTCCCACCACTCCTCATAGCCATTAGACCAATAACTAGGTTTAAGTCACAATATAATCAAGCCGGGAAAGTGGTGCATTGGATATGAAAGGAAAGGAAATAGGAGTACCTTCTAACAAAACCACCAATTATATCTCCTTTTCTTTTAATGTAGCTAATGATCTGCGACTACGTGCTCTTTAAAACTGAATACATAATCCATTGAGGCCTTGTGACTGTGACCTGATGTGTCCATTTTTTTTTTCAAAGATTTTATTTATTCATTTGACAGGAGAGAGATCACAAGTAGGCAGAGAGGCAGGCAGAGGGAGAGAGGGGGAAGCAGGCTCCCCACTGAGCAGAGAGCCCGATGCGGGGCTCGATCCCAGGACCCTGAGACCATGACCTGAGCTGAAGGCAGAGGCTCAACCCACTGAGCCACCACGCGCCCCCTGACGTGTCCATTTATGGAGTGGGTCAGTTTATACTCAATGAGGAATAACGTGAAAAGGGTCCAACAGGCTTTACTCAGGAAATGGAACTAATATTTTCAGGAACACAGATAGCATGGCAGTATCAGTAGTTTGGATTTACATAAATAAGTGGCAGCCTTCCTTGTGGGGAATCCTTATCCCCCTCTTCACTGCCTAAAGCAAAACTATTGGTTCATGAGACCATTGATTCATAGAAGTTCCCATGAATACATGGGCATGTTTCATTGATGGTTTAGTTAAGGAGAAAGTAAATGGTGCCCAGTGGGTGACAGGAGCCAGCTCCAGTGACAACTGTGGAAGATTGTCTCGTAAGAGCTAGGCAGCTCAGAGAACTGCGTTGCCTCAGCAATGCTCCCTAGGGCCAGACTTATTCCTGGGCTATTGACAACAGTTTAGCCATCTGGTCTGCCACTTACTTCAAAGATTACAGACTACTAGATTAAAGATACCCTTGCTTAGACTTGAGAACTGTGGAAACAAGTTCTAATTACTGTCCAGCAGCCTAAGTTACTCATGTCGATGCCCCTGGTAAGAGCCCATTCTCTAAGACTTACTTGAATAAAGCTGCTGATCAGGCCTGCATCACCACTGCCATTTGGATTTATCATTGTACCAGATATCTACCAATACAGACTGGCCATGTGGTACTATGAAGTACTATGTATTTCTCATTAAGAAGCTGCATTGCATACTGGATTTGTAACTCCTGCCAAAAGTTGGCCCCTTTGTGTCAGTGAGCGAAGCCATATTTCATAAGATGCTGACTCTATCTGCTTCTGGAAAATTGACTCTGTTGGATTTTTGACCTGGTTCAGACTACCAATGGTGCCACATTGCTGTTGACACATTTTTAGGTTATTTATATCTGGTGAGCTTTTTTCTGGCTACACTGTTATGGTTCATCAAACTTAAGTGTTACATTTTCATCTTAACCATTGGTAGTCTGACATTACCATGCCTTTTCTTGGAAAGACCACCCCACAGTGGGCTGATAGTGTATTTCATGGACATTCATATTCTCTATCAGCTGCAGACTTCTGGCACCGTTTAGCTCTAGAATTAACTCCTTAAGAATCAAATCAAAAGGATTCCTGACTCTATCTCCCTACCTCTTTATGGTCCACAAGCCTTAATACGGCAGTTTGATCACTGAATGCAACCATCCCCAAACAAGGTTCACCTCTTCTTGGTTACCTTCTGGCTAATGATCAAGGTAATAGTGCAGAATTATGCAGACTTAAGATGAAGATTTTGCCCTGCACTCTGACCATTCCTAAGTATGATACATCTTTCTCTTTCCTGGCAGCAAATCCAGGCTGTATTGATTTGTATACTCTCTTGGTAGCAGCCCAACTAAAAGAAAGGATAGTGCATATAAACCTAATTCTGATTTAGTCACCCGATTCTCTTGTTAGATTGACATGATCCTAGATCAAAAAGATAATGACAACTTAGTTGATACACTGCTAGCTGAGTACCACATAATGACCCATGTTGGCCAAGGTAGGGTATATAGTGAGTTTGTAAATTTTATAAATTTATAAATTTTATAAATATAAATTTTATATATATATTAAAAATATATAAATTTTATAAAAATGTCCTTGTTCCTTTTATATCTGACCCGCAGTTGAAAGGTCTAGGGGTAAGTAGAATATGAGTTGAGAAAAGGTAAAAAGCTTTCCCATTTCTCATGTTTTCATGAAATATTTTTGTCAGCCCCATCCTGTGTTTGGAAGTTTTTTATTCTATTTTAATTCTATAGTAATTTTGTATAAATTTTGTCATGGTTTCCCATGGTAATTTCTCATGTAAATTCAGCTTAGCCTCTCATGAGAGTAGTTCTTGGCTATGAATTCTCTGTTGAAATTATTACTATTATCGTTATCTTTTACCACTTTGAGGTTATAAAAAAAAAAAAAAATAGGATTTCCTGATGAGTTTCTCTCCTGAATGATGTTTTCCAGCTCACACAATGAGATAGCACCTCACACTCTTTGGATGACCATAAAAAAAAAAAAGGATAACAAGTGTTGGCAAGGATATGGAGAAAAGGGAACTATGGTACACTGTTGGTGAGAATGTAAATTGGTCTTGTTTAGCCATTATGAAAAGAGCATTGAGTTTCCTCAAAAAAATTAAAAAATTAAAAATAGGGCTATGAGACCCAGAAATCTCACTTCTGGGTATTTATCCAAAGGCTCTTGAAGAGATACTAGCTTTTCTGTGGTCATTGCCGTACTATTCTAACAGCCATGGAACATCCTAAATGTTCACTAATGGATGAATTGATAAAGAAAATGTATATACAAACAATGGAATTTTATTCAGCCTTAAAAAAGAAGGAAATCTGCCATTTGTAACAATAATGATGGACGTGGAGGACATTAAGTGAAGTGAAATAAACCAGACACAAAAAGATAATACTCTCATGCATACATGTTCTTACTATGTATGAAATTTAAAATAGTCAAACTCATGAAAGCAGGGAGTAGGATGGTGTTATCCAGAATAGGGGAAGGAGCAAATGGGGAGGAAATATCAAAAGGTATAAAGATGTACAAAATAAATAAGTTCTGGAGATATACTATAGGGCATAGTGCTTATAGCTAATGGTACTGTATTATTCACTTAGAAATTGTGAAGAAGGCAAATCTTATGTTTTCTTAACACATGTAACAATAATAATACTAGTAAGAAGGAGAGATAATAAAAAAAGAAGAAGTAATAGTAGTGGTGGTGGTGGTGTGGGAGGAAACTTTTGAGATTTGATGGATATGTCTGTAGCCTTCATAATGGTGGTGGTTTCATGGGTATATACTTATCCCCAAACTCATTACTCATTGATTTGTATACATTACATGCTTTTCACATGCCAATCATACCTCAATAAAATGGTTGAAAACATAAAATAAAAAAAAATATATATATATATTACGTTATGGGAAGAGCAAGTATATTAAAGTTGGAAGATCTTTATGATCTGACAAATTCTTTTTTGGTCAGATTTCTTAATATAAAATTGGAAACAAATTCGATCTCAAAGGGTAGTTGTAGGAATTAAATGAGTAATCTGTTTAAACATCTAGTAGAATGCTGGGAGAAAATATAGTGAACACCCTTCCATAGGTTTTCTGGCTTCTGTTAGTAACACTTATGTTTTCAACTGGGAAACTACCATTCCCCCATTGCTCATAATCTTAGATCATTATTCAGAGTTCCAGTTCCTGGCCAAACTAAGCCAAGGGGACTTGCTTGTGCCATAAATTTGAATCATAAGCCAAGCAATGTGAAGATGGAGCTTATTAATTTTTGAAGTGGTACTGTGAAGACTTCTTTGCTTTCATAGATTCTCATCCTTGTCATTTTGGAGTTCTGTTTCATCAGAATTTTCTTTTGGGCTTCTCTGATTCTTCCAATAAATTCTGTTCTTGCTCATGCTAGTTAAAGTGGGTATCCATTTGTCTTGCACTTAAATATTTCTAATGGATGTATTTGAAATTAACCATAATTTACAACAAATATTTGAAGCCATTCATTTAATAAATCTTTGTTGAATATTTATGCATTTGGCACTTTATGGTTTGCTGGAGGTATATAAAAACATCTCATATTCAGAATTTTTATAGTCTAGTTTTCCTATTTCCCTTTTATATCTCTCTGTGTCTTCTCTTTGTGCTCTCATTTTAATTATATTCTTTCTGGAATTGTTTAATTATCTAAAAATCAGATTTCATGGAGGATGGTCACCTGGATTTTCCTTCTTTTTTAGACTCCTATTACCTATTTTTTCATGCCTATGACCCCAATTTTCTCTATCTTATTCCCTACAGAGGTAGAATCTTTGCATTCTAATATTAGTAAGCTAAAATTATAAATTTAAGCATTGAATTATTAAATTTAAGATGGCAGAATAAGCTATACAGGGACTAGAATTTTCACAGCATCAGTGAGGTTTTATAATAGATTATACATTATAAATAAAATGAGAAACGTGAAATATTTCTTTCTGGGAACTCTCTTTTTTTCTCTTGTCTCTTACCTATTTGGAATTGTGGATCTAGTAGGAGGAGTGCCCACTAAAGGGCCTCATTGTTTCTGCTGTGAGGTTCAGAAGAAAGGAAGCAAAGATTTTGTATCTCAGAGATGGACTCTTCTCCCAAGGAGTCAATTACTTCTTATTTTCTTTGACTTCATTAGGTTGTTCCACTAACATACTAATATTCTAATTCCTCTAGTATCTTCCAGTATTCACAGTGATAAGATGGAAAATACTAAGCCCAGGGTATCAGTGTTTGGCTTGACTCTTCATTCAGGCCTAAAGCTATTGGAACAGAGTGCTGCCCATGGGCACCAAGGCTCCATGTGGCCAGTCCACTTCATTAATGTAGGAGGCTTCAGAGAAATATGTCACTAAAGATCGTATCTGGTGAACAAATTTGGTAGTGACTTCTGTGTAAATATGTCTTATCAGAGGAGCGTGATTTATGGTTTCTAATTCCTAATTTTTAAAATCTATGCAGTTTGCACAGACTTTTTTTTTTTAAGATTTTATTTGTTTATTTGAGAGAGAGAGAGAGTAAGAGAGAGCTAGCAGGAGTGGCGTGAAGGGCAGCAAGAGAAGCAGACTCCCTGCTGAGCAGGAAGCCCAACTTGGGGCTTGATCCCAGGAATGCGGTATCATGACCTGAGCCAAACGCAGATGCTAAACGGACTGAGCTACCCAGACACCCCTGGACAGATTTCTTTTCTTTTCTTTTTTTTTTTTTAAAGATTTTATTTATTTATTTGACAGAGAGAGATCACAAGTAGGCAGAGAGGCAGGCAGAGAGAGAGGGGGAAGCAGGCTCCCTGCTGAGCAGAGAGCCTGATGCGGAGCTTGATCCCAGGACCCTGAGACCATGACCTGAGCCGAAGGCAGAGGCTTTAACCCAGTGAGCCACCCAGGCGCCCCTCCTGGGCAGATTTCTTTAACATCTTGACAATATAGTCATCAGATATCCAGCTCTC
>CM052886.1:20392172-20428400 GCA_028534135.1 Potos flavus
GTGGCTCAGATGTTAAGTGTCTGTCTTTGGCTCAGGTCATAATCTCCGGGTCCTGGGATGGAGCCGCACTTCCAGCTCAGCGGGGAGTCTGTTTCTTACTCTTTCTCTGCCTCTCTCTGTCTCAAATGAATAATAATAAAAAAAATCTATAAGCTTTGTATCTGTGAACCTCAAGATGCCTTTTGAAGCAGTAGGGAAAATTACTAGAGAAAAGGGAGAAAGAGAAATATCTCCCTTGTCCTTAGTATGCAATCTTCATAAGCCTCAGAATATTTCTTATTATTTGCTTTCTCAGTGTATCTGCATGTTTATCTTTATAGAATTAGACCATATTTATCTGTATTTTTGAAATGATGCCATTCTAAGGAAGTGAAATATTTATTTAACTTATTCTTGACAGCACTTTAATATTCTTCCTGTGAAGTAATTTCTGGGGAGTTAAAAATAGCATTTAAAAAATCGCTTCTACTTTCAGCCCAGACTGTGAGACGCATTCAAAATATGATTTCCAAAAAGTGCAGGAGGTGTAATGGAAGTGGTTTATTATTTTTTCTGTGGCCAGTGATATTTGAAATTTGTTTCTGCTTTCTGATTTATCTGTCATTTGACATGCTTTATAAAAAGAAATTGTCTTTTGTTTTCTACCTGTAAATCTTCTACATTTAGTAAATACAATGTTAGAGAAAGACTTTGATTCTATTGTCTGAGGGTATCTAATAATTTTTATTAGTAAATTAAAAAGATATATACATTTATTAACTGTTTATTGAAAAATATTGTGTCAGAAATTTTTTTAATGAGCAAAGGATATGAACAGAGAAGAGTCTGTTCTTCATATATTGCATGAATATTATTTATGACTCATTGCTGAATAGACAATAGGAAAAACAAGGTTTCTGCCCAACGAAATGAAAGGTATACTAGTTTTTAACACTTTTTACTTTTTTCAAACAACCACCGGAAATAGAACAGAAATTGTCTATTCTTCCACATCAAGGATAATATAGAATGATTTATACAGATGTCTTTTTGAGGATTCATTGTGTAACATTTGACCAAAAAAAAAAAACCCAGCAAAATATTGGCAGATTAATTCAATGGCATGTGGAAGTCTCAGGCTCACTTCTCCTCCTACTTCTTTTTGATTCTTTAATACATAATAACATTTTTCCTTCAGATTTTCCATTTTATTATCATCATCATCATCTCTTTAGAACCAGTTATGTTTAATGTGTTAAGCCACATAGGAAAAATGCGGAATAGTGTTTAATAATTAATGTAATTAACTAAATTAAAATTTATTAAATTTAAATGTAAATTTATTTTTTTACATGTAGAATATACATTTTAAATGTAAAGTTAAATAGAAATTTTATGATAGGAACATAAAGGTAGAAAATGCTTTTATTTTCAATAAATAAAATCAGAATTTTAAGAAAGGGAATTTTATTTGTTTTAGCAGCTTTCGTGACCAAGTCACCTTTTTTCCCTCAGGCCATCTCCTTCCCTTACCTAAAACTAGCTACTTCCTTTGTTAGAATACTGAATTATAGCTCCTTTATGAGGGAGTGGATTTTTTTCCTCTCATGCTCCATATTCTGTTGGCCAGCAGGTACATTATAATTTTTATTCATGCGTAATCCCATTCTTTCTCCATTAAGATTATCTGTTTTTTTCATACCGACTACCAAGTCCCATGTATTTATTTATTTATTTTTTTTACTAGTTCAGTGTTTTCATTATCCTACCCAAAACTTGGGATACTCTTAAAATGCTATACATCATTCTTTAATTCATTTAAAAAAATGTATGTATTTTTAACCTACTTCAACTTATTGCTCAAATGTCACCTTTTCACCAGGCCTATCTGACCATCATATTGAAAACTGCTACATACCTGCCCCATCCTGTATTCCCAGATTCCTTTACGCTGGTTCTAATTTTTTTCTTAATAATATACACTAATTTTCAACATAATATAAATTTTATTTAGCAAACACTTATGTGGTGCATACTGTATGCTGGGCACTATTCCCAGTTACTTAAAAATATTACTTCATTTAATTTTCATAACAACCTTATAAAGTAGAGACTGTTATCTCTGTTTTACAAATAAGGAAACAAGCACAGAGCATTAATAACTTGAAGAAATTACAGAGCTACCCATCCCCCCACCGACTCCCTTCTAAAACTCTACATTTGTTTCCCGGAGTCCATAGTCTCTCATGATTCGTCTCCCACTCCGATTTCTCCGCCTTCATTTTTCCCTTCTAATGTCCTCGATGCTATTCCTTATATTCCACAGATAAGTGAAACCGTATGATAATTGACTTTCTGTGTTTGACTTATTTCACGTAGCATAATCTCCTCCAGTCCCATCCAAGTTGATGCAAAAGTTGAGTATTCATCCTTTCTGATGGCTGAGTAATATTCCATTGTGTATATGGACCGCATCTTCTTTATCTATTCGTCTGTTGAAGGGCATCTTGGCTCTTTCCACAGTTTGGCTATTTGGTTATTGTAGACATTGCTGCTATGAACACTGGGGTGCATGTGGCCCTTCTTTTCACTACATCTGTATCTTTGGGGTAAATACCCAGTAATGCAATTGCTGGGTCACAGGGTAGCTCTATTTTTAATTTTTTGAGGAACCTCCATACTATTTTCCAAGGTGGCTGCACCAATTTGCATTCCCACCAACAGTGTAAGAGGGTTCCCCTTTCTCCACAACTTCTCCAACATTTGTTGTTTCTTGCCTTGTTGATTTTGCCATTCTAACTGGTGTAAAGGGGTATCTCAATGTGGTTTTGAATTGAATTTCCCTGATGGCTAAAAATGATGAACACTTTTCCATGTCTGCTAGCCATTTATATGTCTTCTTTAGAGAAGTCTGCTCATGTCTTCTGCCCGTTTTTTGACTTGGTTATCTTTTTTTTTTTGGGTGTTGAGTTTGAGAAGTTCCTTATTATTATTTATTTTTTTATTTTTTTAAAGATTTTATTTATTTATTTGACAGAGAGAGATCTCAAGTAGGCAGAGAGGCAGGCAGAGAGAGAGGGGGAAGCAAGCTTCCCGCCGAGCAGAGAACCCAATGCGGGGCTCGATCCCAGGACCCTGGGATCATGACCTGAGCCGAAGGCAGAGGCTTTAACCCACTGAGTCACCCAGGTGCCCCCGAGAAGTTCTTTATAGATCTTGGATATCAGTCCTTTGTCTGTAGTGTCATTTGTAAATATCTTCTCCCATTCTGTGAGTTAACTCTTTGTTTTGTTGACTGTTTCCTTTGCTGTGCAGAAGCTTTTTATCTTGATGAAGTACCAAAAGTTCATTTTCACTTTTGTTTTCCTTGCCTTTGGAGACATGTCTTGAAAGAAGTTGCTGTGGTCAGTGTCAAAGAGGTTACTGCCTATGTTCTCCTCTAGGGTTTTAATGGATTCCTGTCTCACATTGAAATCTTTCATCCATTTAGAGTTTATCTTTGTGTATGGTGTAAGAGAATGGTCAGTTTCATTCTTCTGTATATAGCTGTCCAATTTTCCCAGCACCATTTATTGAAGAGACTGTCTTTCTTCCCTGCTTTGTCAAAGATTATTTGACTATAGATTTGAGGGTCCATATCTGGGCTCTCTATTCTGTTCCATTGGTCTATGTGTCTGTTTTTGTGCCAGTACCATGTTGTCTTGGTGATCACATCTTTGTAATATAGCTTGAAATCAGGTAAGATGATGCCCCCAGCTTTGTTTTTCTTTTTCAACATTTCCTTGGGGATTCAGGGTCTGTTCTGGTCAACCCACATTTTAAAACCAGCTAATTTAAGAATGCGGCAGTGTAAAGATGTATTCAAGTATGCGGTTACTGAGGAATTTATTACTTAATGATTTTTTTATATGTAAAAGAGAGGATGGATAATGTCCATAGTAGGAGAGTGGGATACAATCAAAAACTAAACACAATGGAAGTTAAAATAAGTACTCTGTACTTTCTCCTCACTTTTTCTGTAAAATTAAATTCTCAGAAGTAGTCTGTTAATTACTTTTTACAAAAGTTAAAATTATCTGACTGTATTAAAAAATCAAACTTTATTCTAGTCATGCTGTTTTTGAAGGTTGAATTTAAATATTATGATAGAAAATTTGAATGCGAGGATGGTGAAAAAATATATACCAGGGAAACCTAAGCCAAATAAATCAGTTATATGAATCTTTGTACCACACAAAAAATTTTGGAAGTGAAGAAAAATAATAAGTATTATTTGTAAGAAAATTTCTTTAAAAAAATGTAAAATCGACTAAGAAATCATGAATCTGTATTCCCTTAATGATGAGCCTGACACATTAAGAGCAAAAGAAATGGCAGAAATACAAAGAAAAATAGAAAAAGCCACAGAGTTCATATTTTATTATATTTCTCTCAGAAATAGATCAATCAAGAAATGATATGATGTAGAATATTTGAAAACCAAAATGAGCCTCATGATATAATTGACATATATAAAAATCCTAAACTTAAAACAGATCATCCATTTGTAGCTGAACATGTCCTAGGCCAAAAAGAGAAATCCCAACAAATTCTAAAGAATTTCTATATTATAGGTCATATACTCTCCCCATTGGCCCATAATAGCAAAGTAATAGATGAATTAATCATTTAGAAATGTATAAGTGCTAGGGACACCGGGGTAGCTCAGTCAGTTAAACACCTGCCTTCAGCTCAGGTCATGATCCCAGGGTCCTTGGATCAGGCCCCACAGTGGGCTTCTTGCTCAGCGGGGAGCCTACTTCTCCCTCTGCCTGCCACTCCCCCTGCTTGTGCTCTCTGTCTTTCTGTCTCTGTCAAATAAATAAATAAAATCTTTAAAAAAAATGTAAAAATGCTAAATAATTTGTGATTCAGGAAATAGCGGAGATTTAAAAAATTTGGAATTTATATATTAATTCAACACATATAAAATTCGGCGAGATGACTAAAATAGCAATTATAGAGACATGTATGTTTTCAATGGATGTAATTAAAAAGAATATGTAATTAATGAGTTATGTAGTCACAAAATGGACTATCCACAGAGTAAACTAAAATAAAATACAAAGAAGGAAATAACAAAAAAAATAGAAGAGACTTTGAAACAAATTAAAAATAGAGATGGTCAACAGTTTTTAAAAAGTTAGTTTCTTCAAAGGACTAAAGAAGTAGTTGCAACGTGGAGTGCCTGGGTGGCTCAGATGGTTAAGCATCTGTCTTTGGCTAAGGTCATGATCCCAGGGTCCTGGGATCGAGTTCCACATTGGACTCCCTGCTGAGTGGAGAGTCTGCTTCTCTCTCTCCCTCTGCCCTTCCCCTTCCCTTGCTTGTGTGTGTTGTCTCTCTCTCAAATAAATAAATAAAATCTAAAAAAAAAAAAAAGCAGTCCCAACTCTACAAAGATTTTATTAGCAACAAAAGAAAAATCATATGTAAATGATATTAGAAATAAAGAAGAAAACAAAGCTGAACATAAGGGAGATTGTATCTTTAAAAATATAGAGAATGCTTTGAATGCATTTAGTTGAATAAATCAAAAAATTTCAATAAAATCAGTATTTTTTTTAGGAAAATGAAAATGCTTAAAGTCATATATAGAGAAATAAGAAAATGAATAAAGAAAAATCTTAAATAAAATAAATTAGATTTTTAATAGTAAGTTTATCTCCATTGCAACAGCAACACAAATGAAAAAATCCTGGTTTAAACAGCATTTAAGGGGTGCCTGGGTGGCTCAGTTGGTTAAGCAACTGCCTTCGGCTCAGGTCATGATCCTGGAGTCTCAGGATCGAGTCCCATATCGGGCTCCCTGCTCAGTGGGGAGCCTGCTTCTCCCTCTGACCTCTCCTTTCTCATGCTCTCTCTCTCTCTCATTCTCTCTCAAATAAATAAAATCTTAAAAAAAAAAAACCAAAACAACACGACAGCATTTAAGTACAATAATCAGCAATAGTGTAGGGATGCCAGTAGAGTTAATTCTGTTTAACCTATCTGGATGTATTAATATTGGAGAACAGGAGATTAATCGGTTTCATTTTTGCTGATTATGTGTCTATAAAATCAAAGATTTAAAAAAAATAAAATCAAATCAAAGATTTTTCAAGAAAACTGAAAAAAAAAAAAATGAATTGAAAGGAAAGTCGCCAAAGTGGCAGAAAACAAAGGCAAACACCATTTCTTTAAAAGAATAAAAAGATTTATTTATTTGAGAGAGAGAGGTGGGAGCGGGGCAGGGGAGCAGAGGGAGAGGGAGAGAGTCTCAAACAATCTCCCTGCTGAACATAGAGCCCAGCTCAGGGTGGGGGGTGTGGGTGGGGGTAGGGGTGGAGGGGGTAGGCTTGATCTCATAACCCTGAGATCATGACAGGAGCCAAAATCAAGAATCAGATGCTTAACCCACTGAGCCACCCAGGTGCCCCATGAACACCATTTCTAAAGTAGTTTTCTTTTGCGTTATTTATCTACAACTAGATATAGAAAGTGAGGAAACTATTCTATCTAGATTAGAAATAAATTCATCATTCTTAAGAATAGATTTAGCAACAATATTTAGGACGTAAAGGAAGAAAACAATATGATTTCATTGAAAACCTTAAAGCAATTGTTGAACAAATGGAAAGGTATGTCTTATTTCTATAGAGAAATCCTGAATAAGTTAAAAATGTCAATTTTCCAAAGAATAATATATTCATTTTCTGAAATTCTAATTAAAATTCCAGCACTTTTAGATTTCACATGTTAATTTTCAAATGGAAGAATAAAAGTCTGAGACTTACCAAATTGTAGAAAAGGAAAATAGTGATGGAATGCTTGTCATTTCAGTTACTGAAACATATTATAATAAAAATTGCATATTTGCAGAGAGCTAGACACATATCATTGGTGCCGAATGTATCCTTTTTTTTTTTTTTTAAAAGATTTTATTTCTTAGAGAGAGTGAACGAGAGAACATAAACAGGGGGAGTGACAGAGACAGAGACTCTGAGAAGCAGGCTCCCCACTGAATAGGGAGCCGATGCGGGGCTCGATCACAAGTCCCCCAGGATCATGACCTGAGTTGAACACAGCCCAACACTTAACCAACTAAGCCACCCAGGCACCCCTTGACTGTAGCCTTTGAAAGTAGGTACAAGTAAATGAAACAACTTGACATTGGACAAATATATTTCAATTTACTGGGCAAAGGATGGTAATATAGAACTATAACGTGTGCCCCTATCTAAGAATGCTTAAATATATTCAATGTGGATCACAAGTACTGATCATAAAATACAAAGCATTTAAAAAAATAAGATAATTTAAGAATCTTATGTTTTCCCTGTTATTGGTGTAGCTCATTTTGGACAAGATGCAGTACACACAATTGACAAAGCATCAATATACCTGAGTTTTTAATATATTTTTATGGAATAAAAATTCTTGAAAATAAATCAGATAGTGAAAATATTCTCCTATACATGAGAGACAAAGTATTCTTTTTTAACGCACAAAATTTACTTAATTATCAACAATACAAAAACAACCCACTAAAATTTGTTAAATATAATAGGTAATATATAGATGAGCAACACCAAGTGTCCAGTGAATATATAAGATACCCATATTTCCTGTTAATCAGGAAAATTCAAAATTAATAATTATAATGTATCATTTTATACCACTGATTTCGTGAATGTTTTTGAAGTGGTAACAGCACTGCTTGCAGGAATGCAGGAAAATGAGTACACTCATATTTCTGAAAATCGTGCCTTTATTGAGGACCTAAACATAGCACTACAAACTGTCGATCCATCCATCCATTCATGCATCCATCCGTATACCCACCCACTTGTTGAACAAATGAACAAATATGTGCCAGGAATTCTGTTAGGCACATATATTGGAAGATGATATAGCAGAGGGGAGTGTATTAATCAGGCTTCTTTCACTTGAAAGAGACAGAAGCCCAACTCAAGATAGCTCAAGAGAAAAGGAACATGTGTTAGTTTAGGTATCTAATAGCCCTGGAATTAGGAACACTGGATTTAGAGTCTCAAATGAGGTAATCTGGTCTCCATTTCTGTGTCTCTTTGAGCGAGTGTGTCTATCTAGACACACAGTGACCACTAGCAGCCTGTTAGTCATATGACAACATATAGAAATTAGAACAGACATATGGCCTCCCCTCGATCACTTGGTGAGAAAACTCCTTGAGAGTACTTTGGCTCTCTCCAGCTGTGCAAACAAGAGCCTTTGATTGCCTGGTTATATAGTCCCTGGGGTAATGGTAGAGGAAAGAGATGTAAACACACTGAAACAATGGAGTAGATTGCTCAGGAAGGAGAGATTCTCTTTCCCAAAGGAGAGTAAAATAGATATTCTGGATTGGTTCCCTCAAACTTTATTCCATCCTCCTGTTTGTAGAAATTGAAAAGCTAGAATTGTATCTCCAAGAGTCACTGGCAGTGAGGGTAGTGAGTATAAATTAGATCTTTCCATTAGATTCACTGAGGCAAAATTTGGAGGGGATGAGAAGGGAGCCAGCCATCTTCCTGTAATTTTTGGGTGTTCCCACTGACGAACAGTATCATAAAAATGTGAACTTTTTTTTTTTTCCCTTTCCCTCTGAAGCATCTTTCTGATATCCATTCTCCGGCTTCCCCAGAGGTGATTGCTGTGTGGTACTCTTTCTTGTAGTATACAATGGCAGCCGTGGAGAGAGTAACTGCTGTAGTGGTATATTTTGTTATGATTCTGTGAGTCACTCTAGGAGGCCCATCCAGGACCCACTTCTCTAGAAAATTCAGTAAGTAAACAACTAAACCCTTCATTAACAGTGGTGCAACTTGTAAGCACCTTAGTTCCTTTCTGATTGAAATGCCTGTAGTAGGATATTCTTTCTAGGCCAACCATGCAGGAACAAAGGTTTGAACAAAGATTCTTGGCAAACAAACCCCAACAGATGTCCATGCTCTCTATGCCACTGCTTGCCTGAGTGGCATCCACATCCCTTCTTCTTTTCATACATATAATGGAAAAAATTCTGATGGAGTATTAGAGATGAGTTCAACTGTACCGTGTGTTGGCTGTGAGCAACAAGACACTCAACCTAAAATTAATAGCAACAACTGTTGTGTTTCCCTTTTATAAGTTATTCCAACTAATAAGATTGTATATAAAGGTGAGTTATATTTATGACATATTTTCTGAGAGGAATTATTTATGTTCTCTTTATGAAATTGAATGAAATGAAGGAGAAATATTGATGATAGATAATCATATAAAAGATGGGACGTATGTGTTTATGTCTTTGTGAAGGTTAAGTTATGGTTGCGTGTACATGATTTTCTTTGAAGAGTATGATTTGTTAGACTAAATTTCATTATGGGGCATTTTTTTTATTAAAGGACACAATCTGTTAGGATAAATATTCTGGCTTCTCTTCACTCTCTCTCACTTCATTTAATAACTGAGCCAACCGAATGCATTTTTAACTTTAATATATCCCCAGAAGATGTACTAAATAACATTTATTGATATGAGTACAATAGTTATTAAAATATCAATCAGATTCTTTAAATTATACCCAAAAGCATCTGGTGAAGGAACTGAACTCACTCCAACTACATTATGAAAACAGCAACAGAGAATCAGATCAATAGCCTGAGTTTAGAGCCACAAAAAATGTACCTGAGAAAAGGCTGCTTTGGGGGACTTTTAGATAATAGTTTAAATCAAACTAAATAAAGTAAGCAGTGTTCTAAGGATCAGTTTTTAATCACTCTAAAATAACAGGCCCTCATTTCCTCCTCCAGGATTTGTAAACTGAGAATGAATTATACATGTTATAGACAATAAAACTTTTCGAAGCCAAATTGGCATAATAATCCCTATTTCATAATAGATGATGAAATCGATGCCCAACAATTTAAGAAAAATGTTACTCAAATCTGTTTATTTCCCTTGTCTAAGATCCATGTGAGGCATGTTCTTTTGTTGTTGTTTTGTTTGTTTTGTTTTTTACTTTTACTATAATACTGAAATCTGTTTGGAAAATGAAGAAAAATGAAGGAAAGAACAATCTTAATTTCTTTTTTTTTTTTTTTAAAGATTTTATTTTTATTTATTTGACAGAGAGGAGAGAGATCACAAGTAGGCAGAGAGAGACGGGGAAGCGGACTCCCTGCCGAGCAGAAAGCCCGATGCGGGGCTCGATCCCAGGACCCTGGGATCATGACCTGAGCCGAAGGCAGAGGCTTTAACCCACTGAGCCACCCAGGCGCCCCAACAACCTTAATTTCTGTCATTTCTTTTCTCCATAGGGAGTATGTTCTGCTCCTCTGAAATCCACAATAAATTCCTCTGATCCCCTATTTTAAAAAAAAATTTTTATAATTTCTTTCACTCCAGGAGCTATTATAGGAACAGTTCAAAATATATTTGTAGTGAATTTTATCAGGATATTATTTGCATACCATCAAGTTCACCTTTTTACAGTGTACAACTCAGTGATTTTTAGTAGATTCATTAAATTGTATATCAGTCATAACAATGTGATTCGAAAACATTTCATCATTCATTCCCCAAAACCCTATACCCTTCAGCAGTCACTCCCCATTTCTCCTTCCCCTTAGTCCTGGCAAATACTAATCCGTTTTCCATCTCTATAGATTTGCCTATTCTGGACATTTCATATAAATGGAATCCTACAATATGAGGCCTTTTGTATCTGGATTATTTCATTTGGCACAAGGTTTTCAAAGTTTACTCATGTTGTAGGTTGAATCAATACTTCATTTCTTCTTATGCCAAGTAAGATTCCATTGTATGGATAAATGGTAATTTCTTATTGTTCTGGTTAGTTTATCTCTTACCTCTGCACCCCACCCTTTTTCCTTACTGTTTTACTTTCGGACCTTTTTCACACACTCCAAATATTAATCATAAACATGCTTAGGACAATCTCAGGTCAAGACTTGATTATTTTGTCTTTCTAGACTGGTGTCACACTGGTTTAATTATTATTGATGTGCAAAATGTGTTTGAGTTTGGTAAGAAAGTTCTCCTTTTCGGTCTTCCTTTTCAGAATTGTCTTTTTTATGTTATTGTATTCTTTTGTGCAAAGTTTAGACTAATTTTATGAATTCTTATGCTTCCCCCTAAATCCAGTTGGGATTTTAATTATAATTTTTTAATATTTCAATTTTATCTTATTTTATTTTTTATTATTAACATATATTATTTGTTTCAGGGGTACAGGTCTGTGATTCATCAGTCCTATACAATACATAGCGCTCACCACAACACATACCCTCTCTAATGTCCATCATCCAGCCATCCCATCCCCCCACCACTCTTCCCTCCAGCAACCCTCAGTTTCCTGAGATTAAGAGTCTCTTATGGTTTGTCTCCCTCTCTGTTTTCATCTTGTTTCATTTTTTTCCTCTCTTCCCCATGATCCTCTGCCTTGTTTCTTAAATTCCACATATCAGTGAGATCATATGATAATTGTCTTTCTCTGATGGACTTATTTCGCTTAGCATAATACCCTCTAGTTCTATCCACGTCATTGCAAATGGTAAGATTTCATTTTTTGATGGCTACGTAGTATTCCGCTGTATATATACCACATCTTCTTTATCCATTTGTCTATTGATGAACATCTGGGCTCTTTCAATAGTTTGGCTATTGTGGACATTGCTGCTATAAACATTGGGGTGCAGGTTCCCCTTCACATCACTACATTTGTGTCTTTGGGGTAAATACCCAGTAGTATAATTGCTGGGTCATAGGGTTCTAATTATAATTTTATTGAATTTTTAGATCAGTTTTGGAAGAGTGATATATTTACAAGAGTAAATATTTAAATATGTAAATATATTTACAGGCATAAATATAATATTTATAATAATATTTACATTTTTTATCCATTAATATAATTTACTTCTCTAAGATTTTCTTATTTCAATTGACTTACTAAAAGGATTTGGCATTTCTGTTATCTACTGATTATTTTTAATTGCTATGCTATTATAGATGTCTGTTTTATCTGACTTCTGTTTTTGTTTTTTTTTTTGCATTTTGTTTGTTGTGGTTTTTTTGAGAGGGAGAGAAAGAGGGGAGGAGCAGAGGAAGGAAAGGGAGAGAGAAACTCAAGTAGACTCCATGCCCAGCGTAGAACCCAACTCAGGGCTCAATATCATAATTCATATCATGTCCTGAGCCAAAATCAAGAGTCCAACACTTAACCGACTGAGCCACCCAGGTGTCCCTTACTTCCATTTTCTAATTAGATATTCCTTGTATTACAGCAGATACTGCTTGTGCTCTGCCTAGACCCCTCAACTTCATTTACTATTTTGTGTGCCCAGCCCTGGGCTTATGCATGCTTGATTGCTTTGGGCTCACCTCTGAGACTTTTAAGAGGACTGTTCCACCCCCATCTCTTCCTCCCCATAGTGGGGAGAATCTGGTGTCTATTCTCACCTAATCTAGGCATACCATAGCCTGTGTCTGTCCAAAGTGAAAATACATAACCAAGGTAGGACTAACTGAGATATAATTTGAACTCTGGAGTTTCTTTTGGAAGTAGGTTGAGGCTATGACCCCTTCTGTTTTCATATTCTTATTTGGCTTCTACTTTTCTGCCCTGCTTCAACCATTTCCTTTCTGGTATCTTCTGGAATGGTTCCTTTAAAAAACATAATTTACATCTAAATCCTTCGACCTGGGTCTGCTTCTAAGAGAATTCAACCTAAGGGACATTTGTAGGAGCAGTATTGACTTTTTTAAGTTAAGGTTTTTTTTTTGTTTTTAATTCCAGTATAGCTAACATGCAATGTTATATTCGTTTCAGGTGTACAATATAGTGATTCAGCAATTCTCTACATTACTCAGTGCTCCTCATGATAAGTGTACTCTTTAATGACCATCACATATTTCACCCATCCCACCATCCACCTCCCCTCTGGTAAGCATAGTTTGTTCTTTATAGTTCAGAGTCTGTTTCTTGGTTTCTCCTTCTCTCTCTTTTTCTTCCTTTGTTCATTTGTTTTGTTTCTTAAATCCCACTGTGAGTGAAATCATATGGTATTTGTTTTACTCTTGACTTTTTTCACTTAGGATTATCCTCTCTAGCTCCATTCATGTTATTGGTCATTCTTTTTTATGGCTAGATAAGATTCCAATGTGTGTGTATGTGTGCGTGTGTGTGTGTGTGTGTGTGTGTGTGTGTGTATAGACATATATACCACATATTCTTTATCCATACATCAGTCAATGGATACTTGGACTACTTCCATAATTTGGCTATTGTAAATCATGCTGCTATAAATGAAGGGGTGCATGTATCCCTTTGAATTAGTGGTTTTGTATTTTTCTGATTAAATACCCATAGTATGATCACTGGATTATAGAGGGTGGTTCTGTTTTTTTGTTTTTTTTTTTTACTTTTTCAGGAAACTCCATACTGTTTTCCCCAGTGGCTGCACCAGTTTGCATTCCCACCAAAGCCCAGGAAGGCCCCTTTTTCTCCACATCCTCACCAATACTTGTTTCTTAGGTTTTTCGATTTTAGCCATTCTGACAGGTGTGAGGTGACATCTCATTGTAGTTTTAATTTGGATTTTCGTGATGATGAGCGATGTTGAGGATCTTTTCATGTATCTGTTGGCCATCTGGATGTCTTCTTTGGAGAAATGTCTGTGTTTCATGCCCATTTTTTATAGGATTATTTGTTTTTTGACTGTTGTGTAAGTTCTTTATATATTTTAGATGCTAACCTTTTATTGGATATATCATTCACAGATCTGTTCTCCCATTCCTTAAGATATCTTTTAGTTTTATTGATTGTTTCCTTCACTATGCAGAAGCTTTTTATTCTGATGAATTCCCAGTAGTTTATTTTTGCTTTTATTTCCCTTGCCTCAGGAGACATATCTGGAAAGATGTTACTATGGCCAATGTCAGAGAAATTGCTGCCTGTGCTCTGTTCTAGGATTTTTATAGTTTCAAGTCTCACATTTAGGTATTTAAGCCATTTGAGTTTATTTTTGTGTATGGTGACTATTTCACCATATGTCCAGTTTCATTCTTTTGCATGTAGCTGTCCAGTTTTCCAAACACCATTTGTTGAAGAGACTGTCTTTTTTCCCATAGGATATTCTTTTCTTCTTTGTTAAAGATTAATCAACCATATGATTCTGGGTTTATTTCTGGGTTTTCTAGTCTGTTCTATTGATTTATATGTCTTTTTTGGTGCCAGTACCATAATATTGACTTTTTAATATCTATCTTATATCCAGTGGGCTTTCCTTAGTTTTGATAAGTTTTTGTATATTCTTTTGTGTTACCTTTGGACAAATCAATAAAAATAAAAATGAGAAATAGCAATACTATAAGTCAGTTTCCTGGTAAAACTGATCAAGGGGAAAAAACCCCACAGAGCACACAATCACGTGTATTCATTAGGCTATAACTAGGGTTTACAATGTTGCTTTTTCCCTATTCCCTTGTAATAAAATCCTCCCTAATTTATTTTGGTAATAATTGTTTACTTACTCATTCAAAGACATAAATGCGATAGTGTTGCTCTCATCATCCTGTACATCTGTCAACAAAATTGAGGTAAGCTTATTTAGCAGAGCAGCTTTGTCAACATATTGTCCCCAATCTGAACTGCTTATTCGCTAAAGTGCATCCATTGTGGGGAACGTCATTTCAGAATTTGAATTTCAGAGCATTGTATATGTTCTTATACAGTTCCCTTCGGCAAGCTATGTTTGTTTTCCTCCCTTTTGTATTTCACCAGAGACTGCTACTGAAGCAGGTGAATACAGTAGGGTGGGCTCCCCAGACTAAAACTCCTAGCTTGACATGGTCCAGAACAAAGTGAGGGAGAGAAAAATGTGACGACAAAGCCCTCTATCTTAACTTTTCTTGTTCAGAGACATCATTCCTTCAATATAAAAAATCAGAGTTTTCCCCCATAATTAAATGTAACTTTATATTGGGTCAAATCTGTCTGTGATTTCTGACATTTTCACAAGTTTTAAAATATCAAAGGAATTATCTGTATCTTATAGTACTTAATTTAAAACATTTTTGGAGGGGAGTGTTAAAAGTTTATATGAGTCCTTGGTAATTGATGTGATTTGCAGAGTTTTCCAAAACAAAGTATGGGAATAGTTTTACCTTTCTTATGGCCATAGTGCGTGGTTGGAAAGAAGGATGTCCCCTGGATAAGGCAATGATTTTGCAGTTTAAAATATCAGTCTTCATTGGGGGAAGAAATACCTTTGAACCCTAAAAAAGAGGCAGTGGCGTCTAATCCCAAGATTCCTTTTCATTATAGTGGATGAACTGTGGTTGTATTAGTCAGGATAAGTTAGATTATATTGTGGAAACAAACAACTGTCAAATTTCTGTGACTTACAAAAGCAAAGTTTAGTTTTTACTCAGTCTACAATTCCGTTGTAGTTAGTGATTGAATATCAGATGAACAATTTTTTAGTATAAACAAGTCTCCTGTAATTTTTGGGATATACTCATTCTAAAAATGTGTTTACTGTTTATCTTAAATTCAAATTTAATGGATGTACTATATTTTGATTTGCTATATCTAGCAACCCTATTTGTAGTTCATCAGGAGATTACACTGCTCATTGTTGTCAGTCAGTCTCACAATTGCAGGGGCAGGAAATGGAGGATGTGTTCAACCAAATATTGTTTCTTAAATCCCATGCTGTTGACTCATACATAACATTTCCACATCATTTCATTGGCCAAACCAAATCTCAGAGCCCGTGAGATTTGGCGAACATTTAAAAAAATAATACAGGCCACCACATCAAGATTAGAGAAAGTTTCATTGATATGGATACAGAGTTTAAAAGAAGATGCATGCATCCAACACATACTTCTGAGTGAATAATACAGGGCAAGTATGCCTGGAAATTCAGCAGTTAACTGAATTAGAGATAGCTTCTGCCCTCATGGAGATTGCATTGTCAGGAAGAAAGATATTTTCTACATCTATCAACTAAATAGGATTATGTTAGAAACAGAGAAGACAACTTTAGAGGGGGCAATGAAAGCCTAGTATTGAAAGGCTTAACAATATGTGGGAAGGTTAAACATTTTTTGATGGAAATGACATTTATAGTGACACCTAAAGGATAGGTGAGTGAACCTCCTGAATGACAAAGACAGCGAGAATTACTTTAGGCCAGGAGTTGACAAACTAAGGTCTGTGGGCCAAATCCCACCTGTTGCCTAAATTTTGCAAATGAGATTTTACTGGAGCACAGACCTATTCATTAGCTATTATCTATGACTGCTTTTGCACTACATTGGGTAAGTTGGGTCATTTTAATAGAAACTTTATGGCCCACAAAGCCTAAAATAATTTCTCTTTCACTTTCTATACCAAAAAAAGTTCGAGGAAACCTGTTCTAGGCAAAATGTAGTCTCTCTGTGGAGAAAGAAGCTTCACATACTCATAGGTGAGAGAATATTGATCTAGCTCATCCACAACGTTGATGATGATATGAATAGAGAGACAAGTAATGTCCAAATCACATAGTGATATGTAGAACATGTTTAAAGATTTTTTCTATGCATAAAATAATGGTAACACACAGTGATCATAATTCGATTCTTATTAAAAATATTACTCTAGGGGAACCTGGGTGGCTCAGTCTGTTAAGCGTCTCCCTTGGGCTCAGGTCATACAGTGTCCTGGGACTGAGGCCCGCACCTGCTTAGCTGGGAGCCTGCTTCTCCCTCTCCTTCTGTCTGCTGCTCCCCCTGCTTGTGCTCTCTCCGTCTCTCTCTCTGTCAAATAAATAAATAACATCTTAAAAAAATAAAAAAAGAAAAAAGAAAAAATTACTCTAATAACTGCCAGAAGAATAGTTGAAAGGAAGGCATTGGTAAGAGCAGCAAGACTAGTTTGCATCTGGTTACAGAGAGATGATGGCAGCTTGAAGTAGGATGATGAAAGGAGAGAGAATGGACTTGAATGCAAGAAATACAGACCTACTAATGAAGTAAACTAACAGGATTTAGTGTTTAATTTGATGTGGGGGATGAGGGGGGATGAGGAATTAATTATGACTGTCACGATCAGAGCCATGCCATTTACTGAAATTGTGAATAGGAAGAGAACATGTCTTCTGTTTTCTGTAGTGAGGGAGTCATAATTTCAGTTTTCAGCATGTTGGTTAGAAGTTCCAATGAAACATGCAAGAGAAGATATGGAGAAATAACTTGTTATACCAGCCTGGAATTCAGAAGACAAGTCTCTCTGGAGAGTAAATTTCAAAGTATTTATTTAAATTACTGGATTTTGAATTAGGAGAGAGATAGAAAGCAACATTTAGGCTTATCTAAATTGCATGCTCCCACCCATTTTTTTTTTTTTTTTACTTTGCAACTTTGGTCGCTGATTCAGCTAATGATGAAATACTGTATCATTTCTCTTTTGATTTTTGTGTATTTTGCTTTATTTTGTTTCATGGTGTTTTACTTTATGTTATTTTATTATTTTTTGTTGCTTCTATGGATTTTTCATGAGCATTGGTGTGTTTTATGGAAGAAAATGAGGAGACTATTTCATTTTTTGGCGAGAAACTATATGATACCATAAAACCCTCATCTTATCCCTCATTTATGGGGTTGAAATCAGGGAGGGTGAGGTCATGATATCTGCCCATCAAGGAGACAATTAATGAGAAACCTACTCGATGGAGTCTGGGGTAAGAAGGTCAAATGAAGACATTTTTCAAGGTGTGAGTATTTTGAGCATATTTAAATAGTGATGGCAGAGATAGAATAAACAGTGAAATTGGAGACATAGAAGTGAACAGATAAAACAATACCACGAATATTCTGTACTTATGGGCATGGATGGACTTCAGAGGATGCTGGAACAAACCATCTTTTATAGGAAAGAGAAGCTTGTAGACTTATGGTGGGATGATGTAGGTAGAATAATTTCTCTTGCTCTGTAAACTGGATGTGGGAAAGGTGGAAAGATGAATGTGGGGGTTTGAGAAGAATGGGAAAAGAAGAATACTTTTTAGTGCTTGGGAAAGCAAATTGATTACCAAAATGTAGCAAATTTGTCAGGCAATATTAATACAGAATCATAGTCTCATCTAGATGCAGAACCCTCAAGATTATATTGATAATTTAATCGCAGAAGAAACGTTATACAAAAAGATATTGGCAGTGGTCTTATTCCGCCATCCACTCATCTTCTGGATAACCTTTTCCTCCAATTTGATCCAGTTGTGCCGTCTCTCCTTTCCTTCTGAATTTGGGCATTCTGAGGGTCTCAGATCAACTCTGACCCTAAGTTGATGGCAAGGAAAATCGTAGCTCACAGAAACTTCAAATTGCTTACAGAACCTACATATCCCCATTATTTCCATTGATGATTACAGGTTCAGGTCAAAGTTACATATTTTTATTGTGTTTACTGTTTGTCTTTATTTTAGCCCCACAATGTCCATAATAGCTGCTTGGCATTTTTGTGCCTAGGACTCTATAATCTGGATTTTCAGTATCTCATTCTCTCTTCCCTAATCATTTATTGCTTGCTAAACTTGTGCTAAAAGACATGTTTGCTTTTTTCTTATTTCCCTAAGCTCTGAACTTCCCTGTTTCAACCACCTATCTCTCAGATTCTCTATCTAGATTCTTTTTTCCAAATTCAATTTTGGTTTCCTTTAACTGTGTTCTTTTATTGTTCTTCCTCTGGTTGGATTTCATCTGACCTCTACTGGGCCAATAAAAAAAACAAAACAAAACAAAACAGTAAGTGTGATTTGTAAGAAGACTGTCTTTCAGACAAAGTGGTATGTATTAATTGCCTGAGAGGAAAGAAGCTGAAGAGGGGTTTGGGCCCTTGTTAATTTACATTTAATTTTAGCTCAGAGGTCCTTAAAGGCAGTGGTTATGTCTGTGTGTGAATAGGGATATTTAATCAGTCCAGGCTGTCAGGTTGATAGTAGTGCTTATCAAAAAATTAGAGAAAAATGTGCTACCAAGTCCATCCTCCTGCCATAGAAGGAGCAACAAATCAGATGTGGAAAGTCAAACACTATGATTAAAAAGCTCATCTGCCCTAGGGAGCCTTTCATATATATATATTTAATATTCAGCTTGAGTGTACTACTGTGCATACAGCTTTTTCCGTCTTAGAGGTTTTAATTGCAATACCTCCTGCATCGAGAAGGCAGATTTTTTTCTTTTAAGTAATGCTACCGATTAATAGTATTTTAAAACTCGAGAAGTACAGAGTTGTGTCAGAGGAAGATTTTGATGATTTTCAAACAAGAATCTTTTCCTAGACACATTGTGAAATACCACCTAAAATATATATGATATGTTGTATTTCAGTGCCTCAAGGAAGTGTCTATATCTTTCCTGTTTTATTTAGTATATACATTTTAAAGATTTTATTTATTTATTTGATAGAGAGCAAGAGAGCACAAGCAGGGGGAGCGGCAGAGGGACAGGGAGAAGCAGGCTCCTTGCTGAGCAAGGAGCCCATTGTGGGGCTTGATCCCAGGACCTTGGGACCATGACGTGAGCCGAAGGCATATACTTAACCGACTGAGCCACCCAGGTGCCCCTTATTTAGTATATTCTGATAATCTTCGATTAGGCATACAAATGCATATTTCACTCTGCTCCATATGCGAATATTCTCCATTCAAAATGCATTTCAGCCTTAAAGTTTTAGCCATGAATACTAACATTTGTGAATTAAACACCTTACTGGGATAGGTATTTTGTTCTAGGCTATGTTGGTCTAAACTAGATTCTCTAAATAGCAGAAAAACACTTTTTGCTTGGCTCGGATTAATGACTTTAAGATTATCCAGTTCTCTGTTAGCCCAGCCTTCTTACCAGGGAATATAGAAAATCCTTCAGTGAGTCTCAGATTCCATTTCTGACAGTCTTCCAGGCCATGAACTGTCATTAAAATCTGGCTGTCTTAATTAATCTTGACATATTTGTGTACCTAGAACCAATATTCCTGTCCGAGGAATCCATAGGCCAATTTCTAGAATGTCCTCACTCTCTTAGTAGCCAGACAGGATCTATTACTTTTCTCTAAGGCGTAACCTGATTGCTTCCCAGAATTGGAACCAGGAGGGCAATTTCTTTCTTTGTGTAATAAGATGCCTGTTTCCTTGCCATTACATATCTCCTGAACTCTAGTCTGTGCTAAAGTCTCAAATATATCAGTATTTCCCTTTTTTGACGAAAGAACTAAACTAGTTCACTTCTTCTTCCTTCACACCAGCACTACATTAGTTAGTGTTCTTCATTGAAACAGACCAACTGGAGATGGAGATAGAGATAGGTATTTATTTTAAATTGGTTTGGCTCATAAGATTGTGAGGGCTGGCAAATTTGCAAGGTAGCCTAGAAGAATGGAAATTCTAGAAAGAGTTGACCTTGAAGTCTTGACTCCGAATTCCACAGGGAAGCAGATTGGAAACTCGCTTATGGTTTCTATGTTGCAGTTTTGAGGAAAAGTCTTTCTTCCTCAGGAAACCTCGGTCTTTGCTCTTAAGACCTTCAGCTAATTGAATGAGGTCCACTCACATTAGGGGAGAGGGTAATTTGCTTGACTTGAAGTCTCTTAATTTAAATGTTAGTCACATCTTAAAGAAAAAAAACTTTACAGCATCATCTAGACTGGTGTTTGGTCAAACAACTGTGCACTGTCGCCTAGCTAAATTGACACATAAAATTAACCACTATAAGGAAATTAAAAAAAAAAAAACTTTCCACCAAACAAATCTGAAAATAATTTGAAATGTTTGTGAGAAAAGAAATAAGAAATAGATTCTGGTGAAAAAAGAAAGAAATAAGAAATAGAGGTTTCTAGGAGAAAAAGCAGAATGTTCCCGTCAGCTGGTTTTCCTACAAAAGGGTCTAGATTTCTCTTTTCTAAAAATGTCTTTTCAGTATGGTTTCATGAATAGGCTTGTTTGTTGAGACACACAAAAAGAAAATTTATAAAAGCCAGCAAAAGATCTTCATGAAAAAATCAGGCTGAATATCAGATAGGATTTTCTGGAATTATTTCAGTTTTCCCCCTGGAATTCTAATGCATTCTTTTGTACAAAATTTTTTAATTGAACACAAGTTTTTCTCTTCTATGCTAGGTCATGATTAAAATGATCAATCGTACAAAAACTAGGGAAAGTTTTATTTAGTGCTGTAAAGAGGAAATGGTGTCACCTATTGAAAAATACTGACACATTTTATCTGGATATTATCAATGTGTATAGATGAAGTAATATGAAAAGGAGATCCAGTGATAACTCAGAGATTTTACATACTGCTTTGAGTAAAATGTCCATCATAATAAAGCTCATCCTCAAAGGATGATAGGCTGAGAAGAAAACAGAACAAAAAATAATCTAGGACCTATAAAAGTATATTTACTATAGAATACAAATAGGATGCTAGATGCATATTCTGAAAAAAGAATTCTTTGGGAAAGATAAGTACATTTGAAGTCATCTCTTTTATATTTTCAGAAAAAAATAAGAAAATACTATATTTTTGAAATAAGTGCAAAATGAATTAGACAGCAATCTATGATGAGAGAGAGCAGGAACAAGAGAGAGAATGAGAGTGAGAGACAAAGCTGGTTTTAGGATAGCAGAAGAAATAAAATTGAATAAAAAAAATAAATACTAGAAAAATAACAGTGCCATAAATCTGGATTTGAAAATAATGTGAATTAGATATTTATAGTTACAGCAATGTAGGATTAAGACTTTTTTTTTTTTTTTTAAATCTCTTTTCAGTTACCAAGACACTGATGATGTTAGGTCCATGATCCTGGAGGAGAAAAAAAAAGGCAATCCAAAAATATGACCGTAACATTTGCTTTTGATTTACCCATTAAGGCATTTGCTTAATTTAAAACCCAGTCTGTGAGGCTGAGCAACTGAGTGTCTCATGGGAGTTGAGGATAAATGGAGTTTATGGTCTGGTAATAAGAGACTCCTGAATGCATACCCAAAGTTTCAGTGGGAAAATTCAAAGAGCTAAATGCCTGGAGCAGTGCTGATTCAATTAATGCCATCCGCACAAAGACTAAAGGCCAGTTTCAAATCAATTTAATCCCTATTAGATTAGGGTCGTCCTCCCCTAGCATAGTATCTTCTAATAGTAGAAAAAAAAAGTCTCTCTAGAGGGAAGTAACATCAACAAGAACTTTAAATTTTCTCTACAGAGTTTTCTTGTGGAGCAGTCTATAATTAACAAAATTACTGGACATGCAAAAAGGTAAAATATTATTGAAAAACAAGAGGGAAATGATATTAGAAACTGACTCATGGAGAACACAGATGTAGGTTGTTAGACATGGATTTTTAAATCACTATGACTAATATGTTCAAGAAATTAAATGACAGTATAAATTGAAAACAAAATGAATGACAATTTTATCACTAAAGACATAAAATTATGGTAGCTGAAATTAGAAATCAATAAATGGATTTTATAGCAGGTTTCACAGATGGTGAGAGAATTAGAGAACTAGAAGTGAGATCATAGGATAATATTTAATTGGAAGCATATATAAGAAAAAAGAAGGTGAGATGCCTAGGTGGCTCAGTTAGTTAAGTGTCTGCCTTCAGCTCAGGTCCTGATCCCAGGGTTCTGGGATCTACCCCCACGTGGGGCTCCCTGCTCAGTGGAGAGCCTTCTTCTCCCTCTCCCTCTGCCCCTCCACACCTCCCGCTCATGCTCTCTCTCTTCTATCTCAAATGAATAAATAAAATCTTTAAAAAAAGAAAAAAAAAAGGAAAGAGACATACAGAATATAGAAAAGAATGTCAACATTTTTAACTAGTCTCAGGAAGAGAGAAGAGAGTGACTGAGAGAAACCTATGAGATAATAACTGAGAATTTTCCAAAATTAATGAAAGACAGATTGAAGACACTTTAAGAAAGCCAATAAGATTAAATAAAGAGAAAAACATGTCTAAGAACAACATAGTAAAACTGCATAAAGCCAAAGGAAAAAAAAAAGATTATCATGAAGTGAGCAGCTCCAATACTGATACAATGCAACTCTTTCTTGGCAGCTAGACAAATATGGAATTATTTAAATTAATGAAAGGAATAAATAGAAGTATACAGTGTTTACCATACAAGTATGTTCTTCGATAATTAAGGTAAGTTAAGAAGTTTTTAAAGAAAAGACTTTAAGAAGTCTTCAGCAATATACGTGCAATAAAGGAAATACTAAGAAGGAGTTTTTCAGGAAAAAGAAAAATTCAGATGGAAGCCTGGAAGTGTAGAGAGTGATCCAGTACAATATAAAGGGTAAATACATGAGTAAAAGATAAATATTTATAATGTAAACCCAAAATATTAAATCTAGTAGAATCTCATATGGACAGTTAAAGTTAGGCACAGTAATTATACAAATGTGACAAGGTGCAAGTGGACCTAAAGTATTTCAAAGTCCTTTTATTTGCTAGACTGTGGTAAAGGTATAAATCTATATTTGTATATATATTTAATAAGTGAACAATGAGTATTATTATTATTTGGGCTATATATAAAGAAAGTAGTAAAAATAGGTGGAAACTTTCAAGAGAAAAGAGAATAGTAGAAGTAATTAAACTAAAGGAAAGTTCTTCTATCTTGACTTTTGACATTTGGGACCAGATAATTCCTTATTAACTGTCCTGTGTATTATAAGATATTTAACACCATCCCTGGCCTCTACCTAATAGATACTAGTAGCAAATTTCCTCACAAGGTGAGACAACAAAAAAAGTCTCTAGACATTACCATATGCCCCCTCAGGGGCAAAGTCATCCTTAGTTAAGTACCCCTGCACTAAAGGAAAGCAATGTAGCTAAGGAAAAGTAATATATAATTATTAGACAGTTGTAAAAATTAAATAGTAATGTGGCACATTTAATCTGAAATCCATAAGAAGTTATAATGAAGTTATAATAAGTGTAAACAGGTCAGCTTCCACCTCTCAGTAAAATGATACAGATATTGGCAGCCATGACTGGCTGGTATAACTGAATAGAAACTGGAATCCCAAATTTGAGGCCAGTTTTCCCCATAGGCTATTGGTGAGTTCTGGGTTTCAGAGGAAGGTGGGTGATATAGAACTGGTAAGGCAGAGGGAATCTCCACTATCACTGGGTACCTCAGGGACAAAGTCCAGATAGAGGGAGAGCACACGCAGAAAAGAGGGAAATTTGAACCTGTGAGAGAGTGAGTCTGAAAAGCCAATCTCAAGAATACCCAGATGGATATAATTTTCAATGCTGAGGATGTAGACTCTCCAAAGTCGCAGGTAATATCAAAGGAGAGCCATTCTTGGGGAATAAAGACAAACTAGTGGAGGACAGGCTTTTTACCTGGAACATAGTTGTGTCCTAGTGCAAAACATTTTATTTAGGTACGGTGTCTTCCTTATATATGGAAAAGGGGATACTGGTGGAAGTTAGCCACTTTATTTTTTATACACAATATCTAGAACACAGTAATGATTTGCTAAACATATAAAAAAGACGAAAATATGACTTACTGATAGAAAAAAGTTATAGTAGAGGCACAGACAAACCAGTTATTGAAGTTAGGAAACAAAGGCAAGCAAATAATGGTGATAAGTATAGACTATGTGTGGGAATTTTATACTGGCAACTCATTTTGAGATAAATTTAAAAAGTCTGAGTGTAATGATACATTATATTCGTGGGTTTAATGATTAAAGATTGTTAAGATGAAAATTCCTCCCAAGCTGATCTTCAGATCCACAGCAATCTAAATTAAAATTCCAGCAGGATTCTTAAAATAGAAAGCAACACAGTTATTCTTAAAATATATATGGATAAAAAAAGACCTAGAACAGCCAGAACTGTCTTGGCAGTAGGAAAAACAAGTTGGAGATCTTACTTTGACTGACTGTAAGACTTATCATTATGCTTTAAAAAATTGTGACAGTGTTATTGCCTTAAGGATAGACACATTGATTAATGAAACAGAATAAAGAATTTAGAAATAAAGACACATGTATATAATCAAGTGATCCTTGACAAAAACACTAATGTAATCCAATAATGAAATAAAAAGACCTTCTACCTGTGGTCCTGGAAATTAATGTCCAAATGACAAAAAAAAAAAAAGAAAAAAAAAAAAGAAAAAAAAAAGAAAAGAAAAAAAGAAAGAAAAAAATTTCAGCCTAACACCATGCCTCATGACTCTATATATAGAAATTAATTTGAGTATATCAATGACTTATGTGTAAAATGATAAGACTATGAAGCTTTAGTAAAAAGCAAATGTACCCGTGTATTGTGTTAATTTAGCTAAGCTAGAACTCATTTCCACAATTCTCTTTTCTCTACAGTTCTAAATTAGCACAAGCTACAAAAGACATTTTGTGTGAGACTTGGAAGGCAAAGGTAAAGCATACACCGTATTTCCTTTTTATATGAGAAGTTGGTGGAAGGCACCAGGTGCCATTGTAGCACAGATATGTTTTCATATATCTAGTCTCTCCTTGTTGGCAGGTGGCAGCTGTTAGGCCCTCGGATCCTCTAGATACCACATAGATCAGCAGAGATGACTCCTGGATTGAGTCTCTGGCTGAATACAGACTTCGAATCTCTCCCTCTCACTGTCTCCCCCCTCCCTCCGTCTTAGAAGGTTAGGTACCTCAAAAGAAACAACATCAAACTTTATGACCTCAAAAGAAATCTCTAAAACGATGTGCAGAGTAAAAGACAGAAAAAAGTCAAAAGATCACTTGGAAAGTATCTAGCAGGGCGTGTGCGCGCGCGCGCGCGCGCGTGTGTGTGTGTGTGTGTGTGTGGCTTAAGGTAGCTACCATGATCCCGTCTTCCTGGTGTTCATGCCCTTATGTGAACCTATCTCCTGAGTGCGAGCAAGACTTGTGAATTGTTTCTAACCAATAAAATACAGCAATGGTGATGGGATGTACATGAGTCTGTGTGTGCGTGTGCATGTGTGTGTGTGTGTGTGTGTGTGTGTGTATGTGTGTGATTATTTGATTGCATTACATAAGATTTATTGTTCTCTTGCTGGAATCCCTCATTCTCTTCCTAGCCTTGAGGAAGCAATAAGACATGTTAAAGAACTCCATGTGAGAAGGAACTTCAGGCAGCCTTTAGGAGCTAAATGTGGCCTTCAGCTTATAACCAGCAGGAAAATGAAACCTTTATTCATACAGCTACAGTGAAATAAATTCAGCCACAACCTGAATCAGCAGGGCAGTGGATCCTTCCCCAGTCAAGCATTTAGATGAGACCCCCAAACAGGCTGACACAGTAATTACAGTTCTGCAGACAGTGCACTTAAGCTGTGCCAAGACTCCAAACGTTCAAAAACAAAATAGCTCTGTTGCTTTAAGCTGCTAAATTTGTGTAATATTGTTACGTGGCAATATATAATAACGCAAGGAAAGAAAGATGTTGATCCATGTCTTTTGATTGATCATGTAGAAACAAATTCTCCCTCTCTTTAAGTAAAGTTTTAAATATGTATTTTGAAAGAGAGTTAGAGAGAGAGAGAAAGAGAGAGAGAGAGTGAGTGTGCAAGAGGGAGGAGCAGAGGGAGAGGGAGAAGTAGCATCCCCACTGAGGAGGGAGCCTGCGTGGACCTGAACCAAAGGCAAATGCTTAACTGATTGAGCCACCCAGGCACCCCTTAAATGCATGTTTGAACCAAACACAAGTAATAAATAATTAACAGAAACATATCTGGAAAACATCTTGATATTTCTAAATTAATCAGTAGACTTCATAACCTTAAGTCAAAAAAAAGTCACAGAAGACATCGGAAAACATTCTTAAATAAATGAAAGTGAACACAAAACATATCAAGATTTTTGGTATCAGTAAAAACTGGTATTGGATATATATATAGCATTAAATGTTTATTTGGAAAAAAGAAAATAATGATCAAAGCTTCTGTCTTAAAAAATTGGAAAGGTTAGTCTTATGTCTGTGTCTGTCTACCTATGAACCTGTCTATCTGCCTCTCTCCCCACCTTCCCTCCCTCTCTTCCTACCTACTTTCCTATGACTTTCTATCTCCAGTCTATTTTTTTTTAAATAAGGGTCCAGACTGCTGAAAGAATATTAAAAACAATAGCTATTGCTGTCCATTGCCTCTGATTTCTTTGTAGTAGGGATGTTCTCTCTTCAAAAGAATGGGCGAAACATTTGCAACGAGGTGGATGGAACTAGAGGGTATTATGCTAAGTGAAATAAGTCAATCAGAGAAAGACAATTATCATATGATCTCTCTCATCTGAGGAATTTGAGAGGCAGGGTGAGGGGTCGTGTCAGGGGAAGGAGGGAAAAAACGAAACAAGATGGGACTGGGGAGGGAGATAAACCATAAGAGACTCTTAATCTCAGGAAACAAACAGGGTTGCTGGGGAGTGAGGGGGGATAGGGTGGCTGGGTTATGGACATTGGGAAGGGTACGTGCTATGGTGAGTGCTGTGAATTGTGTAAGCATGATGATTCACAGGCCTGTACCCCTGAAGCAAATAATACATTATATGTTAATAAAAAATAAAAAAAAAAAAAGAATGGGCGATATTTGGTTAATTTTCAGTGCATTTGAATTTTTTTCTTGAAATCTAGGTGGACAGAATATCAGAGAATGTTATTTTGTGATTAGCTTTTTCTCTAATCCCTCTAGTAAGCTTTTCTGTGGCAAGTAAATCATGTAAACATTCCATTGCTGGCAGCATTTGCCCTACTTCCTTGTGCTTCTAATTTATTGAACTGTGTCTTCTTCAGCAACACCGTACGAAATCTACAGCGTTAATCAAAGCTACCGTGTCAGGGACTTATGCCAGCAACATTTGTTCAGCATTGTTATCAACTCTTGTTTTATGGAAGATTAGAGGTAATATTTTTCAGAGCTCTGTGGTACTTTATAATTTAAATGAATATAATATTATGGCCCACATATAAGAGCTGTTATCAGGCACATATGGAAGCTTAGTAGATATTTTAAAATAAATATTGATTTACTTAAGTTCCTGTTTACTATGATCAAACTTTGGAGCAGTTTAGTTATGCTAATCTTATAAACTATTTTTGCAGCTTCTAATGTAATCATCAGAAAAACTATGTATTTATTTGGGTTTGTATGTTTAAGACTGTAGTTATGATGAATACAGTATTTATAAGCACTGATTCCGAGCTTTATGAGAGTTTATGGTGCCTTCATAAATATAAGGCGTAATTGTCAAAATATAATTTGAACGAATTTGTACAAGTGACTGATATTGATATGGTGTTTTGTTATGAAAATTAGGGAGTAAAGTGAAGAGATATTGCTATGAAAATTTTAAAAATATGTTTGGAATCTAGACAAAGATAGTAGTTATTGTGAAGGAAATGAGTAGACTTAGAAACTTTGGGAGGAAAAGGTGGCAGATTTCATAAAATAGTGAAAAGTAGATGAAACCAAACTGTAAGTTAAAAATAACCTAAAGCTTCTAGTTTTGTGTTCATTAATTTTATTTTTCCACCATTATTAATAAGTTAAAAGCAGGAAAAATTTGAGGAGGGAGGAAACATAATAAAATTGTGAAAATCAATACGTTTCTTACAAACAAGAGTGCTAGAAGGGATTTGGTTGAGGGTTAAAATCAGGGGAGATGTTAGCTTCATTGTGATAATAATTGAACCCATGGCTGTGGGTTACTTTCTGAAAAGTCTAGGAATCAATTATGATGCACAAAAAGTCTAGGAATCAATTATGATGCACAGTTTGGAAGGAAGTAAACTAATGTTTCTTGACTATTTCAGTATGTCAAACACTGATATCTATTTGTGCTTATTATTAGTTAATTCATAATATGTTCAGTAGTTAGAGAACCTAATGGATAGTCATTATTATACTAATTTTATGGATGAGGAAAGTGAGGATCTATGAGAGATTAGGGAAATCTTCAAGGTCTCACAGCTCATAAATAAAGGAGTCTGATCTCTATTCCTACTTTATCTGACTTAAAAATCTGGCATTTTATATTTTATATTTTTATATTTTATATTATAGCAGATTTCAAACTACATTTTACCTCAGACCAATTCTAGCAGACTTGGACAATTTGTTATATATTCACATCATTTTAATTTAAAATCACAATTTCTTAAATTTAAAACATATGGTTTATATGTTATAATTAGTTTTCCTAGTAGAATCAATAATATTATTTGTAAATATTCATGAAATATCTACATGATGCTTGATGACAGCTTTCCCTGAAGGTCAAATGTCACACACTAGCAGTTTCTTTTAATATTCTGATTTCTACTAGATTTGAAGAACCCAGTCCACATTGAACAATGTTAAGAATGGCAGGGATTATATTAGAATTTTTTGGATATCTGTGTTGAGTATGGACGCCATGGTAAATTTTCACTGACAGCTATGTGCACTAATTGATAATTGGTGAAAATATCATTCTCAAAAAATGGAAGGAAAGTTGTTTAACCTAAAATAGAACAGTTACTGAATGTTCTCTTTAAATACATTCAGCTGTGGAAAGTATTGAATATTCTGTAAGCAGTATTTATATATGGACTTTGAGTATACCCAGTAATAACTCATTGATTTGTTTCTCAGGAAAGGACAGAAAAAGCTCACTTAATAGAAAAATGCAATTTTTCTTAAACATTTTTTTGAATATAGCATATATGAAGAAAATGTTACAAATTACAAACGTAGGGATGCCTGAATGGTCAGTCAGTTAAGCATCTAACTTCGGCTCAGGTCATGATCCCAGTGTCCTGGGATCGAGTCCTGCATCGGGCTCCTTGCTTGGCGGGGAGCCTGCTTCTCCCTCTGCCTGTTGCTCCCCCTGCTTGTGTTCTGTCTCTCTCTCTCTGACTAATAAATACATAAAATCTTTAAAAAAATAACAAAAACAAATTACAAATGTATAGTGTGGTAAATTTTCACTAAGTGAACATATCCATAAAACCAGTATACAAGACTATGACATTACTGTCATTTTTTTCCCCAAAGGTAAACACCATTCTGCATTCTAACACCATAAATTACTGTGGCCTAATTATGAGCATTATATAAATGAAATAGACATTCTTTTGTGTGTGGTTTCATTTATTTGACTGTATATGTGAGATTCATCTAAATTGTTGCATTGTTGCATGTAGTAATAGCTCATTCATTTTCAATTCATCATGATAATACATTGGAGGGATATAACACTATTTTTTCTGCTGTCGTGTGAAATATTGGGTTATTCCAGGTTTTGTTTACTACAAATAATGCTTCTAGTACATATATTTTGGTGCAAAATATACTCATTTCTGCTAGTTTTTATGTATATAAGGAAAATTCCTGAGTTGTGGATTATACATTTATTCATCTTTTTAAAAAAGATTTATTTATTTATTTCAGAGTGAGAGAGAGATTGAGTGAACTTGAGCAGGGGGAGAGGCAGAGGGAGAGGGAGACAAGCATACTCCTTGTTGAGTGGGGAGCCTGATGCGGGTCTCCATCCCAGGATGCTGAGATCATGACCTGAGCCAAAATCAAGAGTCAGAGGCTTAACCAACTGAACCACCCAGGTGCTCCCCATTTATTCAGCTTTTGTAGATATTGAATATAATGTAGCAGTTTGACATTTATATACGTTATGAAAAGTTTACCATCTGTTACCATACAAATTTATTACAGTATTATTTACTCTATTCCTTATTGCTATACTTTACATCCCTGTGACTTATTTATTTTATAACTGGAAGTTTGTACCTCTTAATGACCTCTACCTATTCTGCCCATCTCTTCAACCCCTCCTCTCTGTTGGCCACCAGTTATCTCTATTTATGAGTCTATTTCTGTTTTGTTTGTTCGTATGTTTTGTTTTTTTAGAGTCTACATATAAGTGAAATCATATGGCATTTATCTTTCTCTTGACTTATTTCACTTAGCATAATGCACTTTAGGTCCATCCATGTTGTTGCAAATGGCAAGATCTCATCCTTTTTTATGACTGAGTAACATTCTACTGTGTACGTATATACCATATTGTCTTTATCCATTTATTTATCAGTGGACACCGAGGTTACTTCCATATCTTGGCTGTTGTAAATAGCACTGCAGTGAACATAGGGGTGCATATGTCTTTTGAATTTTTTTTTCATTTTTTGGGGATATATACCGAGAAGTAGAATTGCTTGATCATATGGTATTTCTATTTTGAAGTTTTTGAGGAATTTTTATATTGTTTTCTATAGTGGCTGTGTCAGTTTATATTCCCATCTACAATTACAAAGTAGATACTGAATTTTCTAAAACAGTTTTACCAATTTAAATTCCTATAACCATGTAGGAGAGTGTCAAATGCTTTGCCATTTCTCACTAACATATTAATTTTTAGCTGTACTGGAGTATATGCAAAGGTTCATTGAAGATTTTAATTTGTAGTTACCAGATGTATTTACTCATTAATCTCAATATATTTTCCTATTTTATTTTAGATATGAGTGCCCTTTCTAATGGAATGCATGTTCATTCTTTTGTCTGATTTATACTAGGTTTTTGCCCTTATTTTCCTGCCATTTTCTTTTTGATTTGAGAAAAATTTTTATATATTCAGTGTAAAGATCCTTTGTTATGTCTACCTGTTGAAATTATCTTCCCCCTTTGGCTTCATTTTAACTCTATTAGAATTTTCTTATTTTTTTGTAATAAACTTTTTATTTGGGGAGGAATGTAGTTTACATGTAGTTAACAGGAAAGTTCTGAAGATAGTACAGAATTCTTATATATTATCAAATTTCAGTCTCCCTAGTTATCATCTGACATTACTTTAGTACATTTGTCAAAACTAAGAAACCAACATTGGCACATTATCATTAATTAAACTGCAGACTTTATATGGATTTCACCAGTTGTTTCTTTTCTTTTTCCATTAATATCCTGTTTATACTCTAGAATCCAATCCAGGGTACCATATTGCATTTATTTATCATGCCTTTTTAGTTCCTCAGTTCTGTGACACTTTCATAGTCTTTCATTGTTCTTCATACCTTGGAAGTTTTGAATACTGGTCAGGTATTTCCTAGACTGTCAGTTAGACTGGGTTTGTCTGATATTTTTCTCATTAATTATTATGATGATGTTTTTGTTTTGTTTTGTTTTAAAAAAAGACCATAGAGGTGAAGTATCCTTTCTCATCTCATCATATTCAAGAAGTACAAAATGTCCACATCACATCACTAGTGATGTTAACCATATTGTCTTGATGAACTTCAGTCTTAATATTAACCCAGTATTGTTATCAAGTTTATGTCTTTTTAAAAAAAGTCTACATACCAAAAGATTATGAAGATTGTCTCTCATATTATGTTCTAAAAACATTATTATTTTACATTTTAAATTTAGATATATAATCTACCTTGCAAATAAGATTTAGACACATAATTAACTTTTTTAATAGGAGAAAGGTTTTAAGATTATTTTTCTTTTTAAAAGATTTTATTTTATTTATTTGAGAGAGGGAGAGAAGGAGCAGGGGGAGGAACTGAGGCAGAGGGAGAAGCAGATTTCCTGCTGAGCAGGGAGCTTAATGTGGGACTTGATCCCAGGACTCTAGAATCATGACCTGAGCTGAAGGCAGACGCTTAACCCACTGAGCCACCCAGGCACCCCTAAGATTACTTTTTTATACTAATATTCAATTGATCTGACACCAATTTAAAAAGATATTGTTTACCTGCTGTGCACCAATATACTCATTGGTCACATGACTCTCTGTCTCTGTGTGGATCTGTTGTCACACTCTCTATTATTATTCACTGGCATTATTTACCCCTCTTTATATCAATACCACACTTAATTACAGTAGCTTTAAATAAATAATGATATATGGTGTGGTAACTGCTTTCATTTTTTCAAGTTTGCCTTAGGTAATTTGACCAAATGCAGTTCAATATAAATTTTAGACATAGCTGGTCAATTTTTGCAGAAAATTGGGATCAATTTGTGGAAAACTGTCATGTATACAATATTTATTTTTCCTTTTATGAGCAAGATTTCTCATTTCTATAGGTATTATTGCACAATTTCATGTTTATTTCTAGGTGCTTGTTATTTTTGATGTTAATTAATACTATTTACAAAATTTAATTTTCTATAATGTGTCAATATTTTATAGAGATACCATTGGGTTTTTTTTTTTTTACATTTTATTCCTCAAACTTGCAAATTTATTTATTCTAAAGGGCTTATTTATACATATATTCTTATGTTTTGCATGATTATGTTACTTGTGAAAAATGTTTAGTTTTTGATTTCTAGTTTTATACTTTTTGTTTTTTCCTCATTTTGCTGGCTAAGACCTTCATTATGATGATGAACCAAAGTTAAACTTTGGCATACTTGGCTTATTTCTGATCTCAGAAGGGAAGCTTTTAATAGTTGACAACTAAATATAATGTTTTGTATAGGAGTATGTTGAAACTTAATCAGTTTAAGGATAAATGTGGAAATTTCATTTAATTCCTGGATTGCTAATTTTTTAATATAGCTGTTAAATACTGTCAGGGGTGCCTGAGTGGCTCAGTCAGTTAAGCATCCGACCCTTGATTTTGGCTCAAGTCATGATCTCAGGGTCCTGAGATGAGCCCTGCTTGGGGCTCCATGCTCAGTGAGGAGCCTGCTTCTCTACCTCTTTCTCTCCCTCTGCTCCTTCCACTGCTCATGTGCACTCATGCTCTCTCTCTCTGTATAAAATAAATAAATAAATCTTTAAAAAAATACTGTCAGATACTTTTTCTGAATTTCTTAAGATTATTTTTCTCTTTTTATTCTGATATTGCGGCAAATCACACTGATTGATCTTCAAATGTTGAACGACTATTTATTTTTTGGAATAAAATTAACTTGGTGGTGGTATATCGTCCTTTTTTATATAATTGCATACAGTTTACTAAATTTTCATGTATGCACATAAGTTTGGAATTTTTCTTTCTCAGAATGTTATTTCATATTTTGCCATCTAGATTATGTTAATTCATAAAAGAGTAGAGGACTCTTCCATCTTTTACTGTTCTTTAGAATTGTTTGTGTAAAAGTCTTGAAATTTGGAAGAATTTCATAGTTAAACAATTGATCCTGGACTTTTACAAGTTTTAAGTAATGGGTGACTACAGACTTCTCATCAGAAACTATGCAAGCCAAAAACACAGTAGTACTGTATCTTTCAAAAGGCTGCTAGGGGAATAAACAAGAAAAAAAAAAAAAAGGAATATATTTCTAGCAAAAATCTCTTTCAAAAATGAAGATGATGCAAATCATATCTTATCAATCAAGGGTTAGTATTCAAAATACATAAATAACTCAATAGCAAAAATATCCTATTGAAAATGGGCCAAAGATCTGAAGAGAGATTTTTCCAAGACATACATCACCAACAGGTAAATGAAAAGTTGCTCAGCATCACTCAAGTGTTGGTGAGAATGTGGAGAAAGGAATCCTTGTGCACTATTGGTAGGAATGAAAATTGGTGCAACCACTATGAAAAACAGTATGGAGGTAACTAAAAAAATTAAAAATAGAACTACCATATGATCCAGCAGTTTTACTTCTGGGTATTTATCCCAAGAAAACAAAATTACTATCCTAAGGAAATGCCTGCATCCCCATGTTCATTACATTATTTATAATAGTCAAGATATGGAGAAAAAATCCCAACTGCCCATTGATAGATGAATGGATAAAGAAATTGTAATTCACACACTGGAATATTATTTAGTCATAAAAGAGAAAGACATCTTACCATTTGTGACAATGTGGATGGATCTCAAAAGCATTATGCTAAGTAAAAAAATACAGAGACAGATACTATATGATCTCACTTCTATGTAGAATCTAAAAAAGAAAAGAATAAAATGATAAAAACCCTAAGCTTTAGATACAGAGATCAGACTGGTAGTTGCCAGAGATGGGCTGGGGGAAAAGAGAGTAAGTGAAATGGGTAGAGGGAGTCAAAGTATATAAACTTCCAGTTATAAAATGAGCCATGGAGATATATTATACAACAAGGTGACTATAGTTAATAATACTATATTGCATATTTTAAAGTTGCTAAGAGAGTAACTTAAAAGTTACCAAAGGAAAAAAAATTGTAACTGTGGTGAGAGATGTTAACTAGACTTATTACAGTGATCATTTCACAATGTATATAAATACCAAATCATTATGTTGTACCCTTGAAACTAATATAATTTTGTATGTCAATTATACTTCAATAAAAAAAGAAACATATGAACATGTGTTAAGAGAACTAAAAAATTAGAAAAATTTCTGCCAGAAAACTTACAGCTGCAGTAAATGTTAAAGAAAGTATTTCAGGAAGAAGGAAAATGGTACCAGATAGAGACTTGGATATCTATATCTGTGTACAGATGACACATGTAGTGGCATTATATTTTTTTCAAATCAGAGTATGATAATTAATGATGTTTGTTGTAAATGCAGCACTAAGACTGAAATATAGTTTATAAACCAACAGCAAATTTAAAAATGGAATCCTTAAAAATTACACAATGAAGGAGGGTGACATATGCACAACTTAAGGTATCTATTATCCTGAGTTTTATCATTTCCTTGCTTTTTCATATATTTACTTTTGCCTGTTTTTAAATTTCTAGAATTCTACTGTATACATTTCCGGTGAGTGTTCATTTATTCAAAGTAGTGTTTGTTGTTTTATTTCATTTTATTCTTCTAGAATATTTTGAATATGTGAATACTACATAATTTATCAATTCCGTTGTCAATGGGAATTTAGGTTATTTTGTTTCCATTGTTTTGTTTTGCTATTTCAAATAGGGTTAAAGTCTCTAATCAATATTTTTTTTTGTCTCCTTGTAAAGGCATTCAAAAGTTTCACTGTAATTTAAACCCAGAAGTAGAATTTATGTACCTTTGAATATGCTCATGCTCAGTATTATTAGGTAATCTCAAGTTCTTTCTAAAGTATCATCTGCCTCTAGAGGGTACATTCCTCAATATCATCAAAGCCATCTATGAAAAACCCACAGCGAATATCATTCTCAATGAAGAAAAACTGAGAGCTTTTCCCCTAAGATCAGGAACACGACAGGGATGTCCACTATCTCCACTGCTATTCAACATAGT
>CM052886.1:20428900-20596605 GCA_028534135.1 Potos flavus
AAGAACCTAGATGTCCATCAACAGATGAATGGATAAAGAAGAAGTGGTATATATATACAATGGAATACTATGCAGCCTTCAAGAGAAATGAAATCTTGCCATTTGCAACGACATGGATGGAACTGGAGGGTATTATGCTAAGCGAAGTAAGTCAATCAGAGAAAGACAATTATCATATGATCTCTCTGATATGAAGAATTCGAGAGGCAGGGTGGGAGTTGTGGGGGGTGGGAGAGGGAAATGAAACAAGAGGTGACCAGGAAGGAGACAAACCATAAGAGACTCCTAAACTCCTGAAACAAACCTAGGGTGGCTGGGGGGTAGGGGCAGGTGGGAATAGGGTGGCTGGGTTATGGACATTGAGGAGGGTATGTGCTATGGTAAGTGCTGTGAAATGTGTAAGCCTGAGGATCCACAGACATGTACCCTGGGGCAAATAATACATTATGTGTTAATTAAAAAATAAAAAATTATAAAAAAATAAAAAAAAGAAAAACATAAAAAAAAGTATCATATGCCTCAAGAGAGTAGGAATATTACTATTTCTCCATATCTTCAACATTGTTATGTATTTTCAAATTTGAATTTTGGCAAATCTTGTGGGTTGATAAGTGTTAGATTATGTTTTAAATTTGTATCATGATTACTTATGTGTTAAAATGCATTGATTTAAGCATTGATATTTGACTCTCTGACAAATGAGTATGGTGTTTTTGTTACTCATTAATTTAATTTAGCTAATACCTCAAATAATTACTAGCAAAACAAATGTAACATTGGTTTGATGATTTTGAATAATGTAATTGCAGAGTAGGACAAATTGTATAAAGGCTTCATGGGGTTCAGCTATCAAATATCACATATATCATTCTTGAAAATTTTTATTGAAGATATTGGGGGCATTTTTCAGCCATGTCCCTCTTTGTTAAAACCCCTAACTGTTAAAAGTTACAGTTCTAAACTCGATGCATTTCTGCTTTTACCTTGAAGAAGAGTCAGTCTATTGTACTAGTTTCCTATGGCTGCATAAATTGTTACCACAAACGCAGCACCTTTAAGCAATACAAATCTATTCCCTTCCAGTTCTGATAGGTCTGAAACCCGGCATGACTTGAGTGGTTTCTGTGCTCACCTGGCTAAATCTGGGGCTGGTGATCCTCTTCCAACTTCATTTTCATTTCATGTTTTCCATGTGGTCCCTTCCCTCTTCAAGCCATTAATGAAACATTTGAGTCTTTCTTGTAATTTTAACTTCTTTGACCACTAGCTCGAAAAAAGTGGGGTTTATTTTGCTTTTTTTGTTTTTTTTTTCTTCTTTTTCTTTTAAGGGCTCATGTTATTAGATTAGACCCAACTGAAAAATCTCTCTTTTGCCACTTAATGTAACATCATCATAGATGTGACAGTAGGGTATTCTGCTTACCAAGTTATTTAATGACCATTTATTGACATGAAAACATTATGCTGAGAAATATATCTATTTGTGTATGAATTAGGCAGGGGCCTGGTGATGTAATTTGATTAAATATATGGTGTAGAAAAGCCAACCTGTTTACAAAAATTAACCTTCCTTCTGGGACACCTCAGTGGCTCAGTTGGTTTGGCATCTGCCTCTTGATTTTGGCTTAGGCCATGATCTCAGGGTTGTGGGATCGAACCCTTCATTAGGCTCCATCCGGGTGTGGAAACTGCTTAAGATTCTCTCTTACTTCTTCTGCCCCTCCCCTTTCCCTCTTTCAAAAGAGAAAAGAAAAGAAAAAAATAACCTTCCTTCTTTCTTCACTTCTCTTCCATCTGACCTGCTATAATCGATGAATTTTGTCTGTTTGGCTGGTGGGACATTAATTTAATCACTTGCTTATCAACTATAAACCACACTACATATCCTAAAGTATATAGATAAATCTTGTACTAATACCAGTGAAACTTCAAACATTAGCTGTCTGGCCTGTTAAACTGGATTAATCTCTTTGAAGTGTGATCCAACAGCCTCATTTCTACCTAGCATGCAATATAGGAAGCTCTAGTTTGGTGAAGAGTAGGAGACAAAGTTAAGTTTTATGCACTGACCAGTGCTGAGAACTTAGTAGTAATTTCTGTAGGCAATACAATATTTCTGTAAAGCAAAACAATAGCTCCAAGTAGATTTCTTCCTGGTTGGAAGTCATTTGGAGGAATGGCAGAATGAGACATCTGGGACCAGAATGTATTTTTTTCACATTCATCTTATGTGACATCCTAACTTTTAGTTATTATAAACACAAAGCATTCTTAATGATTAACAAGTATGAAAAATTAAGAATTTTAAAACTGAAAATTGAATACTTGAGAAGTAAAGTTGTATAAGTTCCTTAGAAACAGGACTTTTGCTATTGTATTTTTTATGCAAAGAATTTAATCACTTCCTATTTAAAGTTCACATATTACAGTTTTAAATTACTTAGAATTTTTATGTTTGTAATAAAAAGCTCAATAAATTTTAATAGATATTTTAACTAAAGTGATGAAGAATTCTTAGACGAGTACCCCAATTTATTCTCATGCTATAATATTTTATATTTTCAATACACATACATAGCCTTATGAAAATGATCAAACTCAAATGATTTAAGAAGTGTTAAGTGTGTTTATAATGGCACTTTTTACGTATTTTAGTTTTTCAAGGACTTACGTTGAAACAATAAATTAACTTTAATGTTGCAAAGGTGACTTCCATGTTACTTCTGGCTTGCTAGATTAATAAAATTCATTTATGTTCATATGACGAAAAGTAGATTATCAAGAAGAATGTGAAAACACAAACCATAGACTGGGAGAAAGTATTTGCAAATCATATCTCTAATAAAGGGCTTATATTTATTTAGAGTATATAAAGAACTCCTCTAACTTAATATTAACCATAAATTCAACTTAAAATAAGTACATGCTTATAGAGACATTTTGAAAAGACCCTGAATAGCCAAAGTAATGTTGAAGAAGAAAATCAAAGCTGGAGGCATCATAATTCTAGACTTCAAGTTCTGTTACAAAATTGAAATCATCAAAAGAGTATGGTATTTTTTTTTAAGATTTATTTATTTATTTATTTATTTATTTATTTATTTATTTATTTATTTGTCAGAGAAAATGAGCACAAAGGAGGGGGAGTAGCAGGCAGAGGGAGAAGCAGGCTCCCTGCTGAGTAAGCAGCCCAATTTGGGACTCAGTCCCAGGACCCTGGGATCATGACCTGAGCCAGAAACAGACGCTTAACTGACTGAGCAACTCAGGTGTCCCAAGAGTATGGTATTTGAACAAAAACAGACACATTGATCAATGAAACAGAATAGAGAACCCAGAAATGGATCCTCAACTCTATGGACCCTCAACTAATTTTCAACAAAGCAGGAAAGAATATCCAATGGAAAAAAGACAGTCTCTTCAACAAATGGTGTTGGGAAAACTGGACAGCCACATGCAGAAGAGTGAAACTCAACCACTTTCTTACACCATACACAAAAATAAATTAAAAATTGATGAAAGACCTAAACGTGAGACAAGAATCCATCAGAATCCTAGAAGAGGACACAGGCAGCTACCTCTTTGACCTTGGCCACAGAGACTTCTTGCTTGACATGTCTCCAGAGGCATGGGGAACAAAAGCAAAAATGAACTATTGGACACTTCATCAGGATAAAAGCTTTTGCACAGCAAAGGAAACAGTCAACAAAACTAAAAGGCAACCTATGGAATGGGAGAAGATATCTGCAAATAACACATCAGGTAAAGGGCTAGTATTCAAAATCTTTAAAGAACTTATCAAACTTAACACACAAAAGCCAAAAAATCCAGTCAAGAAATGGACAGAAGGCGTGAACGGACATTTCTCCAAAGAAGACATACAAATGGCTAACAGACACATGAAAATATGCTCAAGATCACTTGACATCAGGGAAATAGAAATCAAAACCACAATGTGAGATACCACCTCATAGCAGTCAGAATGGCAAAAAGTAACAAGTCAGGAAACAAGAGATACTGGCAAGTTGAAAATAGAGCTACCCTTTGACCCAGCACCTGCGTTACTAGGTATTTATCCAAAGGACACAAAAATAGTGATTTGAAGGGACACATGCGCCCCAATGTTTATAGCAGCAGTGTCCACAATTGCCAAAATATGGAAAGAAGCCAGATGTCCATTGATGTATACATTTATGTATACATCATATATGCACATATATACACATACACACACAATGGAATATTACTCAGCCATCAAAAAGAATGATGTGGGTGGAACTATAGGGTATTATGCTAAACGAAATAAATCAGTCAGAGAAAGACAAATACCATATAATTTCACTCATATAAGAAATTAAGAGGGGCGCCTGGGTGGCTCAGTGGGTTAAAGCCTCTGCCTTTGGCTCAGGTCATGATCTCAGGGTCTTGGGATCGAGCCCCGCATTGGACTCCCTGCTCAGCAGGGAGCCTGCTTCCCCCTCTCCCTCTGCCTGCCTCTCTGCCTACTTGTGATCTCTTTCTCTCTGTCAAATAAATAAATAAAATCTTAAAAAAAAAAAAAGCTCATGTGGGATAATAACTGAGTATAAGAGGGAGGGGCTCAAAACAGAATTGAGTGTGTGTGTGTATATTTTAAATACCCTATAAAGTGATGTTGAGTAGATAAATCGAATAATGATAGGCCAAAGAACGGAGCTTAATACCTATATACAGCGGCAATTTATTATGCATTTAGCATCTGTCAACTATGGTACTATAATTTATTTGAAGTATGACTACATTTCTAAAATGGAAATTTGAATTACGAGTTACAAGATGTCTGCAAAAAGCAAAAAAGCAATAGAAAAGATTTTTGTTTTGTTATTGTTATTTTTAAATAATCAGAACCAGTTATCCTTTACTGTCATTTTGCCTCATAGGGGCAGGGCCATTTGATCATGTTTCAGTGGACCATTTATGGCCAGATAAATCTTTGGCATAGCCCTTGACTTCTCTAATTCTTGTTTTCTTTATATGTCCAATGATAGGTTTGTATTATGCCATTAATTTTTCTTGATATATGGAACTTAGTAATTTTCTGTTTTAAAGACCTAAACTTAAAGTGGCATATTTGTGTTCTTTCAAATAAAGTATTTTTCATATAGTTATCACATTAATGAGTATGCTCTGTAACAAAGGATATGAAATAGGAACATATTGAATACTTTTCACTCTATATGTTTATTCTACTTTCAGAAATGTGACAGTACCAGTAGTCTCTTGTGAATTTTTGTGTTGAAACTCTGATTTACCAGTGTGTAATAAAATATATCTAGTTGATATAAATATTTATAATGGAATGGATATTTCACACAGCTATATCTTAATCATAGTCTTATAAACACACGATGACACACAGAGCCCAGGATGAGTACTATTATTAAATCTTTGATTTTTAAATGAAGTTAAAATAATTCATTGCATCTTGTTTTCATAGTTCTTCAGATTATAATAGTACATAAATATTACTTAGAGGAGAAGACTTTCTTTATCATGATTTCTTCCTTAGAAATTATGAAAAGCTTTTTTATGATGCTGGTAAAGTACTTAGCATAGTGTCTGGAACAGAGACAGTGCTGAATACTAATTTTTTTTTAAAGATTTTGTTTGTTTATTAATCTTTGACAGACGAAGAGAAAAAGTGAGCACAAGCAGGGGGAGCAGCAGGCACAGGGAGAGGGACAACCAGACTCCCCAGAGAGCAGGGAGCCTATGTGGGGCTCCATTCCAGGACTCTAAGATCATGACCTGAACCAAAGGCAGATGCTTAACTGACTGTGCCACCCAGGTGCCCCATGGGTTACTATTTTATTATAACTAATAATTTAAACACTAGATCGTTTGCAGCAAAACCTTAAATTTTCCCAATTCTAATTTTGGCATATTTATGTAACCATAGTAGAAAAACATGGATAGATGTTAAATACCAAATATAATAGTAATTTAAATCTTACAGTCTAAATTTCACCTCAGTGCTTTGTATGAAGAAGTAAGTAAATGGCCAGTCTTCAACAAATAAATATACTAGACACCCTTTGTTGGAACAGGTATATGTATCAGTTTTTAAAAAATAATTACTAGGCTTTATTTTTAGAGCATTTTTAGTTTATAGAAATACTGAATAGAAAATAGATTTCCTGTATACTCCCTTCTCATCACCACTTCACAGTTTATTAACATTTTTGGTGATACATTTGTTACAATTGATGGACCAGTATCAGCGGTTATTACTAACTAAAGTTTATAGTTTACGTTATGCTTTGCACTTTGTGTAGTATAGTTTTTTTGGGTTTTGAAAAAGTCACAATGTCATACATCATATGTCATTACAATAGTTTACACACTGTTTTCTAGTCCTATATATTTTGATTTTTATTCAATACTTAGTGCCTTTCTTATGAAGTCAATTGAATCTTCCTTAATTTCTTTTCTTGCTTTCTATCAAGAAATCTTTTTCTTTCCATTTCTGAAATCTTCAAATGTGTATGAATTCTGTGTACTGAAGCTCCTGTATATTTGACTGTGGTTATATATCAGCAATATATCCCTGTAATACTTACACTGAAAAGTTTATAAGGACTTACACTGAAGGGTTGAAATGAGGTTGTACTTCTGAATATTAAGAATGCTAGGATAAAAACTTAGATTAATTAATTTCATTTATATAATTTCATATTCACAAAATCATTAAAACCCCTCATCCTAATAAAACATCTATTTATTCAGGAATCAATAATTTCTAGTTACTGTGGTGGGTGTTTTAATGTGTTATCTACAGCTCTTGGGGTCTTGCAGGATGTGTTTGCAAATCTTACTGATAAGGAAACCAGTGCTTATAAATATTAAGTAATGTGTCCAAAGTCCTACAAAACACTAAAATTCAGTGGATATGCCTGATTTCAGGACCTCTTAACTTTATATTATACCATGAAAAATATTATTGTTATATAAAAGGAGAAGTGAAAATGAGCAAGTGGAGGGGGAGAGGAGAATGAGAAGGAGGTGGAGAATAACAGGAAGAAGAAGAATCAGGAAAAGGACAGAAGAGAAAAAAAGAGGAAGAGGAAGTAGAAGGAACCTTATTATTCACACTGATTATACTCATCCCATTTCAGGAAGATCTTTAATTTTGAGTTTATAAAGATGTGTCTGAATCTATGAAATCATTTAAAAGTATACTAACCATTTGCATTGTCTTTGAAAATTACCCTGCTGAATTCCCGAGTAATGTCAATTGAATTTTCCCATAACAGAACGTAGGTTGGCTGCTCGATAAACCAGAGCTCTCAGTAATTCCTCTCAGAAACGTTTCCTTTTTAGTTCTTATTTTCTAGAGACAGGAGAGGATCTTTAAACCATGACATATTATTTTTGTATTTCTTCTTTAAAATATTATGCTCTATTTATGCTCCTTCTCTTTTCCTCCCTTATTGAGCCCCCTTGTGGTATGTATCTGTAACTTGTCCTTTGGGACAGCTTTTTAAAGGCCTAACATTTAATACACAGTAGTTATTTCCTGAGTGAATTATGGAATTATGTTGCATTTTAAAATTTTATAATTTGTTTGAAAATGTAGTTCAGTGTAAAAGGAAAAAATGGTACAACTTTTTTTAGGTATTTTTTACTTGTTAAATACATAACTATATATGCGTGTACATAAGGCTTTTCAGTATATATGATGCTTCTTTTGTTGAAAAGGCATACAACCATCTATGTACATATATACATACAACAATTAGATAACTAACTAATTGTTAAGATAACTAATTGTTAAGATAATTGTAAGATAATTGTTAAGATAATTGTTAAGATAACTAATTGTTAACATAACTAACAATTAGTTAGTACTAAATATTTATAAATTAAAGATATTATTAAAAATGTTAAGATTGTAAAATGGTTAGGTAAAATAGAAGTTTAAATGGGGTATGTTTTGGCTAGCTTTGATTCAGTTACAAAAGGAAAACCATTTTTGAGCTGTGAGCTGTTACCAACTATGAGCTGTTACCAACTTTCTTTCTTTCTTTCTTTTTTTTTTTTTTTTTTAGGTTAACAGACATTAGAATCATTAAAGCTACCTGTATGATATAAGTCATAGAATGGCCTGAGGAAATCTATGTCTTAGCAAACATAAAGAGTACCATTACACAGAATGAAAAAAGATCAGATTGGTAAGTATGTTATTTGCTAGTAAATCTAACGTCTTTCAGCGTTTCTGACTTCTTTCCCCACTGCTCTTTCTAGTTCTCCACCTGGGTTGTGTTCCCAAAGAGCCTTGCTTACAAATGCCAATACCTTTACTTTTATCACTTACTATTTAAAATTTTAAGTTATTTTTTCAAAGTATTTCAAAATTCAAAGACATGATTTCTATGGGCAGGATTTTTATGCTCCTCTTGAGCAGTGGAAGGTTCTTATACTTATTCAGTGCATTGTAATTAAGTATGGATTTGGAACTAAGGTGCCAGACATTTATAGGGGTACCTTTATAGGTAAGCAAGGCTCTCATGGAGCTTACTGTATGAGAATGCAATAGTGATGGATCTTATTCCATGAGAAGGCAGAGAAATATGAAATATCAAAGTATATTGCATATAGTAAGCTTAAATATTGTGTTCTGAAGTTCTGCTCTTATTCATGTGTAGGTTAATGTATATATGTTCTGGGTCACAATAAAAAAAAAAAAAACTTACTGTGGGTCATGTTGAAAACATTTGAATATCACCATAAGATACCCTGATGGAGAATGTGCTCCAGATTAGAGAAAAGGCAGAATAAAGTTATGTAAACTCTTATGCTAGGAGTCAAAATTAGAATGTTTCCAAGACATGCTGCAGCAGAGGATATTACTTATTATGCTCTTCAAGAGTATTGAAAGTCTGTGGTTTCCTTTTGAATTTTAAATGCATTATCATTTGATAGTTCATGTCTTTCCTGTTGGTGGCACTGTGCACATAGGAGTTAAGAACTTATGGGAGAGGACACTTTATTTATAGCTATAAATTCACCACTTGAATGATGCCTGTCATGTTTTAAATTCTGGAGCAGCACTTTATAACTCTCAGAACCACGATGTCTAATATTTTCTAAAATATGTTTCTGCGATATCCCTTGCTTAATACTCGCTGCCAATTTTCAGATTTCTCTGAATTTAGCTGAACTACTTTTTAAACATTACTGAATACTGATTGTCTAATTTCTCATCAAGTATTGGGCAAAAAATATTTGCTGTTGGGTATTTTAGGCTTCTACCCATGACATGGTCTGTCTTAACCATAGCTAGCAATAATTGCAAGAGGCGGTCTTTAAAATCCATGAAGAAACATAAACTTTGTGATCTATTTAGATGCTTTATCAATTCCCTTTTATAGTTTTTCATTTATGATATGTTTTTGTAGCAAGGAAACCATGCTGAAAACAGAGTTGGAAGCAGGGAAGACAACAATATTGAAAATGTTTTCTAGAGTCTCAAGGTCTTTTAATGAATAGGTAGCCCTCAAGTTAGATAAAATAGGATAAAAGGAATTGATCTGATGCAGCTAATTCATATAATGATGAAACACTGAGATTCAAGCAAAATAGAAGCAAATATTTATACAATAGAAGAGGTCATCTCAAATGAACAGTACCCTTAAATGAAGGATTTAGACAAGTATTATTACTCATCGCAAATGGTATTTGGTTGTGAATATCTGCTACTGGACCTTAAAACAATACAGATATCTACCCATAATATCAACATCACATTAGTACATTGTCAAATACAAACAAGCATGTTGATCCTGAATTGAGGATCACATTAACAGATTAAAGGGAACACCAGATTCTTCAGTCTATCTATGAGCATTACAATTTAAAGCTTTTATAGCAAAAGTTTTTACTCTTTATTTACTTTAATCATTTCAGTCCATGTACAAACCACTTGTAAATTTTCTTTGACTTTTAACAAAGTCAGTTGGCTCATATAAAAAATATTTTCCAGTATCCAAGCTGCTTTAAGTGCAAATAAAAGAAAATCCCACTTAAAACCTCCTCTTTTTCACAAGGCAAATGAGCAGCGCAGATAAAACCTAAGTTATGTGACAAAAAAGAAAAAATATATCATATATCACTATGTCCTACCAAAGCTCTTATTTTGTAATTTTTAACACAATTACATACCTTTTCATGTTAATATCAAGGTCACCAAATTACAAGTCATGAAAACATAATGGCATATCAGTGCTTAATTATGTATTATTGCATTTTCTAGAAAGTGATATTGAATAATCTGCAATTATATTAACTCATTTTTATGTATCTTAGAAAATAATGTTGATTCCTACCTTCACCATCACCAATGAATGGTAAGATGGATACTCAGATAAGACGATGCTGACATGATTTTGAATAGAACATCAATAAAATCCTTAAGAAAAATACAGGGTAGATGATGTTTGATTTTCATACTCTTCCCAGTCGATTAAATATCTTCTTTTTTCAATGCAATTACATTCAATGAAAATAAACTAAATTCCACTATCTCTAATTGCCATTCTGAAGGTAAATTTCTCTAGTTATTTAATCATCAGACTCATGTTTGGTGTTCTTTTCACTGCCCTCCCATTTTTTTATTAATATACTTTAGTTTTTAGATTATATATACTTGTAGTTTTGAGATTCATGGCAAACAGTGGAAAATACAGAGTTCCCACACACTTCCTTCCTCAACATACATAGCCTCCCTCATCAATAACATCCCAGACCAGAATGTTACATTTGTTACAATTGCTGAAGCTAAGTTGACATGTCATTATCACCCAAAATCCATAGTTTACATTAGGTTTCACTCTTGGTGGAATGCATTCTATGGGCCTGACAAAAGTATATTGATATATATCCATCATTACAGTATTGTACAGAATATTTTCACTCTCCCCAAATCCTGTGTTCCCCCTACTCATGCCTCCTTAACAACTCCTGGAAAAATGTTTATTTTTTTTCTTTTTTCTTTTTTCTTTTCTTTTCTTTTCTTTTCTTTTCTTTTCTTTTCTCTTTTCTTTTCTTTCTTTCTTTCTTTCTTTCTTTCTTTCTTTCTTTCTTTCTTTCTTTCTTTCTTTCTCTTTCTTTTTCTTTTTCTTTTTCTTTTTCTTTCTTTCTTTCCTTTTCTTTCCTTTTCTTTCCTTTTCTTTCCTGTCTCTGCCTTGTCTTTTCCAGAAGATCATATAGTTGGAATCATAGAGTAAGTAGCCTTATCCGATTGGATTCTTTGACTTAGCAATGTACATGTAGGTTTCTTCCTTGTCTTTTCATGGCTTGATCATTTCCTTTTAGCACTAAGTAATAATGTCTGGATATATCACAGTTTACTTATCCATCCACATACTGAAGGATATCTTGTTGCTTCCAAGTTTTGGTGATTGTGAATAAAGCTGCTATAAATATCTGTGTGCATGTTTTGTGTAGACATGAGTTTTCATTTCTGTTTGGCGTATGTCAAGGAGTACAATCATTTAGTAAGAGTGTTTAGTTTTGTCAGGAAGTATGAAATTGTCTTCTAAAGTGGCTGTGCCATTTTGTACTCCCACTAGCAATGGATGAAAGTTCCTTTTGCTCTATAGCCTCGCCAGTGTTTGCTGTTGTTGGCCATTCTGTCGAATAAATAGTGGTATTTCATCATTTTATTTTGTAGTTTCCTAATGATGTATGCTTTTAAACATGTGTAATTTTGTATGCTTCATATGTTTATTTGATATCTGTATAATGTCTTTGGTGAAGTGTCTGTTCGGTTCTCTTGCCATTTTTAAGTTTAGTTGTTCATTTTCTTATTGTCGAATGTTAAGAATTCTTTGTGCATTTGGGGTAACAGCTCTTTTTCAGATATGCCTTTTGCAAGTATTTTCTCCCAGTCTTTGGCTTGTCTTCTAATTCTTGTGACTCCAGTTTTTTATTAAGGAAGCTAATATCTGTTGAATGACAAAAAATGATCAGTATTGAGGAGGTGGAGCATAAAGAGGATTGTGGACTGGTTTGCTTAGTTTCAGTTCCATTCTATTCCAATTCAAGATGTTGGAATTAAGAACAGCATTTTTCAGATTCCATTTCAGGTAGGATTCTTTGGACAAAATTGGTCCATCAAGAAAATACTTTATTTTCCTAGATATTTTTTTTAAATTTAAATTCAATCAGCCAACATCATTAGTTTCAGATGTAGAGTTCAGTAATTCATCAGCTGTGTATAACACCCAGTGCTCATCACATTAACAAACCAGGAAACAACAAATGTTGGTGTGGATGCGGAAAAAGAAAATACTTTCACATGAGATTTGATGGCAGAAAAAGTCAGAAGCAGCTTTTGTCACTGGTGAAGTTAGCAGGGAGATCATGATTTGTCAGCGTTTACATACAATGACAGTAGTTGGGCTCTGTATCCCCTTCTTGATGGGCATGAGAGTCAGGTTGTGGGGCAATAGAGGTATCAGAAACAACACCCTAACAACAGATCTTATGGAGTAAATGGTGTGACTTCAACTTACTGGTCCAGTGGTAGCCCCTGAGGACCTTGTGATAATTTCATAAGTATCTACTATGGATGTTAATTTCCATAAGACATCTCTAATCCTTTTATACTTATCTATTACCTGGTTAAATATTTATAAGTATCTCATACCTGGTAATAATTAATGATTATTGAAATAACTGATTTTTTTTTTTACTGAACATTTTTCAGTTATTAAATTATATATAATGGTTAAAATACAAACATTTCAACATGTTTTGTGGATCTCCTATTGTATAACAGTGATTTTATTGTATGGGTGAAAATCTTTGTTTTAAAGAACTTAGAGTCTATTTGGATAGTTAAGACCTAATTTAACAACATTAAGTAACAAAGCAAAATTAAATTAGGGTATTAGAATTCCAGGCTAGAAAGTTTCTTCAATTTTTTTTTTTTTTTTCAAATTAATTGCAAAAACTGGAAGGCAGTATGTGTTGCTGGAAGACCAAACCATGCCTTCCTGTAACAGCTTGGTGCTTTAGTATTCTCTCACTATTTTGACTGTTAGAACCTTTAGAATTGAAAAAAGCCAATGAAGTAATGGTGTATGGCTGTCACTATAAACAAAAATGACAGTTTTGTGCACTTGGATTATTCAATCACAATTTTGGTGTCCTAATTCCTTCTTTCCATGTCTGATTATGATATTCTATTTGACATCCTCCATTCTAACTCTTAGTTCACATCTGAGTCTTTATTAAATTCAGATTAATAGTATAGTAATTTCTTGGCCTAGTTTGAAAATACTTTTCCTCTTTAATTGTATTAAGGGTAGTCTAAATTGGGCCATTCATATTTTTATTTCTTCTTCTGAACAACACTAAAATCTTTTGGACAGATGGAAAAATAGAGTATGTAGGAAGTCTGCTTACCTGCCTGCTAACATGGCTCTTAGAAAAAAATAGAGTTATTTTAATAAAGAAAAATGTGAGGAAGGACAGTTTGTCTTTATTGATAGCATCCGCTATAATAATGCTTACTCATTCATCTGTTCCTCATTTATTTAGATATGTTGATCAACCAGTGAAAAAAATTCTACATACATTTCATGTGCCTCTGGACTTTAGATTCTAGAGGGGAATAAAGACATTATATCAGTAGTTACAAATCAGGCAAGGATGGAAAATGAAAGAAACAGTTAAGAAATTTGTAGAAAAACCTAACTTAATGTAATTCATCAGAGATATACTCTGAGAGTGCGACATTGCATTAGTGAAGATTGGAGTCAGAATAGTGTGTGTGTCCCTTTCAGCAAATCAAAAGATGCCTGTTGTGTTTGTAGTAGCAAAGCTTGTAAGGGAGGGCTTAACATGAGATTGGGCTAGATAGGAAGTCTGAGAACAGACCATTAAGGGCTTTATAAGACAAATGTAGGGATTTAACATGGCACTTAAGTATAATTAAAAATCGTAGGGAGATATTCAGGGAAGTTACACGATCAAATTTGAGTTAATTTTGATAGCCCTGCAGAAAAAGGAGATAAAATATCAATTAAGAAACTAAGAAATTAAGGCAGAGGTTAGAAAGGTTGTAATAAGTCATGGTGGCTAAGCTGTTTAGAAATCTAGAGCAGATTGGGAAATAATTTAAGAAGTAAATGCTTTGAACCTAAAACTGCTCTAAAAATTAAAGTATTTAAATAAGGAAACAGATATGCTTGCTGGCTGCCTGGCTAGACAGACCTCCAGGAGGACAAGGGAGATACTTTGTACTTCTCTGCAAACTCCACCATGCCCTGCACTTGGATAACTCTCAAAAGATAACTCAGGATTGGGAAGGTGGTGGAGTAGGAGGACCCTAGGCTCACTTTGTCTCCTGGATACAACTAGACAACGCTCTTCAGTGTAAATAACCCAGAAATTAGTTAAAGACTGGCAGAATAAACTCTATAACTAAACAAAGAGAAGAGGCCACATCAAAGAGGTAGGAAGGGTGGAAACTCTGGATCAGGAACTAAATGCATTCACAAGACTGTCGGAGGGACACTGCAGGCATAGAGACTGAGGAGAAACAGACCCTTACAATGGGGAGCCCACACTGGGAAGATGAGTCCCCATAACATTTGGCTTTGAAAACCAGAGGGGCCAAATTTTGTGAGTTCTTAAACCTGTGGGACTTAAAACCTGGAATAAAAAAAAAAAAAAAAAAAATCAACAGGCTATGCTCTGGGAGAGCTGGGAGGGTGAGTTCCCACCCTTAAAAACACAGCACAACAAATAGCCAGGGGAAATACAGCTAGAAGTAGCCATTTGAAAGGTGCCTGGGGCATACAGGAGGGAGTTATTTACTAATCTCAGAGTGTGTCCTGAAGGGACAGAAATCTCTGGGTAACTCCTCCAGGAACAAAGGAACTGGCAGGTGCCATTTCCTTCCTATGCTCCCAGCACAAACACACCAGCCAGCTGTGGGACTTGCTACCTAACTTGCTAGTACTGTTGCCCTCTCTCCCAGCCCCCATGCTGTGCTTTCATCATTTCAACTCTTCTGACAGCTATCTCAGTCTTATTGCTGCAGGACCCATTCCACAGAGGACCAGGGGGCTCAGACCTTGCTAGTAGCACCAGTGCTGCACTGTACCACTCCCCCACACTGTGCTTTGGTGGATCTGCCTTCTCGAATATGTACTCGGCCAGAGCCCATACAGGATAGACCTGGAGGCCTGGCACTGTACAAGCAGCCCCGACGGTGGCTAGTACCACTCCAAAGTGACTCTTGCTCCTGAAAGAGGGAAAGATAACCACACACACCAGTCAGAGGGAGGCCCTAGCAATGGTCTGGAGGCAGACAAATGAATTGACTGTAGGCCACACCTACCAATGCAAACTTCTTAGAGAACAACTCAGAGAAAGCACCCTGCAGTTTGGTGCTATTGCATTTCTGTCAAACACCTGTTATGACTCAAATCAAGCCCAAGGTGTTCCCAGACCAGCTCACTAACATGATAGGGGCCAAACACTGCCTACAACAGGCAAAGAGAGCCATTAGTCTGAAGGAAAAAGTGTCTTAGCCACACAGCAGGGTGTATGCCTTGCACATAGGAGACACCCCTGAGAAGTGTAAGGTTCTGGTGAACAGGGGATACTGCACAGCAAGGCACTACAGGACCTCTTTTTCATAAGGCCATTACTTTCAAGTACAGGAGACATAATTGTCTTTCCTAACACAGAGAAACAGGCACATAGAGTTAGACAAAATGAAGAGACAGAGGATTATGTCCCAAATGAAAAATCAGGACAAAAATCACAGCAGAAGACTTAAAAAATGGAGATTAGTAATATGCCTGATAGAGAATTTAAAGTAATGATCATAAAGATACTCCCTGGACTTAAGAGTGGTGGGCATCAGTAAGACCCTTAACAGTGAGATAAAAAAAACAAAACAAAACAGAGATGAAGAACATTATAAATGAAATTAAAAATACACTAGATGGAATAAATAGTAGTAGATGAAGCAGAAGAACAAATCAGTGACCTGGGGGACAGAGTAATGGAAAGTAATTAAGCTGAGAAGGTGAGAGAAAAAAGTTATGCAAAATGAGACTAGACCTAAGGAAATCAGAAACACCATCAAGCACTATAAATTTTCCAGAAGGGGGAGAAAGAGAAAAGGGGGCAGAAAACATATTTGAAGAAATAATAGCTGGAAACTTCTTGAATCTAGGGAGGAAAAAGAAATCCAGATCCAGAAATTATTGTAAAGGAAGTATATCTTTTTTCAGGATTAAAGGAGAATGTTGTTGGGAATCTTTGGAGCTTGGCATAGGGACTCGAAAAAAGCCAATATAATTAACATAACAAGTATGTTACTTATACTGGAATTAAAATAAAAAACTTAATAAAAAATAAAACATAAAAAACAAACACTAAGACATTGAGGATAGTTCCCCAAGAATTAAGCAATCAATCTGTGGTAGAACTACCAAGGTAACTGGCCAAGCCAAGGTGGTAAAAATTGAAAAGTACAATCCAGGTACATGTGAAGCCTTGATTTGATATTGGTAGTATTTGGGTAAGGTTTCCAAATATGTTCATGTGAATGAGTTCTGGCCCTTTTCTCAAGACTTGGCAATGAGCAATACTATCTCAATACTGAATGCCATTTTTAAGATTGTTTCATGAGGCTCCACTAAAAAGAAGCATAGATGCTTAAGGTTTTGAGGACTTGATAGTTCCATTATCTCAATGGAATGTGTCCCTTTAAAAGCCAATAGATTAGAATTTTTCAAGAAGAATGACAGGCTAAATTCTGGCAAATGCTACTGAGAGATTAAATAACAGAATAAATTATGTACTTTAGATTTGGCTAAAGGAAGGATAGGATTTTCAAAGGGTCAAGACAAAAGCAAATGTTTTCAGGGAAAGAAGGGGATAATCTGAAGAAAGTTACAAGAATCCAACTGGAATCTGATTGCTTAGCAGCAATATTGATACTAGAATACAGTGGATACTATAGTACATCCCTAGGTTCCTGAGGATGATTTTCTAAGGTAAAATTATGTAAGCAGTCAGTCTTCTGTTTAGTTTTTTTCTTAGATTTTTAGAGACTCAAAATTTTGGATATTCATTTTTCTTAGGAAGTTTCTTCAGCAAGCATGCAACAGAACAAAGTTGCAAATCAAAAAAAGTTGAGTGGAAAGAATTTCAAGATGATATTATGTAATTGATCTAGAAAACAAGAGGTACAATTTAGAACACAAAGTCAATAAATTTTCAAAAATGATGTTTTTAAGACCATTATGGATTTTAGTCTACAAAGAAAATAAACAAGTACTAGAAATTATTGGTGATGTAGGAAAGGAAGTCTATAATATTTTTTCAGGATTAAAGGAGAAGGTAGTGGGGAATGTTTAGAGCTTGGCACAGGGACTTGAAAAAACTATGGTGCAAATGTAAAGGAAATAATAGAGATTTGGAGCAATGGCAGACTCTAAGAAGTTAGAACATTTTATTTAATAGACTAATGTTGCATCACTGAAAATTAGCAAAGGAAATGAGTTAGCTCTGTGTTGAACAATATTTCCGTTATAATGTAAATATGACTTATTTACTTTCAACTTTTAGATTGAACCTATTGAACCTATTGATAGAGCATAGGGGAATTGATTATGGTCTCAAAATAAGAATGTTATTATCTCATAAAATAAATTTATAAGTAAATAAATATGAAGTAATAATTGAAAGAAATTTCAAAGTGAAAATGTGTAGAGATGGAGAAAGAAAGGAGAAGATGCTATCATTTTTTCCCTAAAAGTAGACTTAGAAAAGCAAGGTGGAAGTAGAAAATACATATGTTAACATACGTTAGTAGTGAAGCTGGAGAGAGATGTGGGAGTGAAGAGGCTGAAAATAAGATAATTTTGGGGGGTATTTTTGTTTTCTGTTTTATTTTTTGCAGAGAAAAGCATGTTAGTGTAATGGCATGTTTGAGTGAGGAAAGGACAATTGAAAAGAAACGAGAGAGCAAACCACCTAAGGGCAATCCTTTGGAGAAATTTTGAAAAAGGGAATTTGGAGCATTTTAGATTTTCCCATTAACATATATAGCAGCCAAACAAACTGGATACTATAAAAAATCATTTTGTTTAAAGTCGATTGGATTGTCTTAGTGAAAAGAAATGTAAATTATTTTTACCATATGGTTCAGTAAGAGTATTCCATATCAAAATATAGCAAATACAATTGGATACATTATGCTTTGAGGAAACCATTTGATATATGTGGACCTAACTTATGAATATAAGGGTAGAGATAAAACTTTTTTTTAAGAGATTTTATTTATTTATTTGAGAGAGAAAGAGAGAGAGGGAGAGGGAAGAGGGAGAGTGAGAGGCGGAAGCAGACTCCCTGCTGAGCAGAGAGCCAGACCCAGAGAGTCCCAGGACCCTGAGATCATGACCTGAGCTGCAGGCAGACACTTAACCAACGCATGCACACCATGGGTAGAATTAAATTGTGTAAATAGTGATATAGCAATGTCATACTGTAACTCATATCTACCTACTATACCTCCAAGAGTCTTATTATTTCAAATCACTATACTTTTTTATAATTAAAAATTAAAAACATACGGAAAAGTACACAACTATCAATATAGCTGGGTTTATCTTTGTAATGTAAAAGAATTTGTGCAACCTCCACATAGGGTGTGAACCAGAATTTTATGAGTACTTGAGAAGCTCATTTTACATTGCTTCCCAGTCCCTAATCTTGCATGTCTGCTTTCTAATTATTTTGACTTCTAACGAACTATTATTGGCCTCTTGTTAAGCCTAATGGAATCATATAGGTGTACTTTTGTGTACCTGGATGCATTTCTTTCTTTCTTTTTTTTTTAAGATTTTTTTTTATTTATTAATTTGAGAGAGATACAGAGAAACAGAGAGAGCACAGGCAGGGGGAGAGGCAGAGGGAGAGGGAGAAGCAGGCTCCCCGCCTAGCTGGGACCCCCAACTAGGGGCTCAATCCCAGGACCTGGAGATCATGACCTGAGCCTAAGGCCGACTCTTAACCATATGAGCCACCCATGCGCCCCTTGGATTCATTTCTTAATCATTATTTTTGGGAGACTTTCTTATGCTGTTACATGCTAAGATTCTTAATTTATTTTCATTGTTGTGTAGTGATCCATAGTATAAATATACCACAGTTTATATTTTCTAGTAGACAAGTGAGTTGCTTCCAGTATAGAGATGTTATGAATAATGTTACTGTGAATATGCTTATACATATCTTTTGGTGCATATTTCTGTTGGATGTAACTCAGGAGTGGAAATGCTTGTTCAAACAAATTTAGTAGAAAATACTTAATTTTTTCGAAAGTGATTTAAGTAAAACACATTATAACTGGAAAAATATGAAAGTCTACATTTTTCTACATTCTAACCACCATTTGCATTGTCAGTCTATTTAATATTAGATGTTCTAGTATGAGGGTAGTGTTAGCTTATTGTTTTAATTTTATTTTAATGATTATTAATGAAGTTGAGTACTGTTCCATAATATGTTGGCCATTTGCTTAATATCTTTTGTGAACTGCATACTCAATTTTTATATATCTGTTTCTTTGGGATAATATGTCTTTTCTTATTTATTTTAGAGTTCTTTCTATTTTTACTGGATAGAATTTGCAAATCTTACTCTGTCATTTACTTTTTCATATTGTTAATTGGGTTTTGATGAATAGAATATTTCAAATTTTATAGAGTAAAATTGTCAATACTTTCTGTATGTGTGTGCTTATGCATGTATCCATGTGTAGTTTCACATATATATAATTCAATTACAATTTATTTTGATCTGTTATATGAGAGAGAATTCAAGTTTTTATTTTTCTTATAAATCAAGGCACAAAAAAACTTTTTTTTTTTTTAAGATTTTATTTATTTGACACAGAGGAGAGAGATCACAAGTAGGCAGAGAGGCAGGCAGAGAGAGGAGGAAGCAAGCTCCCTGCTGAGCAGAGAGCTCGATGCGGGGCTCGATCCCAGGACCCTGAGATCATGACCTGAGCTGAAGGCAGAGGCTTTAACCCACTGAACCACCCAGGTGCCCCACAAAAAAACTTTTTTGAAAGGGTTTGTGTTATTACTGCATCACTGTGATTTGTGGTGTGTACCAAGCAGCAGTGATAAGCAATGATAAGCACCACACCTTTGCAACTATTCAACTCTCCCATAACAGTGTGAAAATTGTCATAGATAAAACATAAATAAAAAATGTGGCTGATTCACTACAGATATTGAAAATTTGTTATTTTATTTTCATATGCAGTGAAGATTGAGTATTCCTTTTTGTGTAATAATTGGCATTATTTCTTTCTTAAATATTTGATAGAATTTTCCAAAGAAGCCATTGTGGCCTGGAAGATTTTGTTGTGGGAAGATTTTTAATTATGAATTCAAGTTACCTAATAGAAATGGGTCATTTGGACTATGTTTCCTCATTCTCTTTTGGGAATTTATTTCCATAGATTTATACATTTAATAAACTTTTAATAAATTTAACGAAGTATAAATTTCTTGTTCATTTCAATAAAGTCAACTATATTGTTATAAATATTTTCATAATATTCTCTTATTAATGTTTTCTTGCCCAAGGATCTGTAGTTATAACCCATCTTTTATTCCTGATATTATTAACTTTTCTTTTTTTATGTGATCAACTTTTTGGGGATTTTTCAAAAGAAACACTTTATTTTCATTTATTTCTCTACTTATTTTCTTTATATGTTAATTTGTGTTTCTGTCTTTATTATTTCTTTATATTCTTTTACTTTGATTTTAATTTTCTGTTTTTTATTTTATGGTGAAACTTAGATCACTGATTTTATATAATCCTTAATGTAATTTACATAACTCAAAGCTTTACATTCCTTTTTAATAACTTTTGCAGCATCTCACCCATTTTGATATGTTGTGTTTTTATTTTTACTCAATTCAAAATATTTTATAATTTGCCTAGTGATTTATTCTTTGGTCTAAAGTTTATTTAGAGATATGTTTGTGGATAGTCCAGATACAGTTCTATTTTAGACTTCTAATTCTCTGAAAGCAGTTCTGTTATTATCAGAGCACAAACTTTGTATTACTTTCATCCTTTCCAATTTATTGCTTTAGACAAAACATGGTCTGAATTGTTGAGTGTTCCACAGTACTTGAAAATAATCTGGTTGCTGCTGCTGTTGGGTACAGTATTCTATAAAGGCCAATTAGGTCTAATAAAGCAATTTCTATTTTCAGGTTTCCTTTTACTAACTTTTCTATCTATTTGTTCTATCAGTTACTTCTATTGAAGTGTTAAAAGCTTTAACTATGGTTGGGATTTATGCATTTCTCCTTTCTATTCAGTCAATTTTTGCTTCATATATATGAGGTTCTGTTAGGGGCATATATAGGACCATTGCTACTTCTTGATGAACTGGCCCCTTTTTATTAGGAAATATTTCTCTCTATCACTAATGATATTGCTTGTCCTGAAGATTATCATGTCTGTTATTAATATAGTTATTCCTGGTTTTTATTTATTTTTCAGGATTTTTAATCTTAAAATTCAAAAACTTTTTCAATTGGCTTAATTTTAACAAATGGTGTATTTATATTTAAGGCACATTTCTTGTAACCAGTATATAATTGGATGTTTTAGACAATCTTATCTATTCCAACAGTCCCTTTTAAGTTGATTGGATTTAAATACGTCATATTGTTTTATATGTCCTAAATGTCCACTATATTCTTCACATTTTCTTCTTTTTGGTGATACATTTTATATTAATTGAACATTTGTTTGTGTTCCATTTTTTCTTTTATTATCTTACTACATATACTACTTTTTTATTTATTATTGGTTAATCTCAGGTGTGCATTATGCAGCTTATCAGTTTATCTTCAAGTTATTATATAGCCTTTCACCTATAACATGAGACCCTTATAATAATAGTATAGTTCATTTCCTTTCTACTCTCCTTCATGCTATTGCTGTCTTACATTTTTCTTCTATATATTTATAAACATCAAAATATAATGCTGTCATTTTTGCTTGAAAATCAGTTATCTGCTATAGAAATTATAAATGAGAAAACAAAATTTTATGTATCTACTCGCATATTTACCATTTCTGACCTTCTTTACTCTTTAGTGCAGATACAAGTTTCCATCTTTTATCTTCTTCTGCTGAAGATCTTTTAATAGTGCTTTTGGTGCACAGACATCGCTAATGAATTATCATTTTTTTATCTGAAAATCAGTTTTTATTTTATCTTCATCTTTGAATGATATTTTCTTTAAAGATGCCATTCTATTACATTTTTGATTTGCGCAGTTTCTAATGGCAAGTTTGCAATAATTCTTACCTATGTCCCTCTCTATGTGATATTTTTTCCTTTAGCTATTTTTAAGATGTTTGGTATCGTATGTTTTCAGCAACTTAATTATGATGTGCTTTTGTTGGAGGAAGGAGAAGGAGGCTAATTCCTGTGTGGATGTTTATCTTCTTTGGGACTTACTCAGTTTTTTGAGTTTGTTGATACCTATTTTCTTTAAGTTTGGGAAAATTTTGGCCACTTAAAAAAAAAAAAAACATTTCTTCTCTATCATCTTTCTCTCTTCCTTTTCCGGGACAATAATTATCCATATGTTAGACCATTTTTTTCAGGCTTTATTCTCTATAATGTTTTATAGATATTTTCTTCTACAATGCTTTAATAAGTTCAAATATTATATTTCCGATCCATGCGGTTCTTCTTATTTTTTCTACTTTTCTCTGCATTATGTTTATGTCTCCTTTCAAATAAGTGTGTGCATTTGTAATAGCTATTTTAACATTTCATCTAGTAGTTCCATTATTTCTATTATTCAGTGGCTTTTTTCTGTTGACTGTTTTTGGGTTGAATTTCCCACTTGTTTGTATGACTGGTGATTTGTATCATGTTAGAGATAGTAGATACTGAAATTTAAAAATGTCTGGGTTTTTATGTCCTTTAAGAAGTGTTCAATTTTGTTTTGACAAGCATATATGGGTAAACATGATACCTCTGAGTCATGTTTTATGCTAAACAAGAGTATATTTTAGCTACTTTTCACTTTATACTCAGGCTAGATTCTTCTGTGATCTATACTGCATGATCACATAATTACATGTTGCTGGATTATTTTACATTTATTTTTGTAAGATTATTATTATACTGGTATGAGATTTTGGTTATCCTGTATACAGATATTTCTATGAAGCATTTCTGCATTTCCATATTTTGAAAATGTTTATTGTCAGTTTTTCTTCTTTGAGTACTTATCAACAGTTGCCTATGAAGCCTACAGGACTGAAATTTTTATAAATAAATACATAAATACATAAATAAATAAATGTTTTTTATGAGAGAGAGGAGGAGAAGGGGGAGGGCAGAGGGAGAGAGAAAATATTAAGGAGGCTCCATGCTTAGCACAGAGCCTGACATAGGGCTCAGTCTTACAACCCTGAGATCATGACCTGAGCCAAAATCAGGTGTCGTGCGCTTAACCGACTGAGCCAGACCCTCCTTTAAATATATTTTTAATTTCAGTTTGTTTAATGGCTTCATGATTATTCCAGTTTTTAATTTCATATTTATTAATAGACATATAGACAAATACACAGTTCTATTTGGATACATCCACATATCTATGTACATCTACTTTTTAGACTCAGTTCTGTTTCATTGATTCCTGTGTATATTTTCTTGTCAAGGTTATACTCCCTTGATTACTCTAGCTTTGTTTAAATGACTTGAAATCAGATCGTGTCTTTTGACTATACTCTTCTTTATAATAATATTTTGAAAATTCTAGCTATTTGCTTTTATTTTTGTGCAATAGGCAAAGTGGAATACTATTATTGGAATGCTATTATTGAATATTATTATTGGTAGACTGATTAAGGAAAACTGTAAATTATAAGTTTTAAGACAGCCACTAAAATTTTTTAAGCAGATATGAGTAATAGGCCAATTATAGAGATAAGATGGAATCATTAAAAATACTTAATGAATATAAATGTAGGAAGAAAATAAAGAAAATTATGAAAAAATTTTAAAAAGAGAACAATTAGCAAGATGATATATTTTAAATTAGCCATATACAATTAGTTTAAATGTAAGTGGTCTAAGGGCATCAGTTAAAAGACAAAGAATGCCAAATTTAATATGAAATTCATACTTAGGTATATGCAATTAGTAGAAAACACTCTCAAAATACAAACACATAGAAAGGTCAAAAACTATGAGATGGATTTTATTTATTTATTATTTGAGAAAGAGAGAATGAGAGAGAAAGAGAGAGAGCACATGAGAGGGGAGGAGGGTCAGAGGGAGAAGCAGACTTCCCACAGAGCAAGGAGCCCAATGCAGGACTTGATCCTGGAACTTCATGATCATGACCTGAGCGGAAGGCAGTTGCTTAACCAACTGAACCACACAGGCACCCCCCTCCCCCCAGGGCTCTTCTAATGGACCACTTTCCTGCCTTTGCCTCTGCTGAAATAAAGAATCCTCAACTCTATGGCCAACTAATCTTTGACAAAGCAGGAAAGAATATCCAATGGAAAAAGGACAGTCTCTTCAACAAATGATTCTGGGAAAATTGGACAGCCAAATGTAGAAGAATGAAACTGGACCACTTTCTTACACCATACACAAATAAATTCAAAATGGATGCATAGCAAAGGAAACAGTCAACAAAACCAAAGGACAACTAACAGAACGGGAGAGGATATTTGCAAATGACATACCAGATAAAGGGCTATTATCCAAAATCTATAAAGAACTTCTCAAACTCAACACCCAAAGAACAAATAATCCAATCAAGAAGTGGGCAAAAGACATGAACAGACATTTCTGCAAAGAAGACATCCAAATGGCTAACAGACACATGAGAAATGCTCAAGATCACTTGGCATCAGGGAAAGACAAATCAAAACCATAATGAGGTACCACCTCACACCAGTCAGAATGGCTAAAATTAACAAGTCAGGAAATAACAAATATTGGCATGGATGAGGAAAAAGGGGAACCCTCTTACACTGTTGGTGGGAGTGTAAGCTGTTAATTATAGCCACTCTGGAAAACACTATGAAGATTCCTCAACAAGTTAAAAATAGAGCTACCCTCTGTCCTACCAATTGCACTACTAGATATTTTCCCCAAAGATACAGATGTAATGATCTGAAGGGGCACCTGCAGCACCTGCACCTGCAGCAATGCTTATAGCAGCAATGTCCACAATAACCAAACTATGGAAAGAGCTGAGATGTCCATTGACAGATAAATGGATAAAGAAGATGTGGTATATATATGCAACGTAATATTACTGAGCCATCAGAAAGGATAAATAATTACCATTTATATTGAAGTGGATGGAACTGGAAGGTGCTACACTGAGCAAAATAAGTCAGTCAGAGAAAGACAATTATATGGTTTCACTTATATGTGGAATATAAGAAATAGCACAGAGGATCATAGGGGAAGGGAGGGAAAACTGAAAGGGAAGTAATCAGGGTGACAAACCATGAGAAACTCTTAACCATAGGAAACAAACTGAGGGTTGCTGGAGGGGAGGTGAGGGGGATGGGGTAATTGGGTAATGGGGATTAAAGAGGGCACTTGATGTGATGAGCACTAGGTGTTATGCAACCGATGAATTATTGAACTCCACATCTGAAACTAATGATTACTATATTTTGGCTAATTGAATTTAAATTAAAAAAAAAGAAATAATAACTTAATCCTCAGGGTAATAAGAAACAAACAAACAAAAAAACATGGTACCACTGTAGCACAACCAATGTGTTAATTCAAAGCTGAGTTAATTTTGGGGTCTTCAAACACCATAAAGCAACCATTAGCATGGGGGCAGTGTCCTAACCATAAGGGTACTTACTTGAGGCTGTTTGGAGCGGGAAATTATAACTATTAGTAGGATACAATCCCTCCTCACCCAAGTATATCCAGTGAACAAAAAGATGAAAAAAATGAGTAAAGATAAGAAAGGAACCTGGATACATGAGGAGAAAACAAACAATTAAATTGTAAAAGGCTTCACATTTCAACCCAAATGGAAAGCTAACATTTTCTGAAATAATTTGTACAACAAAAAGAAAAAAAGGTGTTGATTGGCTTTTGGATCACTATAGGTTCTGAATTAACTTTAACATCTATTGAAATGCACCAGCTGTCAAATATTCATGGCCTTAATCACTACTGGAACCCAATCTGCAGTTATACCTGAGGATTTCATTAAATTTATATAACGTGCCCAGTATAATCTTAGAAGACAAATATATATGCCTCATCTTAACCATCAAGATTATTGCCTTGCCCATGGTCATAGCATCCATTGTCCTAATTTTAAGACAGTCTGAAAATAGGCATGGATGCTTGGACATATTAAGGGACAAAGTAAAAATAAATTAAGTCTCGTGGCACTTACCAATCGGCTTGACAAAATGGGACTCCATAAATTGCTTCTCCACTTCCACCTTCCCAGCCTACTGCCCTCCATTAAAATAGTTAATACAGTCCAATATAAAGTAAATAAGGCCTGCAGGGATTGAAAAATATTATATAAGACCTAATTAGTGAAGTAGTTAATACCCATTAATTCACTGCTTTTATTCTTTACAACCCAGTATGCCCAGCTCTTAAACCTAGAAGGAATGAATGGTGCCTCATAGTGAATTACAAATGTTCTGCTGTGGTCCTAACCATTATGACTCCTATACCCAAAATTATGAAGTTACTGACACCATCCACTTAGCATCCTGTCGATATTTTCTTTTATAGATTTGCCTAATCTGATCAGTGACTATTTCAACAGCCTCTCAGCCTTATTTGTTTGGTCTTCACGTTTAGAGACAGAATTCATTTTTACTTGGCTACCCATTGGAGGAACTCAACACCTCTGCTTTCCTACAGTCTTTGTGGGCAAAGATTGTTGTTTGAATAAATACAGTTAATTGGCTAATATGCCCTAGTTTTCCACATGATATAGGTGTTCTGTTTATTTCATATACACTCTTTCATACTCTTTTTTTTTTTAGCTTGATAGGTGATGGAAGGTAGTCAGACTTTTGAGGGCTTTTTCTTTTTGCCTGTAAGTGTTAAAACTCTAGATCATCTGTAACTTAGTGTTTCCTCAAACCTGATTTTTAAAATCGGAGTTAGTTTTTTGTTTATGTCATTTATTTTCATGATCTTTTTAAAAGGATCCTGACTATTGCATACCATATTTTATTGTATTGTCATAAAATTAGCATAAATTTTTGAACTGCTGAAACTATCTCTTAGAGATATGTACATTTTCCTTCTTTTCTTCCCTGGCATTTGTTATTATAAATAAATCTAAGGCCAAAGATTTGTGAGTAACCATTAATCTTCCCTGAATTTACACTCATAAATATGCAAGTTTAGGAATTTATTTAACACAGATGATTATTTATATTAAATGTTATTATTACTCTATGAATTTATTTTATTTTTCAGAAATACCAATAATCCGTAATTTGAATTTATATTACCTCTCCTACATTTGAATAATTTCCTTTCATTTTATCTTATTTTTGATCTTTGTAATCTGGGGGCTTTCCTGAATGGCCTTTTTATAATACACTTTTGAATTTAATATGACTTGGAAGTATCTCATTGTTTTCTTTCCTTATTTTCATTGCTTGAGTCATGAAATATCCTTATTTTTACCTGCTGCTTCTCATCCAGTTCTCTTTTTATATCTGTTTGAATGGTTTTATTATTGTTTTCTTGTCTTTTACCTTTAGTTTTATAAATTTCATGCTTTCTTCAATTGTGAATTTAAAGCAGATACTTCCTAAATATGTATGTAGTAATTTTTCCGAAACCACATTGTTCCTAGCATCACCAAGGCCATGTTTTCATTATTTGTAAAAATGTTTACTATCCTTGAATAAGATGTTTGCTTAGTCCTGATATGTGTCTGTGTACCTAATAGTTTACTTTTGATCTCTTCAATATTACATACTGTTTTTAATATTTCAGAGTACCCCAGGGAACTTTTATTCACATAGAAAGGAATATTCAACACATTTTTATTGGTAATTTATTTAACATTCCATTTATTAGATGCCGTTATATTAAAATTTTTTTCTAAAATGTATTAATAATCACCCAGTTTTCATCCAGTTCTCTTTTTATAACTGTTTGAATGGCTTTATTATTGTGTTCTTGTCTTTTACCTTTGGTTTCATAAATTTCATGTTTTCAAGCTTTTCATACTGGAAAAGTAAAACCTGTACTTTTATAAACAAATTATCTCAAATATTGAAACATTGATCACAAATTCATTTAATAAATTTTTCTAAAAATTGGGTAAATTCATATATTTTAATGTCAAGCCATACTTTTCATATTAAAATAATTAACATATTTCAAAAATATATGCAAATCATTGTATTGGTAACAAAACATTTTATTTATACATATGATATTTTAAATATAAAAAATGTGGTCTTAATTTTTTTTTTTTGTTAACTCTGTATACTGTTTCTAATACCCTTCCTAGTATTAAAGTAATGTTATGAAACTCAAAAGAAAAAAAAGTCAGAATAGTAGAGTTTTCAGATTTTGTCTTAGGACATAAGACTTGATTCTACCCTCTATGTGATTCCAACCAAAGAAAATAATTATTAGGATGGCATCTTTTTTCGTATATTTTTTTAATATGAAACCCTCCACCTTGATCTAATTTCTTACCAACTGGGTCTTTAAGTTTTGTTTGGCCAGGGTTCAACATAGCACATTGTCATGTTATTATTCCATATTGGTCTGTTCTGTTAGCATTATTGAAATCCCATGTATGAGGAGATAGGTGGTTGACATTAAATTAGTTTTGTTTTATAATCAGGAGAGGACATGAAAAGCTCTAACTTCAGTCCACAAAGACTATCATGGTGCTTCCGGCCATAGCTCATTTTACCACTGATATTATAGCCACATATAGAGAGTACCCACCCCCCTCCATTTTGGTCCCTATGTATATTGCATTTCTAAAAATGTTGTCTCCCAAATATACAATGTATAACCCATGCTCTGACTCCACACAATTAGTAAATGCCACTCTCTATTTAATTATGAAGTAAAGGAACTGCAAAAATCAGAATATTAGATATGTAGCCTCAAATGGTGTGAAAGTATGGGGTTTATTTATTCTTTTTTTTGCATTATTGTGGCTTATTTTGACATCATATTTAAGAACAAGTGATAAGGCCCTAAGATTCTTAGCACATAAAAAATATTCCCTAATTGAAATGAGTATTTAAGTTCCATAAAAATATTGTGTTGGTATAATATAAGAATGCTTTCCTTATCTCTGTGGAGGATATTCATGGGAGTACAATAATGATGTAAACTAAGTATTGCTAATTAACTATTATTCACATCAGGGCATTGTATATTAGTAAATGTAAGAAATCAATTTTTTACTTTTGAATATTTTTCTGACCAGATGAGCCAGAGGCTTCTTTTAAAATTCCCATATTGGAAATCTGCTTTTCTTGAGGAATGCCAAAATACTAAGATATTCTTCTTCTTACTAGTGGAACGCTCTTCTCTTTAAAGAAAAGAATGTCTAGAGGGTCATTATCTGCCTTCCATATACAGGTTCTTCATGTTAATGCAGAATTACGTTTATAATTTATTGTTTAATATAAATGGTCAGTCCTGAATCATTTGTTAATTCCAGTGACTTTCCATCCCCCTTTCCAAATCATTTAGGTATTCATGTAGTTTCAAAAGAACATAGCTCAGTAAATTTTAGCTAAACCATATTGGCACTTATCAGAAAACTTTTAACATTCTTAATTAAAATTTGTTTGGCTAAAATCTATATTTCATATTAGTTGCATATTTATAGCCCTTACCTATATAAAATAATAAACAACATTGGTTTTGTCATTAGTTTCATAGTAACAACAGATTACGTTTATGATTGACTGGGGAGAGTAAATAGTGGATTCTGAAGTCCTGTAATCTGAATACTCTCAGTGACCATACAGATTCTTCTTCAAGCTTTGGCTGCTTCCCAGAAGTGATGGATGCTGTGTCAGTACGTGCGCGCGCGCGCGCACACACACACACACACACACACACACACACATATCACACCTTTATAATACTTGCCTTCAAAATAGCGTAAGATTCAGTAACACTTTTGCTTAATATTAATTAGCACATAGTCATTCCCTGGTTTTATAAAAGACAAAAATTCTACCTTGTGTAAATGCATTTCACTTGTACTGCTTTGTTGGTTAAAAAACACAAAAGGAAAAAACCAAAAACCATAAAACAAAAAAAAGGTCAACAAGTGTTCAGCCAAGCTTTTCTGACAAACCTTGAGAACATTTAGTTTCTTTATTAATAGATCTAGGTCAGAAGTAACACATATCAGAGATTTTATTTGGTTCTGATTATGAGTAAACTGCTAGGTACTTTAGACATTGTATTGAGAATATATTTACATTTTCAGAAGCTTCCTAAGTAAATCTTTACATATTTACTTTTAGTTTTGTCATCAGATTCTTACCTGTCTATACTTTGACGTTAGTGAATCAATGATAACATTATTTCATGACTAATGGAGTTCACAGAGATTTAGGGATTCTTTTTAACCGTTAGTTATTTTCTTCTAAAACAAGTATTTCAGTTGGGTAACTTTGCAAAATAGAACTGCCAATGTGTTTGTTAGTTATATTGTCATCTGTTAATCTCTGCATATTAAAAATAAAGTCAGCTGCAAAGAGTCTTGAATAGAAATATATTTGGGTAAGGTTGACTTGTTCTAATTTATTTTTTCTCACGTGAAAAGGAAAAGCATTTTCACTAAAACAGCAAGACACAAGATGTTCATCCAGTGTCGGCTAATCACACAATGGAGTAAGTAGTAGGTATTGAACAGACCATCAGAAATTCTTTTTGTATCTGGGAAAGTGAAATACATAGAGTAAACAAAGATGAATTTTCAAGATGAACAACCACAAAGTGTACAGCAACTATCAGAGATTTTCAAAACTAGTTTGGTCTAGAAAATAGCTGCTGTGTATTTGTACTTCATTTTATTTCTCATCTAGAGGCATCCTCACATGGAAATGTCAGGTAAAGGGAAGATTTAACTATGCTGTCAGATTTCTTCAATACCAGATCTCCTTTAAAAATAAAACAAAAATTAGTTTAATAACAAGCAGAAGATGATTCAACTTCCATTTTAAAAAAAACTTTTATTGGGGCTCCTGGGTGGCTCAGTCGGTTAAGTGGCTGCCTTCAGTTCAGGTCATGATCCCAGCCCCATATTGGGCTCCTTGCTCAGCAGAAAGCCTGCTTCTCCCTCTCCCTCTGCCTGCCTCTCTGCCTACTTGTGCTCCTTCTCTCTCTCTGTCAAATAAATAAATAAAAATAAAAAATAAAAATAAAAATTTTTTTTCTGAATATCTTTCTAAAGGTTTAAAACATATTAAACATTAGCAAGGTAAGTAAATTTTGCCTATTGTCTGCAGGAATAATGTTAGCTGTTAATGATTATTATTTATATAAAAACCACTTAATGATATATCTTAGAATAATTTGCTCATAATGACTTACATTCAGGATATTAATTCAAAAATTCTCATATTTTGGGTACTCTGTCCTTGTTGCTATAAGGCAGAGGAGGCTTTGGAATGCACTTTGCAGAAAATGAGGTGGTGGGATCACTCTTAGTTATCTGAGGAAAGAGGAAAGCAATTAAAAGAAAACCCTGACATAACAACAAATAGACATAAAGTGTTCCTAAAATGTGGAATCTCAAATTCCCATATTACTGGTTAATATTATCATCTGTGGTTTTTGAACTAAAATATAAAAAGTTGGAAAAATGCATCCAAAGTGATCCAGGATGTGTACTTTATTTATTGACCCCTTGAAGACATTATAATTACACTGTTTTATACAAACATAATTTAGTGTATGTTTCCAATATTTTAGTGTAAATTTTAAAGATATTCTAATTCAAAATACTATTAACCTATCTATGTTTTTATATTAAAGTGAGGTTTTTTAAATAGCATATAATTTGGTCTGACGATCTCAGTCTTCTAAGTGATATCTTTACATCATTCACATTTAAAGTGAATATTGATATGGTTGGATTAAAATCTATCACATTGCTTGCTGTTTTCTTTTGTTCTATTTGCTCTTTGTTTTTTCCTGAACTTTTCCTATAAATAGAATCATACATGGTCATTTTTCACTGGCTTCTTTTAATTAACATAATGATATCAGATTCATCCATACTGTGGCATGTATAAGTACCTCATTGCTGGTTATTGCCGAATAGTATTCCATTGTGTGGATATATTTTCTTTCTCCATTCATTAGCTGATAGATATTTGAGTTATTGCCACATTTCGGCTATTATGAAGAAAGCTGCCGTGAATGTTTTCATATTTTTTATGGGAATGTTTTCTAATCTCTTGGATATATACCAATGGCATTACTGGTCATATAGTAACTATATTTAACTTTTTGAGGAACTGACAAGCTGTTTTCCAATGTAGCTATACCACTTTACATTCTCACTGGGAATATATAAAGGTTCCAGTTTCCCCAGGAAACTAACACTTGTTATTGCTTATCTTTTTTTTTTTTTTTGTAACCATTCTAGTGAGTGTGAAATGGTATTCATTGTGGTTTTGACTTACATTTCTCTAATGTCTAATGATGTTGAACATCTCTTCCTGTGCTTCTTGGCCTGTTGGGTACCTTCTTTTGAGAAAGGCCTATTCAAATCCATTGCCCATTTTTAATTAGCTTGTCTAGCTTGTCTGGTTATTGCTGAGTTGTAAGAGTTCTTTATGCTCGAAGCATGTCCCTTATCATAGATACAATTGAGAAATATTTTCTCTCATTTTTCACTTTATTGTGTTCACAAAAGTTTCTAAATGTGATGAATTCCAATTTACCTTTTTCTTTTCCTTTTAATTGCTTGTAATTTTTGGTTTCATATGTAAGAAATTATTGCTTAATCCCAAGACACTGAAATTTACTATTTTCTTCTAAGAGTTTTATAGTTTTACCTCTTATATTTATTTAGGTTTATGATTTATAGTAAGTTAATTTTTACATATGATGTGACTTCTAGGATGTGAGGTCTTTTGCATGTGGATATTGTGTTGTCTGAACATTGTTCATTGAAAAGAGTATTTTTTCTCCATTGAATTATCTTGGTGCGTTTGTCAGAATTTAATTGGCTAGGACTATAAGGTTTTTTTTTTTCTAGACTTTCAAATATTTTTCATTGATCTATATGTCTATCCTTATGCCAGTACCATGCTTGTTAATTACTGTAGCTTTGTAGTAACATTTATATCTTTTTATTATTATTAGGATTCCAATAAGGATAGTATTCATGGCAAAAATCTACTTACAGCTCAGACAGTCATCCCTTATCTCAGTCACCCATCTTTTGGCTCTACTTCATGAGTAATACAAATGATTCATTTTGTATGAATGATTTTGATTCTTTATTTTCTTTATACACTAGGAATATGACATCTAATTTTGTGATCCACATTCCACAACTTTACAGGAAATTTAGTTATTTAAATTTGCTATTAAGATTATTCTTAGCCAATTTTAAGTATCTAAAAATTTTACATTCAAATTATTTATATGTAAATGTTACGTGTATGTTGCGTTAGCCCTCTTTTTTGAAAATATAATACTTTTATCCTATAAACATAAGATATAATAATTAAATTCAAATTAATTTATGGTTTAATGAATGAGGCTCTTATTGATATTTATTAAACTAGAGAATGAATAGCATAGATGTGAACACAACATAGGTTACAAAAATGAACATTATGGTCTGTTATACAGCAGGAGAGGAACAATTGCTTACTGATTACAAGAGATCTTTTTGGAACACATATATCAATTATGGAAGCTGCTTAGCTCTGTAACTAGTATACCTGTCAGTCCATTATTCAAATCAGGAAGCATTGACTGGACATTGTTCTAGACATGGGACATATATCCAGTATTTCTGGCTAGACAGTAGTTATAGTATGGTATAGACATAAACAATTAAAGAGGAACTATTCATTGTGATAAGTACTAACATACAGATAGGCAGTGCGAGGGGCTCCTTTATCAGATGGGAGAGTCATTAAAGGCTGGAAGAAGTACAATTTGAGTTAATGTATGAGGATAGAAAGATAAGTAGGGCTAGTATGATTAGACCTTCTGATAATTACTACTAATGCCAACTGCACTTTAAATTTTCTATCTTGCTTCACTAAAAATAATTTGTTTCTATTACTGAGATTATATTTTAATACTATCTCACAACATAGACGTATTTATGAAAGTAGAAGTCATGAAAAAAGTAAAGATATTAAGTTGGAGACATTTTATTTTTTTTATTTTTATTTATTTATTTATTTTTAAAGATTTTATTTATTTATTTATTTGACAGAGAGAGAGAGATCACAAATAGGCAGAGAGGCAGGCAGAGAGAGAGGGGGAAGCAGGCTCCCCGCTGAGCAGAGAGCCCGATGCAGGGGCGGGGCTCGATCTCAAGATCCGGAAGATCATGACCTGAGCCGAAGGCAGAGGCTTTAACCCACTGAGCCACCCAGGCGCCCCAAGTTGGAGGCATTTTAAATGTTAAGCCAATGTTAATTATTTTATTTTTTTAAAGATTTTCTTTATTTATTTGTTAAAGAGAGAGAGAGCACAAGCAGGCAGAGAGGCAGGCAGAGGCAGAGGGAGAAGCAGGCTTCCTGCCGAGCCAGGAGCCTGATGTGGGACTTGATCCCAGGACGCTGGGATCATGACCTGAGTTGAAGGCTGCCGCTTAACCAACCGAGCCACCCAGGCACCCCAAGCCAATGTTAATTATTAAGGGTGGATATTTGTTGAGAGAACAAGAAAGAATTAAGTTGTAAGATCTCTCTCTGGTTCCATTGTCTTAAAGAATGTTGAAGTGTCTTTTTTTCTTCAATATTTATTTATTTATTTGAGAGAGAGAAAAGGGGGATGCATAGGGAAAGGGAGAGAGAATCTCAAGCAGACTCCCACTGAATGTGGAGACCATCGTGGCAGGGCTCAATATCACGACCCTGAGATCTTGACCTGAGCAGAAATCAAAAGTCAGATGCCCAACTGACTGAGCCACCAAGGCACCCTGAAGAGTCATTATTATAAAAGATCATTGTTGCTATCTCATCTTTTACTCAGTCCTGTGATACATTTTGGGAGGAGTGAAATTAGATAGTTGCTTATTCCAGTCATGTGTCTAGTTACTCACTGATTTGAGGAAGATGTGAGGGTGATTACAGGGGTACAGACCCTTTCTTTTAGATAGGATATCTAATGCTCATATTCACAATAATTTTTCTGCTCTCAAACATCATAATTTCTCATTGTAAAAATTTCCCAGTCTAATGTTGCAATCTTAAAATCCAATTTAACACTTCCTCTCGTCGTATGAGAGTAGAATCTGATATATTTCTTAGGAGAAAAATTCCCACCATAAAAATATGATTTTTTAATTAAAAAGTTGATACCCCAGAACCAAATTAATTGCTCTTTCTTCCCAATAAATTGTACAGAATGATGTTACACTGTCATTAGAAGGAAAATGGTATCATAGCACTCAAAATTGTATTTATTCTTTTATAAACACAACTACCTGAGAAAATCAACTAGTATTAGAGAGGAAAATACTCTGCTTGAAAGTAAATTTCTGTACAGACTATGAGTTAAATATTATATTCCAGTGAGATTAGCAAACACAAATAGTAACAATGAAGAAAAAGCCACTAAAATTCTTAAGAGCAAATAATCTGCCATTCTCCATTTCTGTATGTGAATGTTATCTGCTCCAGCTATCAGGAAGAGGCTGTCAATCAGCTCTATTGCTGGAATGAAGGAATAGATGGTACAGTTTAATTTTATTATGGAAATTGATTTGCATCTTTTATATTTCTTGATTGAAATCTTTCCAGGTAATGGCATTGAAGAAGACTCATAAAACTGCCATGACTGGGGTAATAACTATTATTATGATCAAATTTAATAAAAAAAACTTGCCTGCAATATGGGAACTATGAATAATTCATGTAAACTGTTGCTTAAAATGTGATAGAGAGGAAAAGACTTGTAGAAAAAATCTTAATGTATCCAGACAGGGATGATAATTGGTTTTTGCCAATAATGAATACTTCATGTACAAACCAAGACTAACAAGGCTAGAGGAGAAGACTCCACATAGAGGAAATAATACCACATATCTGATTTTTGCCAGATAAGAGGGATAAGTGGTTTTTATAAAAGCACTGTCAGAAAATGAATATTCTAAAAATTATATTTTAGAATATCACAGTATTTCTTTTACATAACAATTGAGGAATATTTCATGTGTTTGTATTCTATAGAGAACAAATAGATGGTTACTAGAGGAGGTGAGTGGGGGAATGGGTGAAATTCGTAAAGGGGATTAAGAGCACACTTACCATGAAGAGCTCTGAGTAATGTATAGAATTGTTGAATCACTATATTGTACACTTGAAACTTAAATAACACTGTATGTTAATTACACTGGAATTAAAATAAAAAATAAAGATTTCTTCCCTGAAAAAAATTGAAAATCTGTATTCATATGTTTATGAATGACCTACGAAAAAAAGGAACATTCACTCCAGTGATCAAATTTAACATTTTCCTGTGTATATTATTTAACAGTCTCAGAAGCCTAGAAATCTAAATTAACCCTAAAGAATTTGTAAGAGTCAATACTGAAACAATATTTGTTTTGAAAAAGAAGTTCAAAAATGTGAGTTTTAATTTATTTGACATATAGAATTTTTACGTGCATACTTACATCTCTAACTATAATCGAATTCTCTGTTTGAGTTTTGTTTCAATTTAATTTTGGTTCTTTTTGTTAATCTCTCTGTTTCCTGCTTTTATTGGCTACCATCTGGTGGAAAAAAATTGCAATAGCAGAGGAAGGTTAAAATATATGTAATAAGACAAAGGTTTTAATTGTAAATATGATTGTCACCTAATACTTCTGATATGGATAGCAAGGTTGGTGTTAAAAATCTTGTTCTTACCATACCCAGTTCCATTATGACTATGCCTATTCAGCTCTTAAATAATGTGAAAATTTATATTTGTTTATGTATAAAATATCTGTCATACTTTAATATGTTTTAAGGAGGTAGGGACCAATTTGTTTTATTGTTTCAATGTAACCAGGATGCCCTTCCATAGACAGACTTGTTTTACATACATTGTTTCACAATAATTATTAATAGTGCCCCCTTTCACTCTCAAACTATACCACGTTAGATGGCAAATTATACGTTCCTTTTATATATATAATTGGCAATTTGCAGGGTACCTATGAGTGTATTATGCACTGAACATTTTTAATTCTTTCAGAATTTCTATTGAGTTTTATTTTCCACTTATGTTAAATAATTCAGCATAGATTACTTTGGGAATCTTCATGAAGGTAATATCAAGAAAGTAAACCTTTAATTTTTAAATAAAAAATGTGATAGGTGACCAGTTACTTCACATCTAATTATTTTGAAAGCATATTAAATAGAAAATTGCTTATAAAACCTGAAAGTTTTTCTTAAGCAGTTAATAAGTACAGCGTGGAATACAAACATCTGTTCTTTGGTGACTAGTTCATCATGTCTCAGTATTGATCTCCCTGCACTTGAGAATAAATGGATTGAAATAAAGATTTGACAGATACAATGCATTACTAAGTACCGTACTTGTTATAATCAATCAAAGGCAAAAATTGATATAATTGCATCACATGTATATATAATGTGTATGTCATATGGACAGAGTAATAATTATTATTAACAAATACTAATTATTATTTTATATTTTATGTAATACACTTTACATAAATATATAAATATATTTATAAATTTATAAAATTGTATATAATTCTATATAATAATACAATATTATTTGTTAATAATACTTTCTCACTATTCATACTCAAGGAGTGTAATGTAGGACTACTTATTGATCTGTCAAGAGTTTATAAATCTCAAAATTTCCTATTTGTTGTATTTTATTTGTTTTTATTTAAGTTGTAAATTTTAATCTTTAAAAATAATTAAAAAATGTTATTATTGCTATATAATTTTTAAACATTTTAATGACCCTACAAATCAGGAAGCCAACCTACTTGATTTAAAAGCAACAGAGGTTATATTCTAATCTGATATATGCTTATTTCTTTATCAGTTACAGTAATTATCTTCAAAATACTCTAAAGTAATATGACAACAGAAATAAACTACAGTGTAAAATTTGTTGCAGCTTGTTGAGTATTTAGCTATAGTTAAATCACAAATCTGTCGTCCAGCTTTGGCTCACTATTTGCCATTTCTCTTTAAATGATTTGTTATCCCTGGCTATTAAGAAAGAATTCAACGTCAGAATAGTCATGAGAGTTTTTAAAATATTGAATTTTGAAGTTTTTAAATTAAGAATTATAAAGGGGAAGATGTAAAATAAAATTCCCTGGCTCTTTAAAATACGAACTTAATGATGTTAAGTAATAAAGATAAAATGTGTTCCTTTATGTGTGTATAATACGTAAATATTTCTTTTATGTATGAAAATTCTAAAGATTATATAAGTTCTGTATTCTAATACAGATATATATATATATATATATATATATATCAGATACCATATATCTTTTTTTTTAAAAGATTTTTTATTTATTTATTTGACAGAGAGATCACAAGTAGGCGGAGAGGCAGGCAGAGAGAGGGGGGAAGCAGGCTCCCCGCTAGCAGAGAGCCTGATGTGGGGCTCAATCCCAGGACCCTGAGATCATGACCTGAGCCGAAGGCAGAGGCTTTAACCCACTGAGCCACCCAGGCACGCCACCATATATCTTTTTCTTTGTAATACTCAATCAAGTAGCATTCTCACACCACAGCATCTGCCCCTTTCAGGTCTCATATTTTGCAACATAGAATTTTATATATTTACAATAAGACATATTGGAAAACACTAGTTGATACAATAAAATTAAAGTCATATAAAAGTCATTTGTAAAACCCTGAAAACTCAACTACATAAAACTAGTTGTAAAGGAAAAGCCACATGATCTGTTTTAAGTGAGGTATCCAAAAAAACCCAAAACACCTGGATTGTATTTATAAATAAGTATTCTTTTAGGTTCTCAAATGACCCTATAGATAATTAAGGTATTATTAATATTTGAGTTGAGCATAAAAGAGAAATAATGGCTGTAGATTAAATACTGGTGTGTATATGTATATACAAACATACAATATTATTGAATTTCTTAGAAGATGCTAGGAAAATAATTTATTATTCTGAAAGCTGTTAAAAAAAGAGAATCAAGTATTAATTCCCATTTTCCTGTAAAAATTGTATTGTGTGTTAATCGAAGATTTTATGAAGGAAAGTTTCTTTTATAAAAATTCCTGAAATTAATTATATTATTAATTAATTATATATTAAATTAATAAGGGTATAGAATTAGTATATAACCATTTTGCAACCCCAAAGTTATTAGCTGTATATAGGTAATTGTCATCAATGACTTCTTCTTTTTTTTTTTTTTTTTTTTTTTTGTCATCAGTGACTTCTTATAGAGCAAATCAACAACCAGCCATTATGGCCTTCTGATGCAAGTACCATGCATCTATTATGTAGAATTCCTTCTAAAACTCAAAACTGAATCTGTGGATCTAACTCTGTATTCACAGAGAATAAGAAGACAAAAAAACATGTTAAAAGACCATAGAGAGGTAAACAGGAAAATTTAGACTGTGTGAAACTATGTAGGGCTAATGACCCATCTATTTTCAATAAATTCCCCTGCGGAAGGAAAAAAAATTAAAAGAAGAAAAGATAAATATATAAAGGTAAATTTAAGAGACACACTGGTTAATTCCATTGTATAGAACTTACTTGTATTCTGATCCCAACAAATCCACTGCAAAACTTTTAGGAGATAACTGGAGAAATCTGAAAACTCACTGGATATTTGATGGTAATTAGGAACTAACTTTATGGCGGTCGATTATATTGCGATCATGTTTTTGAAAGCTTGTTTATTTTAAGTGGCACATATGAAACATATATAGAAGAATAAAATGAGGGGCTCCTGGGTTGCTCAGTTGTTGAGTGTCTGCCTTCAGCTCAGGTCATGATCCCAGGGTCCTGGAATCGAGCCCCACCTCAGTCTCCCTGCTTGATGGGAAGCCTGCTTCTCTCTCTCCCACTCCCCCTGCTTGTGTTCCCTCTCTCACTGTCTCTCTCTCTGTCAAATAAATAAAATAAAAATCTTAAAAAAAAAGAATAAAATGATTTTCAGTTTAACTCTTTAATGTGAGAAGGGGTTAATTAGTGGGGATAAAGATAAAACAAAATTAGTCATGAATTTTTATTCATCGAAGCCAAATGATGGGTACATGGCACATGGTTATATTTCTCTCTCTCTTTGTATGTATATATAAAATTATATGTATATTCATATATATATATATATATAGTATGCTTTCCATGGATATTCTTAATGTACTCATATTTCTTTTAACTTCTTTTCTGAATGATTTTCTTTAATTTAGATATACTTAAATTTTATATTAGACTTAGTAATATACTGTATTGAGATATTGGTGCTCAATGTATTGAGATAAGGGTGCTCTCTTTGCATTATATTTTTATGTTTTGGTTCTACTTATTCAAACAAATGAAAAGAAGGAATTTAGAGAAATGCATTTTGTGTAAAATAATGACACATATAATTTTAGTCTAATGGTTTATCGATGAAACCTTTGATTGACAAAATATTTCCTTGACTGGATCTTGAATATTTGCACAGAAAACTCTTAGTTGTTTCAAGTTTCCAATTATCCTTTTTATTCCTCATAAATTACATTTTAAATCCTGAAGATGATGCAGTTCACTGCATTCCAATGTTGGATTTGCAAGACCTTTTATTCCCCAAATTATTACAGTTAGGTGATGACGGGAATAGCTAAATACATTGAAAGAAAGAGCATTTTGATTGCTAGGGCAAGTCACGTTGATACGTTATTTCATCTGAAATGACAGTTCTTCTGTTATGAGAGAACTACTAAATGTTAGCTCTAAGCGTACATTCTTTATCTATTTAGTTCGTATTATATATTTTTTTGGTTCAAGTTTAAAGAGAAATGATGCATCAGGTAAAGTAAAGAGCAATGATGAAAGTTGTGGTGAAAAAGGTTTTGATTAGGCTCATTTTTAAACTTTAGTGGGTTATTAATGTATGCATAAATGTGTGCTGCTTTAAACATGCTTGCTATGATCAGTTTCTATGACAACCAGGAACCTGGTAGATTATATTGATTTGTATAGGATGGTTTTCAAGGTTGTGACAAATTTATTAGTCCTAATTATTGTATTAAAATGGTTGGCAATAGTAACTGCAAGGTGAGTGATAGCAGTTCACCATTTAAAATATTCTTATATTTCAAAGGTTATTTACATGCTTAAAAATTTCTTATGCCAATAATTGGGGAAGGCAAAAATCAAAGAATGAGTCTAAAGTACATATTAAGCTAATGAAACTGGAAAAAATACAACAATTATGATTTAAGTTTAGAGAACCCGATTGGTTTTTATTTGACATAAAGAGGGTAAAAATATTTACTCACAACACTATGTTGATAAATTATCTCAGTACCTTTCAAATAACATAAAGACTTAAATTAAGCCATGTGTCCTAGTTCAGTCTGCTATAACAACATACTGCATAAGTTAATTCTCACAATTCTTGCGGTTGAAAGTCTGAGATCGCGATGCCAGCATGGTGACCAAACCTTCATGACCTAAGTAACTCCTAAAAGTCCCACCCCTTAATACCATCACATTGGGTATTAGGATTTCAACATATGATTGAAGGGGCAGACACAAACAGTCACACCGTAGCACCTTGTTACCATAATCTTTATCATTTCCTTAAGACACAACCCTAAATTGCCTTTCATTTAAAGTTCCTTTTTAGCATTTACAAGGAAGTGAGGTGGAATGATAGTTCTTTAATCCCATGTACCTAAGCACTCTAAAAAATCTAAGTAGTTTCCTGTTTCTAAGATTATTGATTGGGGTTGGAGAACTTTGCATTGCCTATAAAAGCTGCAAAAGAGTGACATATTTTGGCTCTCAGAGCTGCACCATGGTGATTGGCAAGAACAAGCATCTCACAAAAGACAGCAAAAGGGAGCCAAAAAGAGAGTAGTTGATCAGTTTTTTAAGAAACATTGGTATGATGTAAGTAGGGTTGGAAAAATGTTAACCTGAAGGAGTCAAGGAACCAAAATTGCATTTGACGATTTCTAGGGTACTGTTTTTGAGGTGAGCCTTCCTGATTTGCAAAATGATGAAGTTGTGCTTAAAAAATTCAAGCTAATTACTAAGGATGTTTTGGGCAAAAACTGCCTGAGCAACTTCCATGACAGGGGTTGTACTTTTGTGCTCTGTTATCAAAAAAGGGCAGGCTATGATCGAGACTCATGTTGAGGTCAAGACTTCTTATGGTTATTTGGTTCATCTAGTCTGTGTTGGTTTTACTAAAAAATGTAAAAATCAGATTCAGAAGACCTAAATTCAGTACCAGAGGTCTGCAAAGTCCAAAAGAAGGTGATGAAATTCATGACCCCAAAATTGTAGACCAATGTCTTGAAAGAGGTGGTCAATAAATTGAGGGCAGAGAGAACTAGTGAAGACAGAAAAGGATTGCATGTTTGAATTGGGAAATTTAATGGAGTTTCATGGTGAAGGAGGTAGTACTGAAAAGCTGTGAGGGATGAGACAAGTGCTAAAGTTGAACAAACTGATAGGTATGAGACACTAGTCCAAGAATCTGTTTAAAATTCACGCTTTAAATGCTGACAAAATAGTTTCATTATGGAAAAAAATGTTATAAATCCAGTTTGGGGAAGAGATTTGAATTTGCTTAAAAGCACAAATTCTTTAAAATAATCCTTGGAGGAGTGCCTGGGTGGCTCAGTGGGTTAAGTGTCTGCCTTAGGCTCAGGTCATGATCTCAGGGTCCTTGGATCCAGCCCTATATCAGGTTCCCTGCTCAGCGGGGAGCCTGCTTCTCCCTCTCCCTCTGTCTGCTGTTCCCCTGCTTGTGCTCTCCCTCTCCTCTCTGTCAAATAAATAAATAAAATCTTAAAAAAATAAAAAAATAATCCTTGGAAATTCAAAATTGCTATTTCCAAATGACTGTAAAAATCCAGATTTATACAAATGTCAAGTTTGTATAAAGGTAGGTCAAGGAACCTACCTTTCCAAACCTTTCTCTACTGAAATATGATGAATAAAATATTTTATTGTACTTGTATTTTAATGTACTTTAATGTGGTAATGTTTTTATTTATATTTTCTTTTATGTTTAGCAATTTTTCGACTTTGGTTCAGAAATTCTCACTACTAGTAAAACTTTCTTCCCTATTGACTCGTAAAGATTCTGTAGCTTTGGCTTTTATAGTTTACATTTTCACATTAAAATTGTATGTCTACATTTTTAAAAATATGGTGAGGAAGCAGATTAAATTAGTTTTTCTTATAGTTTCAAACGTGTGTGTCTACGTGTGTGCAGACATAGTTTGGCAGCTCCTATTATGTTCTGGTTATTAATAAGGCTGTATGCCATTCTTTTTTTTTTTTAAAGCTTTTTTTTTTTTAGGATTTATTTATTTATTTGACACAGAGAGAGAGAGAGACAGTGAGAGAGGGAACAGAAGCAGAGGGAGTGAGAGAAGGAGAAGCAGGCTTCCCACTGAGTGGGGAGCCCGATGTGGGGCTCGATCCCAGGACCCTGGGATCATGACCTGAGCCAAAGGCAGATGCTTAACAACTGAGCCACCCAGGCACTCTGGCTGTGTGCCATTCTTAAGTTTGTGCTTTTTCCCGTACAATTTAGAATCAGCTTGCCAATTTTCAGAAAGTATCTTTTGAAATTAGGATTAGAATTACATTTTTTTAATTAACATATAATGTATTATTTGCATTTGGGTACAGGTCTGTGAATCATCAGTCTTACACAGTTCATAGCACTCACCATAGCATATATTCTACTCAATGTCCATGACCCAGCCACCCCTCTCTGCCCCCCTCAGCAGCCCTCAGTTTGTTTCCTGAGATTAAGAGTCTCTTTTGGTTTGTCTCCCTCCCCGGTCCCATCTTGTTTCATTTTTTCCCTCCCTGCCCCCTACTGCCCTACTCCCCCCTGCCTTTCAAATTCTCATATCAGAGAGATCATATGATAATTGTCTTTCTCTAATTGACTTATTTTGCTAAACATAATACCCTCTAGTTCCATCCATGTCCTTGCAAATGGCAAGGTTTTGGGGGTTTTTTGATGGCTGCATAGTATTCCATTGTGTGTGTGTGTGTGTGTGTGTGTGTGTGTGTATACACACCACATCTTCTTTATCCATTCATATGTTGATGGACAGCTAGGTTCTTTCCATAGTTTGGCTATTGTGGACATTGCTGCTATAAACATTCGCGTGCATGTGCCCCTTCAGATCACTGCATTTGTATCTTTAGGGTAAATACCCAGTAGTGCAATTTCTGAGTCATAGGGTAGCTCTATTTTCACCTTTTTGAGGAACCTCCATACTGTTTTCCAGAGTGGCTGCACCAGCTTGCATTCCTACCAACAGTGTAGGAGGGTTCCCCTTTCTCCACATCCTCACCAACATCCGTCATTTCCTGGCTTGTTAATTTTAGCCATTCTGACTGGTGTGAGGTGGTATCTGACTGGTGTGAAGTGGTATCTCACTGTGGTTTTGATTTGTATTTCCCTGATGACGAGTGATGTTGAGCACTTTTTCCTGTGTCTGTTGGCCATTTGGATGTCTTCTTTGCAGAAATGTCTGTTCATGTCTTATGCCCTTTTCTTGATTGGATTATTTGTTCCTTGGGTGTTGAGTTTGATAAGTTTTTTATAGATTTTGGATACTAGCCCTTTATCTGATATGTCATTTGCAAATATCCTCTCCCATTCTGTTAGTTGTCTTTTGGTTTTGTTGACTGTTTCCTTTGCTATGCAAAAGCTTTTGATCTTGATGAAGTCCCAATAGTTCATTTTTGCCCTTGCTTCTCTTGCCTTTGGCGATGTTTCTAGGACGAAGTTGCAGTGGCTAAGGTCAAACAGGTTGCTGCCTGTTTTCTCCTCAAGGATTTTGATGGATTCTTATCTCACATTGAGGTCTTTCATCCATTTTGAGTCTATTTTTGTGTGTGGTATAAGGAAATGGTCCAGTTTCATTCATCTGGATGTGGCTGTCCAATTTTCCCCACACCACTTGTTGAAGAGACCCTCTTTTTTCCACTGGACATTCTTTCCTGCTTTGTTGAAGATTAGTCGACCATAGAGTTGAGGGTTCATTTCTGGGCAATCTACTCTGTTCCATTGATCTATGTGTCTGTTTTTGTGCCCGCACCATTCTGTCTTGATGATTACAGCTTTGTAATAGAGCTTGAAGTCTAGAATTGTGATGCCACCAACTTTGGTTTTCGTTTTCAACATTCCTCTGGTTATTCGGGGTCTTTTCTGGTTCCATATAAATTTTAGGATTATTTGTTCCATTTCTTTGAAAAAGGGTGATGGTATTTTGGTAGGGATTACATTAAATATGTAGGTTGCTTTAGGTAACATAGGCATTTTCACAATATGTGTTCTTCCAATTCATGAGCATGGAACGTTTTTCCATTTCTTTGTGTCTTCCTCGTTTTCTTTAATGAGTACTTTATAGTTTTCTGAGTACAGATTCTTTGCCTCTTTGGTTAGGTTTATTCCTAGCTAGGTATCTTATGGTTTGGAGTGCAATTTTAAATGGGATTGACTCCTTACTTTCTCTTTCTTCTGTCTTGCTGTTGGTGTGTAGAAATGCAACAGATTTCTGTGACCGATTTTATATCTTGATACTTTACTGAATTCCTGTATGAGTTCTAGCAGTTTTGGAGTGGAGTTTTTTGGGTTTTATACATAAAGTATAATATCATCTGTGAAGAGTGAGAGTTTGACTTCTTCTTTGCTGATTTGGATGCCTTTTATTTCTTTTTGTTGTCTGATTGCTGAGGCTAGGACTTCTAGTACTATGTTGAATAGCGCGGTGATAGTGGACATCCCTGCTATGTTCCTGACCATAGCAGAAAAACTCTCAGTTTTTCCCCATTGAGAATGGTATTCTCTGTGGGTTTTTCATAGATGGCTTTTATGATATTGAAGTCTGTACCCTCTATCCCAACACTGTGAAGAGTTTTGATCAGGAAAGGATGCCGTACTTTGTCAAATGCTTTTTCAGCATCTATTGAGAGTATCATATGGTTATTATTCTTTCTTTTATTAATGTATTGTATCACATTGATTGATTTGTGGATGTTGAACCAAACTTGCAGCCCAGGAATAAATCCCACTTGGTCGTGGTGAATAATCCTTTTAATGTACTGTTGGATCCTATTGGCTAGTATTTTGGTGAGAATTTTTACATCCGTGTTCATCAAGGATATTGGTCTGTAATTCTCCTTTTTGATGGGGTCTTTTGTTTTGGGATCAGGGTAATGCTGGCCTCATAAAGTGAGTTTGGAAGTTTTCCTTCCATTTCTACCTTTTGGAACAGTTTCGGGAGAATAAGTATTAATTTTTTAAATGTTTGGTAGAATTCCCCTGGGAAGCCGTCTGGCCTTGGGCTCTTGTTTGTTGGGAGATTTTTGATGACTGTTTTAGTCTCCTTACTGGTTATGTGTCTGTTCAGGTTTTCTATTTCTTCCTGGTTCAATTTTGGTAGTTTATATGTCTCTAGGAAATCATTCATTTCTTCCAGATTGTCAAATTTGCTTGTGTATAGTTCCTCATAATATGTTCTTATAATTGTTTGTATTTCTTTGGTGTTGGTTGTGATCTCTCCTCTTTCATTCATGATTTTATTAATTTCAGTCATTTCTTTTTTCTTTTTGATAAGTCTGGCCAGGGGTTTATCAATCTTATTATTTCTTTCAAAGAATCAACTCCTAGTTTCGTTGATTTGTTCTACTGTTCTTTTGGTTTCTATTTTATTGATTTCTGCTCTGATCTTTATTATTTGTCTTCTCCTACTGGGTTTAGGCTTTCTTTGCTGTTCTTTCTCCAGCTCCTTTAGGTGTAGGGTTAGGTTTTGTACTTGAGATCTTTCTTGTTTCTTGAGAAAGGCTCGTATTGCTATATACTTTCCTCTCAGGACTGCCTTTGCTGTGTCCCAAAGATTTTGAACAGTTGTGCTTTCATTTTCATTTGTTTCCATGAATTTTTTAAATTCTTCTTTAATTTCCTGGTTAACCCATTTATTTTTTAGTAGGATACTCTTTAGCCTCAATGTTTTTAAGTTCTTTCCAACTTTCTTCTTGTGGTTGAGTTCTAGTTTCAAAGCAATGTGATCTGAAAATATGTACGGAATGATCCCAATCTTTTGGTACTGATTGAGACCTGGTTTGTGACCCAGGATGTGATCTATTCTGGAGAGTGTTCCATGTGCACTAGAGAATAATATGTATTCTGTTGCTTTGGGATGTTCTGAATATATCTGTGATGTCCATCTGGTCCAGTGTGTCATTTAAAGCCTTTATTTCCTTGTTGATCTTTTGCTTAGATGATCTGTCTATTTCAGTGAGGGGGGTGTTAAAGTCCCCTACTATTACTGTATTATTGTCAATGTGTTTCTTTGATTTTGTTATTAATTGGTTTATATAATTGGCTGCTCCCATGTTAGAGGCATAGATATTTAAAATTGTTAGATCTTCTTGTTGGATAGACCCTTTAAGTATGATATAGTGTCCTTCATCATCTCTTATTATAGTCTTTGGCTTAAAATCTCATTTATCTGATATAAGGATTGCTAACCCAGCTTTCTTTTGATGTCCATGAGCATGGTAACTTGTTTTCCACCTCCTCGCTTTACATCTGGAGGTGTCTTTGGGTCTAAAATGAGTTTCTTGTAGACAGAATATCGATGGGTCTTGTTTTCTTTTACCCATTTTGATAGCCTGTGTCTTTTGATTGGGGCATTTAGCCCAATTATATTCGGGGTCACTATTGAAATATATGAATTTAGTGCCATTGTATTGCCTGTAAGGTGACTGATCCTGTATACTGTTTCTGTTCCTTTCTGGTCTGTTACTTTTAGGCTCTCTCTTTGCTTAGAGGACCCCTTTCAATATATCCTGTAAGGCTGGTTTGGTGTTTGGTGTTTGCAAATTCTTTTAGTTTTTGTTTGTCTTGGAAGCTTTTTATCTCTTCTTCTATTTTCAATGACAGCCTAGCTGGATATAGTATTTTTGGCTGCATATTGTTCTCATTTAGTGCTCTAAATGTATCATGCCAGTCCTTTCTGGCCTGCCAAGTAGCACTGGAATTACATTTATTCCATAGTCCTATTAGTAAAAATTGACATCTTTGCAATCCATCCCTACATTTATTTAGTTATTTAAAAATCTTTAAACTTTATAATGGTATAAATATAAACTTAACGTTATGTAACAACTTCCAATGAATTTATTTGTGTTTATTTTATAGTTTAAATTCTATTGTTAATGGTACATATCATGGAATTATGTTTTATGTTGGTTTATAAAAATGTAATTGATTTTTAAAACTATTATATCTATAATCTTAGTAAACTTATTGAATTTTATGTTAGCTATAGTTGCTTTTTGACTTTTCTGGACATTTATATTATCTATAAATAACTTAATGGTGATTATAAGGTACTTTGTTTTGTTCTAGATCTAGACAGAAATCATTATAACCTTTTATCTTTGTATAATATGCGATGTAATTGTTGGTTAAAATCTTTTAATGTTTTAAGGAAATGTCATCTACTCATAGTTAGCTAAGATATTTTTTACGATGAGCATATGTTGTATTTTTTGGAATACTGATTTTATGCCTCTATTTAAAATAATATATGAATTTTTGCCTCTAATAAGGTGAATTATATTAACCGTTTCTAATTTTTAGCCACTCTAGCATTCTTGGGATAAAGTCTCTTTGATGATGATAAGTTGTATTTTTTAAAATATATTTCTGAGTTTGGTTTATATTTGTTTAGGATTTTGTATCCTTGTTCATGGGTCAGATGGTATAGTAACTTCTTTTTTCATACTGACTTGGCAGATTTTATTATTAGTGTTATACTGACTTTACTAAATTAGATGATGACTGTTTCCTTTTTTCATTGGAAAAAATTAAGAATCAAATTATTTGATTAGCAAAATTTAATTTAAGAGTTTAATAAAATATAACAACTAAAACCATTTGAGACTGCTGTTGATCTTTATCAGAACATTTCTAAACATTTATTTATTTATTTTTGTTTATTCTTATGGTATTACTTAGGACTTTTTTTCCTAGATTCAACTTTTAGAAATTTTGTATTTCATAGAATTTATTTAATCTCAGTGTTAAGTAATTTGGCAACATTGTTCATAGTATTTTCTAGTAATTTTTAATATCTATAGCATTTATCTATAGCATTAATAATTATTATCTTTTAGATTTCTAATATTATTGTGTCTTCTTTTTCATTTTCTTAGTTTTCCAGGGTCTTGTTAATATTATCAGTTTCTTTTGAAGAATGACTTTTGAGTTTGTTGACTCTATCTACTGTATCTCTGGTTTCTTTTTAGTTCATTTCTTTTATTTTCTTTGCAGATTCATATCGTTTCCCATTTTTCTATCTGGGTTGCAGAATTTTTATTGATGAGTGCCATAAATTCCTTTTTTGTTGTAAATATCATTTCTTTTCTGATTTAGACCGAACAAATATGTTTTCTCAGCCTTCCGTGTATGTTAATTTTGGTGTCCTTCATTGAAGAGAAACCTACTTAGATATATCACCATAATTATTTTCATTTTGATAATTTGTCTTTTTGAAATTTTCTGTGTTATTTCTCAGCTATCACTCTTACTCCTTTGTCACAAATATAGGGTCCTTAATTTACCTCTGTAGCCTTTGAAATTGTATCTTGGCATGTTTTCTTTAATCTCTTTGGGACTCTTCTTTCTGTGGGATTGAAGAATGACTTTTCACTTTCCCCAAACGGTGAGTCACTTTATTCAGTATCTATGGATGATATTTCATTTCACTATTTATTGATGCTGCCAAATTTATCCTGTATTAAATTTCTATGTACGCATGAATCCATCTGTAGCCTATTTTGTTCTAATTACCTATATTTCTTTTGTGGGGGTTTACTTCTTTGAGTATGCACTTTGCCTTTCTGTGTGATAAGTCAGCCAACATTTTATTTTCCAGTCTTAGGTATACTTGGTTATTTGTATATTCTTACATAAATTTTTAATGTATCAAGTTCTTTAAAAATTCCAAACATCTTAAAATATGTTTTCTTTTTAAAGATTGTATTTATTTATTTGACAGAGAGAAAGAGAGAGCTCACAAGTAGGCAGAGAGGCAGGCAGAGAGAGAGGGGGAAGCAGGCTCCCTGCCAAGCAGAGAGCCTGGTGCTTTGAGCCCGGGGCTCAATCCCAGGACCCTGAGATCATGACCTGAGCCTAAGGCAAAGGCTTTAACCCACTGAGCCACCCAGGTGCCCCTTAAAATATGTTTTAAGATACTTGATTCATAACTCATAATATATGCAGTTTACATATGACATATAAAATAATTAAATATCTGGATCATTTCTGGGTTTGCCATCATTATCTCTTTTTTCTCTTGATTATTAGTTATATATACACTTTTTGTATATTTATCAATTTGCAAGTTTGTGAACATTTGTGATATATTCTAGGCATTTTGTCAAAAATTAGGGTTTCATATAGATGTATTTTCTATATTTTTCTTTTCTTTTTTTTTTTTCAGTGTAAGACAACTAAGGGAATTATATATCTTCTCAGCCCATTCAGGGATTTATCTTAGTCATGGCTTGCTTACAGCTTTGAGAAGACTTAGTCTTCTTTAATTTCACCTTTACAGATGCGGTCTTCTAAATTTTCTAAAGTATAGAATTAAGACACTCATAGTTTTCTGTTTCTTCAGTTCTGAAAATTTGAAAGAGTACAGAGATTCCTTGCCCAGCTGTTTAGGTACCTTCCCCATACAGCTTCATAACCAGGCAAATGCCTAAGGCAGAGAATAGTATGCTTAAGGCTTTCTCTTTCTCCAGCAGGTATTTGTTTCCTAAAACAGGCAGGCAATCCTTCAGGAGATTCTATTCTTTTTTTTTTTTTTTTTTTAGAAACTTACAAATTAACTCTTTAGTCACTGTCACTCACTGTCTGCAGAATAGCTAGTTAGCAGTTATATCACGGGGAATCAAGTCTTGTGGTTGAAACCCTTCAGGTTAAAAATGTGTTACTTCATCATGCACAGCTGCTAAAAATTGTTGACTTCTCTTTCCCAAGGACTCTTAGTTTAAATTTACCCCGATCTTCGGCTGGTGCCCTGGATCTGCAAACAAAATGTTTGGAGATGGCTTAACTTGAGTGATGAATATGCAAATGGACAATGGTAAAACCATATGTGAGAGCAGACATCTGACCTGCATGCAACCTATGCAGCAAACAGTCTAGAAAGTGAAGTCAAAATTTTTGCAGCAATCAGCCCAGAACACTTGCAACCTGGACAAGGACTACTGGCTTCCTTAAGTTTTGCCCTCATTCTCAGATCAGATATGCTCTCCAGAACAGTCACATAGGATACCCCACTTCTAGTTAGCCTGCCTCTGGCTTCCCTATGCTACCAACCACCAATGAAAGCATAATCTAAACCTTCCTTTTTTTTTTTTTTTTCTTTCTCATCCTAAAGCTTTTCTACTCCCCTGCATGCCTTTGAGTCTCTGCCAAATGCTGTGATGGTGGTTGATTCCCTTCCTCTAGCAAGGTCTGAGTAAATAACCTCTCTTCTCATTTGTCTGCCTTTGTTTATTTCTACATAATTCATCTTGGAGGGCTTCTTATTTCCATGGAATTTTAGTTCGTCTAAGCTATTCACGATATTAATTTATAAGGTTTTATTTTTTAATTTATCTACCTTTTTTATGGCTTTAGCCGCAGAAGCACTGATATGCTCTGAACTTCTGAATTCTAGTGAGAACAGGTTTAGGTCAAAGTTTTAATGGAATAATAAAATTCTGAGACCATTCAAGTGTTGTACCTGGACCACGTGTTTAACTATATGAAGCTCAGCTATTATCATACAAAGAAAAATTCTTCCACAGGCACAGAATGCTTCCTTGCTTCATATCTCCAATTCCTTAACCAAAAAAAGTATCCTGGGAGTTATGCTTGAACAATTCAGAGCAGGAGTTGGCAAATAAGGCCCTCAGGCCCAATCCAGTTAGTCACCTGTTTTTTTTTTTGGGGGGGGGGTTGGTTTTGTCTTATTTTTTTAATAGACTTTTTTGAGAACACAGCCACACATTTTTGTTTCTGTATTATCCATGGATGTTGCTTTAGTTCTATAATGGCAGAGTTGAGTTGTTGTGACAAAGACAGGCCCATACCATCTAAAATATTTACAATTTCAGCTATTGTATTTTTTCAACTCTAGAATTTTTATGGATTCTTTTTATTTTATTTTTTATTCTTTTAAAAAAAGTTTATTCTTTTAAAAAAACCTGAACATATTTACAGCAGCTCTTTTAAAATTCTTGACTACCCTTATCTCTGTCATTTCTGGCTCTGTTTCTATTTACTAAATTTTCTCCTGGTCACGACTCACATTTTCTTGTCTCTGTGTAAAAATGGTGATTTTTAATTTGATGCCGGGCATTGTGAGGGTTATACTGATGAAAGTTTGGGTTTTGTTGTTTTCCTTTAAAGTATCTATAGGTTTGTTCTAGTGGGCAGTTAGTTTAAACTTTATTAGAACACATCTAGATTAATAGTAAAATTAGTTTAATTTTAATGAGAATAGTTTAATTTATTATAAGAGTAGTTATGGCACATCCAGATTAATTCTAAGGAGAAGTTTAATATTAAAGTGTGGTATTTCTGGGGTCTCTGCTGAACGCTCTGGATAGTTAACTAGTTTCTACTATGCCTCATTAGAATTTGCGTATCTAATAGCCAACACTGTTAAGTCTATGGTTAGTAACTTTGTACTTCTATTTAGCAGTTATTCTTTGCTTATTATTCATAGAATATCACTCCTTTCATTTGCAGTTTATTATTCAACACAGAGTCAAGAAATACTATGCAAATTTATGGAACTTTTCATTTCTGTAAGTCCCTCTTATCTTGCACTCTACCCTAAACTTAAAGTCATTGCAGCCCTCCTGAAACATGATCTCCATCTCCTTAACTCAATAATACTGCTAGACTCTGCTTCAGTTACTGCTTCTTGCACTGCAGTCTGGGAAGTGTCTATAGGCAGGAAACCAGTGTGACTATAGGGCTTACCATTTTTTTCCCTTCTCTCAGTCATGTGCCGAAATATGTATTTAATATATTTTGGATAGTAATTTAATTGTTTACAATAAGACAGATAGTCTGTTATCAATAACAACATCATGGCTCGTTGAGTATTAATCTATTAGTTCTATTAGAAAAATGACACAAATATTAAATTCAGTGGGAATACAGGATCCTGCAGGCTGAATCGTGTACCCTAAAAGTTCATATGTTGAGTTCCTAAGCCCCAGTACTCAGAATGTAACTATATTTGTAGATATGGACTTTTAAGGGGTTATTAAGTTAAAATGAGATCATTAGAGTGGGCTCTAATCCAGTATGACTGATGTCCTTATTAGAAGGGGAAATTAGGACACAGACACACACACACAGAAAAAGACCATGTGAAGACCTGTGGAAAAGAGGCCATCTACAAACCAGGGAGACAGAGGCCTCAGAAGGAACAAACCCTGCTAACACCTTGATCTCAGACTTTAACCTCTAGAATTGTGAGAAAAAAATTTTCTATTTAATAATTGTTTGTATTATTTAAGTCTCTGTACTTTGTCATGGCAGCTCCAGCAAAATAATACATGGGTTCTACTTTAATTAATGCTGATAATTGGTAGGCAGTAAATCAATCTATAATGATCTGTATGAAAACAAAGAGGTGATATTAAAAATATTTTACTACCAGTAATGCATAATTGATGCCAATCAATCAGAATGATGCCAGACATATCTGTGCTCGCTAGCTGAATATAAGCCCTGAATGAAGTGATTGGGTAAGAGATTTGTAAAGCAAATACTCTATATTTAAATATCAAACAATATATATTGTTATATGAGCAAATCTATTCATTGATGGTCTTCAAGGTATTTATGAACTTACTGAAAGTGGGTGAAAAATTATAGAAATTATTGTTCTTACGTATTTGTTTCTGGGGATGTTTTTATAACATTCTCTGTGTGGCAGGCAACATCTTGAAACCAGAAACTTAAAGAGAAACACTAATCTGTAACTAGGTGTAATAATGTGCTGTAAGTTATACCACCATATAATAACATAAACTTTATGAGAACGTATGTTATAACATTAAATAACATTAAATAAAAACAATTACTGAGGTCATAGTGTATTGGGTCTAGTGGTCCAGTGGGCCTACACACTGCACATAATTCTTGGCTCAAAGAAGAGGGCTAAACTAGAAAAAGAATTTTGGGCGAAGGTCATAGTGTTTAAAGTAAATGGTATTAAAAGAAATAAGTAAACTGACATGCCTAAGAGAAGAGGCTGGCAATTACAGGATGAAGTGCAAACCACAAGTCTTTCTGGAATATTGGGGTGTATTAATTTGCTAGGGCAGTCTTATAACAAAGTACCACAAACTGGGTCATATAAACAACAGAGATGTATTGTTACACAGTTCTGGAGACTCTTAAATCTGACATCAAGGTGTCAGAATGGTTAATATCTTCTCAGAGCTGTGAGGGAAGGATTTGTTCCAGGCCTTTCTCCTTTGCTTGTAGATAACTATCTTTTTCCTGTGTTCTTTCCTATTCTCTTTATGCCAATCTATCTTCAAATTTACCATTTTTATTAGGACACTAGTCATTGGATTAGAGCCCACTCTAATGACCTAATTTTAATTTGATTACCTCTGTAAAGACCATATTCTCAAATAAGGTAACATTCTGAAGTACTTCAGTATATGAATTTCGTGGGGGAACAGAATTCAACTCAAAGAGACAATTGATCCAAAGACCCAGGGGCCAAGAATTCATCCTTCTCAGTAACCCAAATGACTATTTGAAGTTCATCCCCAGCTCAATTTAGGAAAGGAACTGAAATATGTTGATCTGCATGTAGCAGAAAACACAAAATAGCAGTGGTTTGAAAAAGATAGAAGTATAATTTTCACCCATGTAAAGGAAGTCCAAGGCTGACTGCAGTCTTTCTGGATATCAGGGACCCAGATTCATCCCACTAACATATGAAACTTATGAAATCCATCATCAGGTCCATTTTATATTCTAAGAGATGTGCAAAAGCTCATCTGTAAAAAATTAAGGCTATATTCTCAAGCTGTTTCCTAGATAAATCTGGTCTTTTTCAACACCCTTCTTGGAAGTCCTAAAAACACTCCTACTTATAGCTCATTGACCAGAATTTAATCAAATGGATTATTCTGGCTGCAAAATGTAATATTTCAAGATGGCTATGTCAGTTCTCCAAGTAAAGTTTGTTTTTAAGAAAAAAATGGGAAAATATGTATCAAGTGGCAATTAGAAGTCTCTGCCTCATTTTCAAGGATTGATAGCAGATATATGCAGAACGGAAAACTAAGACCCGCAGACAGACTAAAGGTCAAGTAAGAGATGCTATTTCTTTAGAGAAATCAGAATTTTACAGCATTTTTCAGAGATTGTTCTATGAGAGGTTCAAGTGGTAATCAATGGTGAGGATGAGTTACATTACTCTCATTTACTAATGTGAAAGAACAAATGTTTAAGCACACCTCTCCACAGAAAATCTGGATGTGATTAGAACTTTTCTGTTCCTACTGATAGTCAGCAAGATAAGAGAATAGCTAGGTCTGCAGAACAATGTACAAATCCATATTAGTTGTGATGTTGCTGTTGGAGCATGAATTAGCACTAAGGGCTCTAGGCCATGCTCAATATAATATAGGTTCTGTTGTGTTAAATAAGATTTCTGTTTAGCCAGAGCAATAAAAATTATGTTATCACAAACTACCAGTTATTAAGTCTACCAAGCGCTATGCTAATTATCTATTATCTAAGTATTACTTTAACTCTTTATGGCAAATGTTACATTTTGATTTTGCCAAGTAGGACATTGAGGCTAAGAGAATTTATTTAATTTTTTGGTAATGCAATTGTCTAGTAGCAGATCTCGGATTCATAGCCACATCTGTCTGATATCAAAGCCATTATGATACGATGAACTCTAATTCTATATGAAAGTAGGCAATTAAGAGACATTCTCTCAAAATCAGACAGTTAGAGCTCAGTTTTCCTGAGAGACACATGTCATAGTTTTTACTTTGTTCATGGTATATTAAGAAAAGGTAATCAGTAAAATAGGAATGTGTATCCTGAAGAAAGTCTTAGGGAAGAATAAACTGTCTTTAATCATTTAATGGCTTATAATATTGATAAGTCAGTGCTGTTTATTCTATATGAGCTTAAGAATAGAACTAGAGAAAAAAGGCCAATGAACTTATGTTACAAAGAAAGTATTTTTGTTGACTCTAATTCTAAGCTATCCACTGATAAAACTGGCAACTTCCTAAATTGTGATTTTAATGTTAACAAAAGTATGTTAGCAGAGTTACTTGGGGTTTCTCTATGTCATAATAATGAATGGTTAATGTAGGTGCATTCGAGTGTTTCTATTCTGGGTTGAATTATGTCCTCCAAAAAGATATGTGGAAGTTCCAACCCTCCTTATGTGTGAGTGTGACCTAACTTGAAAGCGGGGTCTTTGCAGATATAATCAAGTTAAGATGAAGTCATAGTATTTACTGAGGACCTTAAATCCAATTACTGGTGCTCTGATGAGGAGGAATAGATTAGAGACACATAGACATACAAACAGTCATGGGAAAATGGAAGAAGTAATTGGAATGATGCATCTACAAACCAAGGAATGCCAAAGATTGCCAAAAATTACCACTTGGTAGGAAGAGTCAAGGTTGGGTTCTTCCCTAGAGCTGCTAGAGGGAGGAGGGCCCTACTGCGCCTTGATTTTGGACTTTTTGCCTCCAGAACTGCCAAAGAGTAAATATCTCCTGTTTTGGGCCACCTAGTTTGTGGTACTTTTTATGACAGCTCTAGGAAACAAATATAGTCTAGTTCCTTTCAAACCTGAATACCTCTTCTGTTGTAATGAAAGTATAAGCTTCATAGAAAAGAGTCTTAAAATAGGGAAGATTCCAAGGATACAATGATCTTAGGTTGGGTCATAAACAATGAGTGATCATGCAGACAAAAAAGTGAAAGCAAATAAGGAGAGAGAAACCATATGAGCCCACACCCAAATGTGAGAATAAGATGTAATATGTAGGAGGAATCAGGGGACCTGACTGACCAAGCCTGGGGGGAGCTAGTTTGGAATATGGTGAAATAAGTCTGGGTGACTGAGTGTGGAAGACTATAGATGGTATGTAGTCCACTACAAGGAATTCAAACTTTGAGAGGTTTGTGATTTCTTAATACAGGTGGATTTTACAAATCCCCATTTTATGTCCAAGGGAAATGGTGTGGGTTGTTAAAAGCTGTAATGTTTGTCATTATTCTAATTTTACAAATATACTTTACCCTGAAATGAAATTTTATTTCACCATGTTATATTCTTCATGCAAGTGATAAAATATTTTGAGGAATATTCAGGGGTTAATGCAGTTAAAATAATATTTCCTTCTGAGTATTTTTCAAAAGGAAATCTAAGTTTCCACGATAGAAAGTATAAAACTGTACAGGCAGAGAGAAATACATCTGTTCTTTCCTTCAGGAATGGGTTTGCATTTTTAACATCTCTTTCATGAATCAGCATCATCTCATTGCAGAGGACTGCCTGTAAGCAAGTACTTCTGATTTAATCTACATCATTTCTGATGCAGAGCATTGTGAAAGACTCAATTAGGAATGGAAATGTGCTATTCTATTTTCACGTTTCCTGCACATTTTAAAACTCAAATTCATAATCGTCTGCCAGGTTATAATGTAAGAGCATCTTTGTTCATTTAACATTTTTTTAAGATTAATATGTCACACTTATCATGGTGCATAATTACTGTGATTTGTGTGTTCAGTTACTCATACTCCTTTTATTTATATAGGACTGTTAGAAATTCCTTTTTCCCAGTCTAATAAATATTTTCCATCCCTGAATATTATTTAAACAAATAAACACTTTATTGACCGTGTGTGTGTGTGTGTGTGTGTGTGTGTGTGTGTGTGTGTGTATGTGTTTGACTCAACAAAAAAGGGTCAATCTCCTTGGTAACTGAAAATAAAGTGAATATTAACTGGTTATCATAAAGTAATTTTATAAAACAGGCTATAACTTATTCACCATTTGGAGTATTTTTATATAATTTCATAAAATCTTTCAGACTAGTAATGATATACTTATTGATGTGAGGAAAATGATGTGTCTAGATCTCTTATATCACTTTATGTATATTTGGAAAAACATTTGGAAACTTCATTAATTTTTGTCAAATTTATAGAGAGGCTTTAACTAGATTAGAGTACACTTCAACTTGAAGTTGAATTCAGTGCATCAGGTTGATTCTTTTGCTTGGCAAAAATTACAATGCTAATGAAGCTGGGAGGGGAATGATTCCACTGTATTTTGTGCTGTACAATGGAGAAGGGGGGCACCTGGGTAGCCCAGCCAGTTAAGCATCTGCCTTTGGGCTCAGGTCATGATCCCAGGGTCCTGGGATCGAGCCCCGCATCTGGCTCCCTGCTCAGCGGGAAGTCTGCTTCTCTCTTTCTCTCTGCCTGCTGCTCCCCCTGCTTGTACTCTTTCTCTCTGTGAAATAAATAAAAATCTTTAAAAAAAGAAAAAAAGAAAAGTGTGAGGAAAGTTTTTGATAATTGAATGACAAATGTTAATTATTTGGGTTATTGTAGCATTAGGAATTAATTGAATAAAATAATCATAGAGTTAGAGATGGTCTGTGTTCTTCAAGTTGAAAAATGATGCATTTCAAATATTATGTATGTTTAAGTGAGAATAGTAGAATTTTGACTTAGCTTTAAGGATCTCACAGTTCTTTATAAGTAACACTATTTACATTCTCATTCTACTTCTATGACAAGGAAGATTCTAGACCTTCAATAGTAAGACTAAATTAATAGATTATTTTATAAAATATGATAAAGTGATTGACATACAGGTGCATTATTTACCTGACTTAAATAATTGAAATAAAAAAATAACCTCAATTTTCTACATACGTTTTTCTGTGGTCAGTCTGAAATATGAAACTTCTACTTCCAAAACCAGTAATTATTCTAAAATGCATGATTATTTATAAAAAATAATGAAATCAAACACTATTTTAACCTGTAGATTCTCATGAGAGATATAGACAATTGGTCCAAGTCCTTTATTTTTCCTTAATTCAACTATGCATTAATCAATCAAATATTTATGGAATACTTGCTATGTGTTGTAAATTGTGCTAGAGAGTAAAAAAGAAATAAAATGTATCCGTGATTCCAACAAGTATTTAGTCTAGTTGAGAAGACAGATGCGGGATTGGGTAACACAAAGCAATGTAGAACATTAGGTGATAGAAAGATGCAAGGTTCATCGGCCTTTTGAAAAATGGTTCAGAAAACAGAGCTTGTCCTAGGAGCATTTTCACTTCATCGTCTTATGCATTACCTATTTTTATGAAACAAGTAGGCTACTCTGTTTTTGATACAGCACCCCAGCTGCAATATTTCTTGTCATAAATTCCAAATTCTGTTCTGAGCCCCATGACCCTGGTCATGTGGTGTCTACTATTAGAGGTAGAGAACCCATGAATGTAAGGAAGCCTTATCTGTAGGTCCACTGTTTTAGCCTGTAACAAAATACCATGAACTTGGTGGCTTAAAAAGAGACTTTATTTCTCACAGTTCTGGAGGCTAAGAAGTCCAAAATCAATGTAAGGATATATTTAATGTCTGGTGAGAGCCCTTTTCCTGTCTTCTCATTATATCCTTACATGGCCTTTCCCTTATGCCTACATGTGGGGAGAGAGAGTGTGATATCTCATAAATTTAAAATCCATTGTATTTATGTCTTTCCTTTCATGCAGTCTCATGATTCCTCTCCAATAGGAATCCAACTGCAATTCCATCAAAACACCAGTAATTAGGAAAACAAATTATGGCCAATAAAAACATACACATTACATTTGTAATTTTAAACATATTGGAAAGCCATCCATAATCAATTATATTTTAGTAGTAAATAAATTTTATTTATTACACAAAATAAATAAATTTTGTGTAAAAATTACACATTACATATGTCATATTGGAAACCTATCCATAATCAATTATATTTTAGTAGAACAAGAATGAACAATCATTTCTAAATAACGTTGTATTAAATTTATCTAATAGTGGCACTCCAGCTTAATCAATCCTGAATTGGATCATCAGTTAATGAAAATGGGCACTAATTAAATACTCCTGATTTTTTCTTGTATCATGAGACCGAATTTCCTGATGAAATTCAGTATAAGGATTAGATACATTTAAATATTCCTGTTTTCAAATTTCATTGTAAAGGAGAGAGCTCATTTTATTATTTATTTTTTTTATTTTATTTTTTTTGAGAGAGCTCATTTTAAAAGGGAAGTTTTTATGAGTTGTTGCCACTACAATTCAGTAGATGCAATATTGTCTTACGAGTATGGATCAGACAACCCAGGAAATTCAGAATAACAATCTAAATGGTACCACTTCATTTTAAGATCTGTGATGGATGTAAATTAGGATTTGTAATTGTCTATTCAGGAAACACATAATTCTAATACATTAGATATGCAGTATCTTTAGAATCTCTCAAAAGAATGTCCACATTTTGCAAGTGAGTTTTAGGTCCCCAAATACAGTAGTTTGCCTAAGATTAAAGATTTAGCAGTTGGGCTGAGGCAAAAGTCACATTTCCTGATTCCTAACTTGTGCTTCTCACAGTGCATCATTCAACCATCTTTACATTAATGTGTTTAACTGGCCAGAAGTTACCTCTCCTGTTTTCAACGTAGTCATGCAAGGCCTCCTTTGATATTGGGCCTTAACATTGGCAGATGTAGTGGAATAATTGCTTTACTTTCTACTGAACACTGTGAGAGATGATAATGTCTCCAAAACCTAAATAAGATTCTTTATTCTAACTTGGGCCACTAATCTTTTCTCCTACTAACAACTGTTAAGAAGATTTGGAAGTCCCTGAATCAACACACTGTCCACAGATATCTTGGTAAATCATCAGGAGACACACATCTCAGCTTTCAGACCTCAAAATTTCAAGGAGAATTTATTCAATGTGTGGAAAAAATCAATACCAAGAATGGGGAAGGCAGAAGTTGCAGTCGAAAGACGAAAACTGACAACTGATTGAAAATACCCTGGTAGTAATAGCCTTCATAATATTGAAAAAAATCATTATGATTTCCTGTTAAATATCACTTACTTTTTTTTTTTTTAAAGATTTTATTTATTTATTTGACAGAGAGAGATCACAAGCAGGCAGAGAGGCAGGCAGAGAGAGAGGGGGAAGCAGGCTCCCCGCCAAGCAGAGAGCCCGATGCGGGGCTCGATCCCAGGACCTTGAGATCATGACCTGAGCCGAAGGCAGAGGCTTTAACCCACTGAGCCACCCAGGCACCCCAATATCACTTACTCTTCATGTATTCAATTACATAGTTTTTATAGTTTCTTTACAGTTTTCTTTTACATGAAATATAGGAATCTTTGAATATGGCAGGAAATGTATTTAATGTATTTAGCATTGTAAAGCTAGTGCATTTTGTAATGCTAAGAACATTTTAGACAGATGTGATTAATTTCAACGGCATTATAAAGAAAACATCTGTGAGGAACAATCATATTCTAACAAAGAGTGAAATAGTTAAACACCCTTTAATTTCTCAATTTTGGCAAACTTTCCAAGGCTTTTACTGAGACTGTTTATGTTTTTTTGCCAGGTGGATGCAAATTCATTCTACAAAAAGGAATTAATTTACTAAGGTATGTTACATCTTCTCTCTTTTCTATTCTGGTAATTGAATATTCATCACATAACAAGTGCTGCTAATTAGCCAATTATTCCATTTACTGGCAAATAATGAACTTGCTATTCCTATAAAAAAACAAGAATTGAAAAAAAATCAAACTTTTATTTAGTTAGTATTGCTCAGATAATTTAAATATCTTTAAAACATACAAAGCATTTCACTATAATGAATCATTGTTCAGTAACTATACGATTTGAGGTTTAATCTCTACAGAAAATGGAAGTTTTGAGTTAACATTTAGTATAGCAAAATTTCTGATTTTAGCAAGGCTGAGTATTTGCCTGAATTTAGTAGTTTGGTGAAATTAACAATTATAGCTATTTCCTTGATATTTAAACTTATTTAAGCTGGGTGATTCATTTTGGGAGCTGTTTTAACAGAAGTTTGTTTTAGGAATTTAATTATGTACTTTGGTATTTAACAAGGAGCCTATTTAACTATTCTTAAAGAATAATTGATAAGATGAGTTAAATATTGAAAAATATTTCTCATTTGTTGTGATTGTTTGTCCTTTTATCACCTTTGTTTCCTATGTGAATATTATTTCTATTAAAAATAATGAAATGATTGGCTGTAGAGAGGCCACCTCTCAGCATCCCTTCTATAAAAGCCAGCTCACCATACATATTTTCACCCCCATCATGCAGTAGGACTTCTTATGGAAAGTAGGTGGAATAAGTGGAATTCTGGATGCTGAGTGGGGAGAGCATTGGCTCCCTTTCTTAAGTAGGTCTAGACATTGCCTCCTAGGCAAGAAATTGGTAAGTATGAAGGACTCTATGAGGAAACTGGCTCAAGATAAAATTTTTACAAATTTTCCCATTTGGAAATTTGTGAGTGAAGAGGCCATCTCCTCATGGAAGCATCCTTTATGGAGATCCACCAACAAATAAGACTCCTACAGGCTCCAAATGACAATTTAGTGTCTATGGAGAGGGAAGGATCATCAAAAATTGAAGAAATAATCTAAAATGAAGTATAAAGACCAACCCAAGGGAGAACTAGGACACAGAGGAAAAGAAACAGTGCCAAAATGGGAAGATATAATGGATCATAATAAGAGAAGGGGACACATAATGTGTTTAGGGTTGGAGGTAAGGGAATGTTTGGAAAGAACTGAGTTTTCAGGATGTTAAATTCTAATTTTCTGCTATAGAATGTTAATAATCAATATTTAAATTTTAAAAATCAAGAAGTAACTTTATATTCTTCAGAATATGGATGTGAATACCAGACTCCCCCCACACCTCCACGACCATCACCAGAAAAACCCAACTAGAATAGTTGAGAGTAGTTGCTTCAGTAGGAAAGGCCAGGAACTATATTTTTTTCTGTTATCTATTTTATGTAGTAATGTAGAAAGAAGTGCTTATATTGAGTGGTTTATATAAAATATGTAATGGAGAAGCCTAAGCATGAATTAGCCAATCAGAGTTCTAGAAATGAGTGTTAATTGCTATAGATACTTTCTGATGGTTTTAAGGTTGTACATGGGATAAATAAGGAGTGTGTGAGAAATTGTATCACAATTCTTCTCCCTTCTAAGGAAGGCAGGGACAGAGGAGGAAAGACATCACAACTAGCTATTAAAGTGGCCTAGAGGATAGTTCAGTGGCACTGAGAACAGAAACTCTTTGGATTGGAAAGAGCAATAAAACAGAGAGAGAATCAAATCTAAAGAATGATAACCCATTTATGTGGAGGAAGATATGTATCCTTTAAGATTTGCTTTTTGAAATCTTTATAGAGGTGAATCTGTGAGATTCTTATGACTGGTAATATTCATTTTTCAACATTGTCAAGGATTCTGGTCCTGTGTATCTGCCAAAGAAAGTCTGAATCTAAGCTAAAATGAACTTCCCAACTGTGAAGTCCAGGGACTAGCAGCACTCCAGGATCACACAGGACACTGACTACATCCAGGCCACATACCTGCCCAGGCTAAGTCCATCACTAGAGAGGAGATTGGCATCACTGGGACAGGCTTAGGAGAATCAAAGTTCATTTCTTTTATCTGTGAGGACACCTCTCTTTTCCAAAGACTGGTCCTTTGTGCAAGGAAGAAGAGGTAGGTGGCCCTATAAGGGCCACTTAATAGGAGGTCTGTCACTATTATAGCTGTAAGTAGTTATGAATTTGCCTCCTACTTTCAAGTACTTACTACTTAGTTTCTCTTACTATAGGCAACTGGGCTAAAATGCTTAGGACAGTGTTACAAAATAGTAGGGATATTATGGTGTTTCTGCTTTTTCCTTTTTCTAAATATGAGATATTTGAGGTCAATATGCTTTTTCCCTTTAAAATATTTTTTTGCACTTTTCTTAATAAGAGGTTTTTACTTGTAAAGATCAGATATGAATTTTGAAAATGATTATTCTTTATAACTATCATGTAATTTTGTAAGTTTTCCACTCTACATATTATTTGTTTTTGTCCTGTTAGTTTGAAAAGACTTATAATAGATTTTTTCATGGCAACAGTCTAATATTTCTGTGGTAACTATGTATTAACCATGGTGTATTCTATAAATGCACATCAATATTAATTTTCCTAGTCTTTTATATTTAGGATTTGTGGTTTATATTACTATGAAAGATTTGTCTGCAGTTTTTTTTTTCTGTTAATGCACAGTAGCTTTTGGTTTTTACATCAAAGTTATCCTATTATCTTAGTTTTACAAAATGAGGGTTATTCTTTCTCTATGCTCTGCAAAAGTTTAAATGACAAAAGAATTATTAATAACCTCAAAGTTGAAACAGCCTGTAACACAGTGTGCACCTGACACCTTTCAGAAGCAGTATTTTTTGAAATCCTAAACAATTTCTTCCACAGTTATTGTCCTGTTTTTATTAGCTCAGTTATTGTTATATACTCTCTTAAAAATCAGCTGTTCATCTAGATTTTAATTATTGGCATAAGATTATATAATGTATCCAATAATTTTTTTCTCTGTATTTTCTCTGCTTGTCCTTATTCCCAAATTTATCTGTTTGTACTCTAACTTTAGTTGGTTAGGTTAACTAAAGAAATATAGTTTTGTTTTTTATATACTTCAGCTAGTATCTTTGGCTGTTTTGGGTTCTTGTTTCTTCTAGAAATGAAGTTTATAAAATATCAAATAACTATAACATTTTTCTCCAAGTGGTTTTGTACTTTTTATAGTTTTTCTTCACACATTTGAGGGTATGATAAAGGAATATAGTAAATAAGCAGTACTACATCATACTGAAAATCTATGACTTGTGAATATAAGCTGTCTGGGTTCAAACCCTGCCCTTATACTTACTAATTCTGGAACTTTGAAGAATTTACTTAATCTCTTTCTGCTTTCCCTTTTTCAATACAAAGATGGATTTTATAATAGTACACAACTTTAGAGTTCACTTGGGAGTAAATTAATAGATGTAAAGAGCTTAAGATGGTACTGCAAGAGTGTAATTTCAAAGCATACTAAGAGAAAAATCAAGACTAATTTACCTTTAATGCAGATGGTAGTCTTCAATCAATAATAGCGATCGTCTTTGTCCTATTTACTGATTTATTTTTTTAACCTTAGATTGCATTTTGATATTTATATCTCTCTGTTTTTTTTTTAAGATTTATTTATTTTAGAGAGAGAGAAAAATGCAAGCAGGTGGAGAGAGAGAGAGAGAGAGAGAGAATCTCAAGCAGACTCCATGCTGAGCTTGGAGGCCAACAGGGGGCTTGATCTCATGACTCTGAGATCATGACCTGTGCCAAAACCAAGAGTTGGCTGCTTAACAGACTCAGCCACCCAGGCGCCCTTTTCTGTTTTGTTTTTTGTTGACATTATTTAATGACTTACTCCTGCTTCAGGGTTGGCCCCAGGCGGCAGGACTGTGGACGCTGGCCAAATTCAGTTCTACTGTTGCTAGAATATTAGCAGGATTTCATGATGAGTAGAACTAAAGAAATAAGGATATACAGTTATGTAAGTTATTGTTTACATATAACTTGAGTGAAATAAGTAAGAGAAGTCACAGGGAAGTAGAAAATGTAGTGCTTTAAGAGCATGAGTTTACACTTTTCTAACTAAGTGATATGCTTCATCTTTGGCATGTTTCTTCTCTGTCTTAACACATCTCCTCCCTAAACCTTCATCATTTGTCGCCCTACCACTAATTTCATTAAATAATGTATTAAGGTTCACCAGAGAACAGAATCCACAGGAGATTTTTTTACACATTTATAAGGAGAGAGAGGGGAAAGGAGGGTAGGAAGGAAGAGAGAGATTTATTTTGAGGAATTGGCACACATGATGGTGGGGCCTTACAAGTCCAAAATCTGCAGAGCAGGCCAGCGGTTTGAAAATTCCAGCAAGAACTGGTTTGTAGTCTCGAGTCCAAGAGGAGTCTGAAAACAGAATCCCTTCCTCTTCGGGGTACTTCTCACTCTTTGATATTAAGGCCTTCAACTGCTTGGATGAGTCTCACCCATACCCTGCAGGGGAATCTGCTTTACACAAAGTCTACTGATTGGAAATGTTAATCACATCTTTTTTTTTTTCCAATTACTTTTATTTTTTCAGTGTTCCAAGATTCATTGTTCATGTACCACACCCAGTGCTCCATGAAATAAGTGACCTCCTCAATACCCACCACCAGGCTCGCCCAACCCCCTACCCGCCTCCCCTCCAAAACCTTCAGTTTGTTGCTCAGAGTCCACAGTCTCTTATGGTTCATCTCCCCCTCCGATTTCCCCCGATTCACCGTTCCTTTCCTTCTCACGTCCTCCGTGTTTTTCCTTATGCTCCACACGTAAGTGAAACCATATGATAATTGACTCTCTGTGCTTGACTTATTTCACTCAGCATAGTCTCTTCCAGTCCTGTCCATGTTGATACAAAAGTTGGGTATTCATCCTTTCTGATGGAGACATAATATTCCATTGTATATAAAAACAGGCAACACATAGACTGGTGTTTGAGAAAACAACTGGGCACCATAGCCTAGCCAAATAGATAAATAAAATTTAACTACCACCATTTTTGTTATTAAAGTACCATTGCTATCAGGCATGGAGTTTACTGCTGGGCTCTTTGGACTGGACCTTGTTTAGTGAGGCTGCAGTGAGACCTTTAACTCTACCTGATCAGATTCCTTTCAAGTTTGATAATCTTCGCTCTTATGCCTTAATGACTATAGCATATTTTACCACTTTACCTGTTTTCCATCCATGATGACTGTTACTCCTTTTCAGATCTGAATGGTAGGCTTGATTTTTTTCCCCAGAAAATATTTATGAAATAAGATATAAAAATATAAATAATGCAGTAAAGAAATTGAGCTATACATGGAGCATATCAAGTACAGATATAAGCTACCCTAAAGAGTCGAGCAAAATATAGATGGTATTATACTGGAATCATCAAAATTGAATTTTATAATTTTAAAATTCATTAATTTCATAGATAAAGTGGTATCATTGCACTTTTTATTTCATTAGTACACAAAAGTTTTTAACAAAGCTTAAGGACAGCTGGAGACAAAAGCAAATTGTTGAGGTCATCAAAAGCAGGGAAAGGCTGAGAAACTGTCAGTCTAGAGGAGTGTAAGGAGACATGACAAGTAAATGTAATGTGGTCCTGAAATAGAAAAAGGACATTAAGAAAACTAGTGAAATCTAAATAAAGTATGGACTTTAATAAGAATGTAGTAATATTGGCTCATTAGTTGTGCTAAATGTACCATAACAATGTTAACAATAGTGGAAACTAAGTGTGGGTGGGATATGTGCAAATCCTTTGTAATATTCATACGAGTTTTCTGTAAATCTAAAATTACTCTAAAATGTATTTTTTAAAATTTAATGAGAAAAACCAAGTTTTTGAATTTTGCTTCCAGCCATATAGAGTAATAAATACTAGACATGACCTCCACCATAAACAGCTAAATATTTAGAAAATATACATTAAAAAAAAAACATTTTCAGGTATTTAAAAACAGGCAGCACAGGACTGTGATTCCTGAGAAAAGGAAAACAGATGAGGAAAGCCTATGATTTTTCTACTTTGGGCCTGAAGCCACCGAGGAATTATAAGTTCATTATTCTCAGAACACACTATGTTGAGGACCATCTGTAGCTCCAATCAGCCAGAGGAAAGAATCCTTCTTGATGATATGGAAATTAAAAGGGACTCCAAGTGGGTCATACCTTAGCAGTAGAGCTAAAATATCTCTGTAGTGTAGTATCCTTCCTAGAAGTGCTTTTAAAAATCTGAAAAGACTAAAAGGTAATCTACCAATAACTGCCTGCCCAAACAATGCCTAATATTCTTTGTAGAAAGATAAATAAATATATATATAATATATAATCCAAATATATATATACATATATATGTAGTCATGTAAATATCTATATACATGACTAGCAGTGCAATTTTCATGAAGTCTGGCTTCCAATCAGAAATCTTGAAACATATTAAGAAGCAAGAAAATGCGACGCAAAGCCAGGCAATTTTTAAGTCAATAGAAATTGACCCAAAAATGTCAGAGATGATGGAAGTAGCAAGAATGTTAAAAGACTATTATATTTTTGTATAAATATTTAAATGAAAACATGAACACAAGAAAGAGAAATGAAATATACAGGATAGGACTAACTGAATTCTTCCCCTGTATTATTAGGAAGAGGCAAGGATTTTTACTCTCATTATTTGCATTCATTATTGGTATTCAATATTTTGCATAGAAATAAAGAAGAAGAAATCTAGTTATACAGCTTGAAAGTAAAGCCTTTTGCTTTTCTTTGCTGAAAGCAATTTGTATGTTTAGAAATACTAAGGAATCTAATAAAAGCTACTAGAATAACTGACTTTTGCAAGACCACAAAAACAGAACTGATTTAAAAAAAATTGTATGCATATATATCAGCAATAGATGTAATTTTTTGAAAATGAACAATAATATTGTCAAAAGCCTCAAAACATGAAGAATTTTTGGGCATGTTTAATGAAATATGTGTAACAATTTTGCAGTGGTAACTAAACCACTACTGAGAGCAATTAAAGAAGGCTTAATGGATATTTTTACTGTATTTCTGTGTTGGATGACTCAACATTTTTAAAATGGTAATTTGATCCAGATTGATTTATTTTTTTTAAAGATTTTATTTATTTATTTGACAGAGAGAGAGATTACAAGTAGGCAGAGAGGCAGACAGAGAGAGAGGGGGAAGCAGGCTCCCTGCTGAGCAGAGAGCCCGATGCGGGGCTCGATCTCAGAACCCTGAGATCATGACCTGAGCCGAAGGCAGAGGCTTTAACCCACTGAGCTGCCCAGGCCCCCCAATCCAGATTGATTTATAGGTCCAACACAATCCAAATCATTATCTCAGCAGATTTTGCTTCGATAATAACAATAATATAATAATAATAATAATAATAATAATAATAATAATAATAGACCAGAGTTGTAAGACATAAGTGGACTCGCTTCAAAACTTACTGTATTGTTACAATACTTGAGGCACATTTATGTCAGTTCATTTTTTTTTAGAGATTTATTTTTTTGAGAGAGAGAGAGATCGTAGTGGTGAGGGGAAGTGGGAGAGGAAAGAGAAAATCTTAAGCAGACTCCCCACTGAGTGCAGAGCTCCATGTGGGGCTCAGTCTCATGACGCTGAGATCGTGACTGGAGCTGAAATCAAGAGTCTGATGCTCAACTGACTGAGCCACACAGGCACCCCTGTGTCAACAGATTTTTGAAAAAGATGGCAAGACAATTACAAAAGAGAAAAGATCGTTCTTGCAACATAGGTGCAGAAACAACTGGATCTATCTCTATATATATACAGGCATAGCTCCTTGTATTGCACTTTGCTTTATTGCACTTCACAGGTGATTGTGTGTGTGTGTGTGTGTGTGTGTGTTTAAATAAAATATTTGATGGCAATTCTGTTAAATAAGTCTATTGGTGCCATTTTCCTGGTTGCATTTGTTCACTTCATGTCTTTGTGTCATATACTAGTGATTCTCGTGGTATTTCAAAGTTTTCATTATCATTATATTTTTTATGGTGATCTGTGATCAGTGATCTTTGGTGTTATTATTGTAATGGTTTTGGGGGTGCCACTGACCACACTCATATGAGATGGCAAACTTAATCGATATATGTTGTATGAATTCTGACTATTCAACCAACCAATTGTTCTTCTGTCCCTCTCCCTGTATTTGGTCCTCCCCATTCCTGAAGATACAACAATATTGAAATTAGGTCAGTTAATAACTCTACAATGGCCTCTAAGTGTTCAAATGAAAGAAAGAATCTCACATCTCTCACTGTAAATCAGAAGTTAGAAATGATGAAGTTTAGCAAAGAAAGCATGTCAAAAGATGAGATAGTCCAAAAGCTAGGCCTCTTGCATCAAACAGCCAAATTGTGAATGCAAAAGAAATATTCTTGAAGGAAATTAAAAGTACTACTCCGGTAACATACAGGTAAAAAATAATAAAGCATAATAATCTTATTGTTGGCATGGAGAAGGCTTTAGTGGTCTAAATAGGAGCTCAAACCAGCCACAAGATTCCCTTAAGCCAAAACCTAACCAGAGAGAGGCTCTGACTCTGTTCACTCAGTTCTGTGAAGGCTGAGAGGTAAAGAAGCTGCAGAAATGAGTTTGAAGTTAGCATGGGCTGGTTCATGAAGTTTGAGAAGCCTTCTTTGGTGCAAGGTGAAGCAGCAAGTGCTGATGTCCAAGTTGCAGCAAATTCTCCAGAAGATCCGGGTCAGGTAATTAATGAAGGCACATTAAGTAACACTAACTAACAGATTTGCAATGTAGATGAAACAGCCTTATGTTGAAAGAAGATGCCATCTAGGACTTTCATAGTTAGAAGTTAGTGTTTGGCTTCAAAGCTTCAAAAGTCAGGCTGGCTCTTTTGTTAGGGGCTAATGCAGCTGGTGACTTGAAGCTGAAGCCAGTGCTCATTTGCCATTCCCCAAATCCTTGGGCTCTTAAGAATTAGGCTAAATTTACTCTTCCCATGTTCTGTAAATGGAACAACAAGGAAGCCTGGATCAGTTTACAACATGGTTACTGAATATTTTAGCCCTTTGTTGAGACCTACTCAGAAAAAAAGCTTCCTTTCAAAATATTTCTGCTCATTGGCAATAGTACCTGGTCTCCTAAGAGCTCTGATGGAAATATACAATGAAATTAATGTTGTTTTTCATGCCTGCTAATACAGCATCCATTCTGCAACGCATGGATCAAGGAGTCATTTGACTTTCAAGTTTTATTATTGAAGAAATATGTTTTTGTAAGGTCATAGTTGCCTTACATAGTGATTCCTCTGATGTATCTGGGCAAAGTCAATTGAAAACCTTCTGGAAAGGATTCACCATTCTAGATTCCATTAAGAATATTTGTGGTTGAAGTGCCTGGGTGGTTCAGTCAGTTAAGAATCTGCCTTTGGCTTAGGTCATGATCCCAGGGTCCTGGGATGGAGCCCCACATCAGGCTCCCTGCTTCTCTCTCTTCCTCTGCTGCTCCCCCTGCTTGTGTTCTCTCGATCTCTCTCTGTCAGATAAATGAATAAAATCTTGGGAAAAAAAAGAATATTTGTGATTCATGGGAAGAGGTCAAAATATCAACAGGAGCTTGGCAGAAGTTGATTCCAACCCTCATGGGCGACTTTGAGAGATTCAAGTCTTCAGTGGAGGAAGTAATTGCAGATGTAGTGGAAATAGCAAGAGAACTAGAATTAGAAGTGAATATGTGACTGAATTGCTGCAATTTCATGGTAAAACTTGAACAGATGAGGAGTTGCTTCTTATACATGAGCAAAGAAAGTGGTTTCTTGAGATGGAATCTATTCCTGGTAAAGACGTTAGAAGGATTGTTGAAATGACAAAATATTTAGAATACTACATAAAGTCAGTTGATAAATCAGTGGCAGGATTTGAGAGGATTGACTCCAATTTTGAAATTTCTAATGTGGGTACAATGCTATCAAACAGCATAGAAATCATTTGTGAAAGGAATTGTTAATCAATGTGGCAGAATTTATTGTCTTATTTTGAGAAATTGCCGTAGCTACCTAGCTTTTAGCAACCACCAAGCTAATCAATCAGCAGCTATCAGCAATGAGACAAGACCCTTCACCAGCAAAAATATTTGGTCTCATTGAGATCTCAAATGATGGCTAGCATGTTTTAGCAAGAAAGTATTTTTTAATTAAGATATATACAATTTTTAGACATAATGGTATTAAACTGTTAATAGGCTACCATGTGGTATAAACATAACTTTTATATATAAGCCCTGGGAAATAAAAAAAAATTATTTGGCTCACTTTATTGTGATATTTACTTTATTGTGTTGGTCTGGAACCAAACCAGCAATACCTCTGAGTATGTCTTGTGTTCTTTATCAAGTTAAGCAAGTTCCCCTGTGTTCCTGCTTTGCTGAGAATTTTTGTCATGAATGGGTATTGGACTTTGTTAAATGCCTTTTCTGCATCTATTGACACGATCATGTAATTTTTCTGTTTTAGTCTATTGATGTGATATATTGCATTAATTATTGTTCATGTGTTCAACCAGCCTTGCATAGTTGGGATAAAACTCATTTAATCTTCACGTATAATTATTTTTATATATTTTTGGATTCAATTTGCTAATATTTTATTGAGAATTTTTGAACCTGTGTTTATGAGACATATTGGTCTGTAGTTTTCTTGTAATGTCTTTGTCTGGGTTTGGTATTTGGGTAATGTTGCCCTTAGAATTAGTTAGGAAATATTCTGTCTTTCAATCCTCTGAAAGCGATTGTATAGAATTGGTATCATTTCTTCCTTGAATATTTAGTAGAATTCACCAGTGAATACATCCGAGCTTGGTGCTTTTTATTTTGGAAGGTTATTAATTACTGATTCAATTTCTATTTATAATAGATACAAGCCTATTCAAATTGTTCCTTCTTGTGTGTTTTGGCAGATTGTGCCTTTCAGGGAATTGGGCCATTTCATCTAGGTTAACAAATTTGTGGGTATAGAGTTGTTCATAGTATTCTTTTTTTATCCTTTTGATGTCCATGGGATCTATAGTGATGCCCCTCTTTCATAGTTTGTGTCTTCTTTCTGTCTTTGCCTGGATAAAGGGTTATCAATTTATTGATCTTTTCAAAGAACCAGCTTTTGGTTTCATTAATTTTTCCCCATCAATTTTCTGTTTTTAATTAAAGTGATTTCTGCTCACTTTGTAATTATTTCGTCTGCTTACTTTGGATTTATTTCACTCTTATTATTCTAGTTTCCAAAGGTTAAATCTATTGATCTTAGATATTTCTAATATATGCCTTTAATGTTGCAAGTTTTCCTCTAAGTAGTGCTTTCACTGATCCCAGAAATTTTGACAAATTGTGTTACATTTAAAATATTTCATTTCATTTAAAATATTTTTAACTGCTCTTGAGATTTCTTCTTTGTCTCACACATTGTTTAGAAATGTTTTATCTCATCACTGTATATTTTTGGATTTTCCTGTTATCTTTTATTATTGATTTATAGTTTAATCCCATTGTGGTCTTAGAGCAGACATTGTATGATTATGAGGAATTAGACTTTCCATCTCATTGGATGAAATTAACCCTGAATTTCCTGGGGAAATGTTAATGGCTTCCCGGGGCAGTTGCCATGCAAGACAATACTGACTAGCCAGGACACAAACCTACCACCCATCTTTGCTTCTAAACCTAGAGCTGCACTTAAGTAACAACAGATCCTTCAAAGTGAGGGACAAAGAGTGACCCATGAGGAGGTGTACTATACTCCAAAAGTACTTGAGTTTTCTAATTTATACAAGCAGAAATCAGGGACATGTGTGAGAATGGATACTGTGGATTTGGGATAATGGTAAAAGGAACATAAATTTGGATCAGGTCAGATTTATTGATATGGGCCCAATAAATGGACATTCTTCATTTAAAGTTGCTGCTTGAGCAGTTAGAAAAGGTTCTAATAGTTTATTTGGTTCATTGCAACATGGACTAATAGATGACTCACTATTAGTGAACCAGAAATGCCCACCCTCCCTCAGTTTAATGTTACAGAGGAGATTCAGAGGCTTAGGGAGATTGAAATACAAGAGTGGGTTTGTCATTTAAGACCTACTCACCCACACTGGGAGGATCCATTAGACATACCTTTTACCATACTTGAGAAATAAATTTGTGAGGAAGCCTCAGCATACTTCAAAAGCTCCATGATCACTTAGGCCAGACCTTACAGTGGGTACCATAGCCATTCAATTGGAAAACCCAAATTATTTTTCTTCTTTTAAATTTGTTAAGGTGGGATGCCTGGGTTTCTCAGTCATTTAAGCATCTGCCTTTGGCTCTGTTCATGATCCCAGGATCCTGGAATCCAGTCCAACATCGGCATCAGACTCCTTGCTCAGCGGGGAGCCTGCTTCTCCCTCTGCCTGCTGCTCCCCCTGCTTGTGCTCTCTGACAAATAAATAAATCAAATCTTAAAAAATAAAATAAATTCATTAAGATGTGTCTTATGGCACAGAATGCAGTCTGTCTCAGTGAATGCTGCATGTGAGCTTGAATAGAATGTGTGTCCCTCTCTTGTTGGATGAAGTAGTCGTAGGTAACAATTATATCCTGTTGATTTGTGGTGATGGTGAGTTCAGCTGTATCCTTACTAATTTTCTGCCTCCTACATCAGTCTATTTTGGAGAGAAGTGTATTGAAGTCTCCTACTGTGATAGTGAATTTATCTATCTTTTCCTTGGGGGTTCTATCAGTTTCTGCTTCTGTTAGTTTGATCTTATGTTGTTAGGCACATACTCGTTAGGGTTAGGGTTTAGGATTATTATGTCTTCTTGGATAACTGACTCCTTTATCATTATGTAATGCTTTTCTTTATCCCTGATACTTTTCTTGCTTCTATCTGAAATTAATACAGGTAATTCTGCTCTCTTTTGATTAGTGTTAGCATGGTATGTTTTTCTCCATCCATTTACCTTTAATTTATTTGGTATCTTTATATTTAAAGTGGATTTTTGTAGACAACATATAGTCAGGTGTTGTTTTTTTGATACACTCTACTATTTTAAGTGGTGCATTTTGACTACTGATATCCAGTATGCTTATTGATATAGTTGGATAAAACCATATTTGTTGATGTTTTCTATTTATTGCCCTTGCTCATTTTTTAAAATTTTGTACTCCACTCTTTTTCTGCCTTTTGTGGTTTTGAGTATTTTATATGGTTACAATTTCTCTCCTTTCATAGCATAATAGTAATAATTAAAAAAATAAGTGATTGTGCTAGAATTTTCAATATACATTTACAGCTAATACATATTCACAGTCATAATTATTTTAAATTGCCTTTTGATTGTTCTACTGTACACCTTATATCTGAGTCTGGTTTTGATGAATGCTTTATCTCTTTAGCATGTGCTTTTTCTTATCAATTTTATGCCTCATAACTTTCAGTTGAAAGCTAAAGATAATGTGTAAGCTTGTGCTTAGAGATGAGTGTTTCATTCTTTCTACAGGCCTTTAGTGACTAGGCTGAATTGAGGTGTGTATGAATAGCTTCAGTGTACCATAAGATTCAAGTTCCTTTATTGATAATTTATGTTTAGGATGGGACGTCGTTTTGCAGAGGTCATTTTCTCAGTGTCCGTTTTCCTTCTGGGTTTGGGTCTTCTGTTTGTGCTTGTCTCCAGACACAATCTGTCTCCTTAATCTCTCCTAGCCATATCCTGTTATTATTTTTGCCCATTGCTTATTAGCCCGATGCAGAGGTGGGGGCCACTGGTGCAGAGTATACTAATATGTTCTAATTAGGTTTAATCCTAGTCAAGCACATCTGAATTTCAGGACATATTCACACATGACCTCCTCCGGCTGCAATGCTGGGCATAGTAAATATCCCTGTGCTCCTCTTCCTGGTTAGTGATTTTTTTTTTTGGGGGGGGGGGCGTCACTTTCCTTCTCGCACTGCAGTTGATTTCTGCTAGTCTCCAAAAGTGACTTTTTTTTTTTTCCTCTTGATGATGAAAGCATGTGGTCCATAGGCAAAATAGGGGAAGATATGTCTGTTTGGAGTACTGTTACTAATTGCTGTTCTTTTTCTCTCAACTAACACCACAGAAAAGCTCTCTAAAGATTCTCACATCATATTCCCTGTCAGTAGTTGGTGGGGCTCTTGGGGAAAAGGCCTACCACAGTGTACACTTCCTTCTGTCTGTAGTCTTCCAGGAGCTTTACATTCAGTACTTCATTCAGAAGATTCAGCTATATCTTCTTATTGGCTGTTATATGTCCAGTGATGGCTGTCTCATTTAAACAACTGTTCAGGTCCTATTTCTTCCTTCAGGCAGCTGTCTTTCTTCAAATTTATGATTACATAGCTTCCCTGAAACTTCAGTTCTTTGATGGGTTTGAAAATATCATCATTGGGGCACCTGGGTGGCTCAGTGGGTTAAACCTCTGCCTTCGGCTCAGGTCATGATCTCAGGGTCCTGGGATCAAGCCCCGCTTCAGGCTCTCTGATCAGCAGGGAGCCTGCTTCCCCCCTCTCTGCCTACTTGTGATCTCTCTGTCAAATAAATAAATAAAATCTTAAAAAAATATCATAATTTGCAGTATCTCCAGATTTTTCTTGCTAAAGAGTAAAGGCAACACTCTTTATAGCTCTTCACATATTTGAGCTTCATGATACATATCTTAAAAATTACAATGCTAAAAAAAAATTACAGTGCTAGGCTAAGTTGATGTATTAATAGCATTAAAATTACTTAGAGTACAAATAAACAAGAAAAAGGTAAAAAAGAGGAGGAATTAGGGTGTGTTGTAGATCCTGGGAAGATAAATTAAGATTAAAATAGAACTTCCAATATTTTTTATAATTGTGAATGAATAAAATTTCACCAGTGAGTACAAAATACTTTGCTCCAATCCCTGTTATTCTGCATGATAATTATTTATTGCACTATGGCTATTTATTAATGATAACCTTGTATCACCAGTAAAGGTTAACTGATGCCTGTTGTTCCCTTTGAAATTGAAAAAGGAACTGAATGAGTCATGAGCATGAGAGATAAATTCCTCACCCACATAGTTCATTTAGCATCATTCTCTCATAGGATCCTGTATTTAGAAACAGAGTTCCTGGTCACCTTGAGAGACAATGTTTGGATGCTTTCATTACTGTCCTAAAGCATTTTCTATTTTTACACTTTGAGCTAACATTCGTCTGACTTTAAACTGGGACACCAGCCTTCTGATTGTCTTGCTCAGCATCCCAATTTCCCCTTCCCGTATACCAAAGGCAATTGTAAAATTAACCAACCACTGCCTACACATTAGCATTTTACAAAGTGATCAAATACAGGGATGATGATCACTTTTCAATTATTGTTCTATGTAATTTTCAGCAATATGAAATGGCCAGCAAATCATGATATGATACACTGTCTCTTCACCTTCTTGTGCACTATTGTTTTTTTGTTTTGTTTTGTTTTCAAAATTTAGAACCAGATGCTCCCAGGATGTGTTGATATCCAAAGAGTAAAATCTCAGTTTAAAAAGCCGTGTTGTGGATTTTTAGCTTCAAAAAGGGCATTTTGAGCACTGGAGTAATACACAGGAGATCAGCTCTTAACCTGCTTTTTTTTTTTTTTTCCCCTTCTCTCTGTTTCTCTCTTTTTTTATATTTTCTAGTCAAATTTTAAAATCTAAATTTCATTAAGGTAAAGATTATGTATATAATGTACTGACAAAATAGAATTCATTTTAGGACAAATGAATTTAATGATTTTATTGACTTTATGAGCATTCATCAGGGCTTTGCCTCTGATATTGTTTTCTCCCGTGTGTGTGTGTGTGTGAGTGTGTGTATGTATGACATAGGTGTGTTTTAGTTTACTTTCAATCTATGATCAGATGGAAAGTTCTTTTAAGGTTGGATAAACATTAGAAAACTAAGGACCTTAAAGTGTCAGCATTATTGAGTCTACACATTGCTTAGATTGGCTTCCAAGTCACTGTCCTCAGATAGGTTTGGGTTGCGAGCTGCCTTTATTGTAGATTTGTCCTTGAGAATTTTAAGATGTTTGATATTTTGGCCCTTAAATTTTATGGCCCTGTGAAAATTATGAAAAAAAATTGGAATTAGATTTCTCATCCTTAAATATTTCATTCGTAGTTTTGTTATTGGACTAGTCATTTATATACTATAGATTCTGCTTTAGTGGAGTTCAAATCATGTCTCATGCACATATTCATCTTTATATTCCTGTCTTTTTTCACATCAGTGAATTTTTTGAAAATTTAACAAGTGCTAAGCTAAATAAAGTCTTAGACTTTTATAGGTACACAAAAAATGTTAGCATGATATTTACTATCATATCATACCTCTTATCAAATTGGTATTTTAAAATGTATTGAAAAACAACTAAATGTAAAATCTAGTTCCTATGATATACACAATTAGCTAATAAAATGAATTCAAGATTTAGTATCAGAAACCTTAGGCTTAAGTATCAGCTCTACCTTATTCATGCGAACTTGATACATAACATATATCATTTGAAGAGCCTCACCTTTCTCATCTACAAAATAATTAGCAATAGTATTTCCCTCCTACTTCACAAAATTTTATAGTAGGTAATGTATGTGAAAAAAATTTTAACTGCATATTAACTTTACTTGTTTTCATTATTTAATTATATAGATAGATGATAGATAGTTAGCTAGATAAACAGTAGATATAATCTAGGTTTTGCAATACAAAGTGAAGTTTTACTTGGTTACCTGCCTGGAAAAGGGAACAGGAGATATTCTCATAGAGTTCATTCTATCAGAGGTAATATGTAATAAAATAAGACTTCAAAATTATAAGCTATCTGAAGAAAATAAAGAAGGATAAATTTTAAGTGAATAAATAGTTGGAAACTAGGTGGAAGCTACATTTGATTGAGTAGCAGGAAAGCTCTTGCAAAGGTTGTGATATATGAGTAACGAACTAGTTGACAACAGAGAGTGGCTAGTGAAATTGTTTTAAGATGGAAATAAGCTTACTATTGTCCAGAAATAGAAATAACAGTGAGTTGGAATCACTGTGAAGTAGAAGGATTGTGAAATGAGAAAATGGAGAGTAGGCAGGATCTATAATGATAATGTGGAATCACTGAATATCATACTTACAGGCTAATGTAAGGATTTTGAATTTTATTCTAAACTTTGTAGGAAGCCATTTAAAAGTCTCAGCCAGATTTAAAGGAGACAAGGAGAACAAGGTGAGACACTAGGAGGCTATTTCAGAAGTCCCTGTAAGAGATGATGGGAGTTTAGAGCAGGGTAGAGTTACTATATATAGAAAAAAGGGCATATTTCAGATGTGTTTATTTTGTCAAAGAGAGAAGAAAGAATAATCAAAAATTACTTCTGGGTTTTTGGTTTGAGCAACCTAAACTGAGTATAATTTTTATATTAAGAAATTGCCAATTTTAAATGGATTTTAAACACGAGTTAATGATTCATTAGTTGTGTATAACACTCATCACAACACGTGCCCTCCTCAATACCCATCACCCGACTACCCCATCCCCTACCTCCCTCACCTCTGAAACCCTCAGTTTGTTTCCTGGAATCCATAGTCTCATGATTCATTTCCCTCTCTGATTTCTCCCTGTTCAGTTTTCTCTCCCTTCCCTTATGGTTCTCTGTGCCATTCCTTATGTTCCACATATGAGTGAAACCATGTGATAATTGTTTTTCTCTGCTTGACTTATTTCACTTAGCATAATCCCCTCCATGTTGATACAAATGGTGAGTATTCATCCTTTCAGATGTCTGAGTAATATTCCATTTGTATATGTACCACATCTTCTTTATCCATTCATCTGTTGAAGGGCATCTCAGCTCCTTCCACAGTTTGGCTACTGTGAACATTGCTGCTATAAACATTGGGGTGCATGTTCCCCTTCTTTTCACTACATCTGTATCTTTAGGGTAAATACCTAGTAGTGCAATTGCTGGGTAGTGTTCAACATGACTGAACACTACATCAAAAACTAATGATGTACTCTACAGTGGCTAACTCAACATAAATATATATATATATATATATATACACATATGCTTATTTATTGTACATAATAGGCATTAAATCCTTTATTTTCATTAAGCACAGATGTACATTGAGTTATGTATCAATTTGAAATTAATTTCTCATCTTTTGCCTTCTCTGAGTTTTTTGTTTCTTAAATGATGATCACATGATATTATTTGATTGATATCATTATATTTGTCAAAACATTTCTGAATAAATTCATTGGACTGTTTATGATATCAAAAAAATGAAATAAGCATGAGTTAATATTTAACTCTTTATTTTCTGGAAAAGATATATGCCTAAATATGTAGACAAAGCCACACAAAGATTTATTTCATTTATAACTCTTAATATAAGAATCATCCAGTTTGGAAACAGGTTCCCCACCCCTGCCAATTGATCTGCAGCAAATTCTGATTACTGACATTAAAATTGTTTTGTTTGTCAGAAAAGATCAAAGAGTACAGTTTGTGGTAACCACTGGAGTTGAGTGCTAGGAGTAATACAAATATGGCCAAATTGTCAAAGTTTATAAAAGCTATGGACAAATATATATATATATGGATGTATATACACACACACAACATAATTTTCAACATAAACAGTGTTGATATAAAAATAAGTAAAGCAAATATTCATAGTTACTTGAATGGATTAAATATCAACAATATCAAGATTCAAATAAGGTAGTTTTTTTTCATTTGTTTTAGACTTTTTGGATATGGTGTGAGGCAAGCCAAAACATGTTTATCAGGCAACACAAAGATGGTAGATTTAAACAACCAGAACATATGAATGTAGGGGAAGGAAGAAGAAAAAGAAAAAAAGAGAGATTGAGAGAGAGGGAGGCAAACCATAAGAGACTTTTAACTATAGAGAACAAACTGAGGCATGCTGGAGAGCAGGTGGCCAGGAGATGGGCTAAATGGGTGATGGGTATTAAGGAGGACACTTGTGATGAGCACTGGGTGTTATATGTAAGTGATGAATCACTAAATTCTGCTCCTGAAACTAATATTACACTATATGTTAAATAAGTAGAATTTAAACAACAACATGAAATAAACAACAAAAAAAAACCACACAGCCATATGATTATGCTAAGTATAAGTGGTCTAAAAACCTCAACTAAAAGGCAGATATTGCAGATGGATTTAAAAAAAATTCCAAGTATGTATTGCCCAAAAGATACTCATTAAAAATATAAATACATAGAAAATATATAAATACACAAATGGGTAAAAATTTAGAAGTTGGAAAAGACGTATCATACTTACAGTAGACAAAAAAAGTTGGAGTGGCTATGTAAATATCAGATAAAGTAGATTATAGAACAAAGACTCGTATCAGGGTTCAAGAGTGTCATTTCATAATAACTTTATTTTTCTAGAAGACATAAAGTTTCATGTGACTGGTAACAGAGCTTGAGAATACATGAAGCAAAGCTGTTGGAACTGAAAAGAGAAATATACAAGTTCACAATTATAATGGATGATTTCAACAACCTCCTCTCAATAATTAGTAGGATAGGAAGAGAAAAGCAGAAAGTGTATAGAGGAGTTGAACACCCACCTACTACTAATTGTTTATAGAGGACTCGGCCTAGCAGCAACAGGATTCACTTTCCCTTCAAGTACATGCAGAACATTTATCAAAACATGTAATATTCTGAGTAACACAATCAGTCTGATAAATTTAGAAGTAACACAATCAGTCTGATAAATATTACAAAGATAATTTATCATTATCTGATAAATATACAAAATATAGCTTCTGATCAAAAAGTAATAAAATTAGAAGTAAAAGTCTAGAAAATCTTTCAGTATTTGGGAACTCGATAACACATTTCTAAATAATGTACCAATTATTTTATACATCAAAAAGATGCATATTGATACAAAAAGTGGACACCACTACACACCCACTAAAACGAATAAAGTCAAAAGACAACAGTATTTAGTGTTGCAAAGGATCTGCAGCAATTGGAGTAAATATATTGCAGCAATTGGAATTAATTATTCTCCTTAGAAAAGTATAGATTATCTTATACAGTTAAATATACATTTACCATATGAGAAAGCAATTTCTCTCAAACAGAAATTTATCAAACAGAAATGGAAATATATATCCATGGAAATACAGTCACATAAATGTTCATAGCATCATTATTCAGAATTCTCAAAATCTGGAGGCAGAAGAAATGTCATCCACCTATGAATATGAACAGGTAAACATACTAATTCATACCATAAAATACTACTAAGGTAAAATATTGGCAACATGAATCAATCTCCAAAACATTATGCTAAGTTAAAAGAAGTCAAGCAGAAAATATTATGATTCCACTCATATGAAATTCTAGAAAAGGCACAACTTTGTGAAAGAAAATAGGTTGTTGTCTGTGGTTGTGCTTATAGGGAGAAGACTGAATGTAAAGATACACCAGAAAACTTTTCAGGACGATGGAACTGTTTTGTATTTTGATCTTTGTGGTGATTTCATGATTATGTATAGTTACCAAAATTTCTCAAACAGTATATTTGAAATAGATGAAATTGATTTAAACAAATAATACATTAATAAAAAAGAGAAAAAGGCCTCTATGAAAATATCATCTCCCCAGGAAGGCTTCCCCCAACCAATCTATTAGAATGTTTCCCTTTATACCTCTGGATGCAGATGTTGTGGATGTCCATCTCTGAAGGTAATCTCTGTTCTGCTGTAGAGGTTTGTGGTCTGTATACATCCCTGATAAATTCTCTGTATTTTTATTTTACGATGAAGAAGAAACAGAATTACAAGTAGACAAATCTAGATATTATAAAATTGGGGGGATTGGAGGAGCAGACAATACAAAAATTGATTTAAAAAAATAATGCTTTAATGGAGCAAACGTGTTTTCTAAACCAGTATTTTTTGCACAAGAATTTTCATTTAGTGTTTGGTTAGAAGGGGACTTGGTGTTTTCCTTAATGGAGAACAATGGATTCTGAACTATTTCTTTATCTAGGAAGGATCATAACAGCAGGTAGTCAACACACATCTGGAAAGCAGAAATTTTCGAATGGAAAAACTATATTTTATCTACTCACAAAGTGATAGAATAATGATTATCTATTACTAAGATACACACCTGAAAGCAAAGAAGCCTTAGCATACCATTACCCACTCACATGCAACTACAATGCAAAATTACTAAAACGAGCAACAGTCCAGTTTAAGAGGATGTATCTGGGTTGACTTCTGTTTGAGATTGTGGGAGTTGCAAATGATCATTGCTCTGTAGCAATGACAGTACTTGAGATGAGCTGTGCAATCTTTGCTTCTTAAAACTCATCAGAGAGCTGAGAACAAGAAGAAATTGAAAATAATTATAGTCCAGAAATTGAGGAGTTCTTCATAAGAGAGTAATTTTCATGCTTGGCACAGCAGTTAGAAGAATCCAGAATGAGTGAAGAAACCAGCTGATACGATTAAAACCAGTCTTTTAATTGACATCGATGTGACACAAAAGAATCTTAAGAAGTCCCAGCCCCCCCCAAATCTGCATGCACTGAACAAATTTTTTTTTTTTTTTTTGCACTGAGCAAATTTTATTCTCACAGGTCTTCAGTGAGTCCATATTTATAGTACATATTATAATGTAGTACATAGTATAATAGTACTTATTATAAAGGGGATAAGGCAAGAGATCCAAAAGATATCTTGCCTTGAGGCACCTGGAACATTATCCAATTAAAGACAGGTACCTGCTGAAGACTGAGAGTATAGTAGACTAGATGAAAGAAATGCCCTAAAGTGTGCCAGACTGTCAGTGAAAGTGTTTCAGCTCCCCAATGAACAGAGGAAGAAGGAAGAACTGAGATAAAGAAAGAAATCCCTTGAATGCACTCTAGACTTTTGCGAAGTGCTTAGTAGAGACACTTTGACAACTGGAGGTGGGTGAGAAAGCTGAGAGAAATACTCAGTGACACTCTATACCTTCATTGAATGCAGCGTAGCATACACAAAAGGCAGGAAGCAAGCCTGGGAAATCCCACAAAGATAGTTCAGGCCTCTACTGAGTACACTGCAATGGTCCTTTAAATGCTTAAACAGCAAAGCAGGGTGAAGGGAGATCCAAGGAATAAAATGTGAGACTGGGACTGAAAAGCAAAGAGCATTCCTCAGGTATTTAAAAATAAATTTAGAAACCATCTCCTCATCTTATAATCAAAATATTGGAAACCAGTGATGAAGTAAGTCTAAAGTTTAAATTCAAATTTCAGTACCAGTGCCCTGATGATAAGGAGAGTTCTACTTATAGTTGTAAATACTATCATTATAGGTTTAAGAGTTATTTTATGTAAATAACTCTTAAATTTTACATAAAATTCCATGTTTACAATAAAATATTAAGAGAAAAATTAAAAATTTGCAATGAGCAGTCCATGAACAAGGGATAAAATAGCCATTACAAGCAAACACAGAAATAACCCACACGGTGGAATAATCAGAGAAGGCATATTGCAATATATACAATATACAATACTATAATATGATGTCAGAGGATCTAAGTCGACAACATGCATAAAGAGGGAATATCAACAGATACATGGAAACTATGAAAAAAGGTTGAATAGGAATGATAGAATAGACAAACACAATTATCAGAAAGGAAAAAGAGAAATTATCCAGTAGGCCTAAAAGCAGAATAGATTCAATAGAAACAATGTCAAGTGAACTTTAACAAAGATCACTAAAAATACAATAAAACACCAAGACAAAAAAGAAATAAAATTCTCAGTGTGGCATTATGTCATAGATAACATTGGAGCCCTAGAAAGTGAACAAATTAAATAATTGAAGGAAAAATGGCGGAGAGTTTCCAAAAATATTCCAAAAAATATTCCCCAAAATAAAGACATCAAACTAAAAAATCTAAGGAGCATAGTGAAGTTCATGTAGAAACAAACAAACAAACAAACAAACAAAACCAAGCAAAACACTAGGAATGTCATAGACTGCTACAAGCAAAGATCTAAAGGACTAAATGTTGACAGAGAAGCTAAAAACATATTACATAGAGGGGGAAATGATGGCTGACTTCTCATCAGAGATATTTTAAATGCTGGAGGAAAGGACAGTTTAGATTTGATATTCATGGAAAATACCCCTTAAAGATGAAGGAAATCCCCTCCAGGAAATGATTGGTATCCAAAATATTCAAAGAATTCTTAAAAGTCAAAAATAAGAAAACAAACCACCCAAGTAATAAATGGGCAAATGATCTGAACAGATATCTGTCCAAAGAAGATAAACACATGGCAAGTGAGCATATTAAAACATGTTCAACATCATATTTCCCTAAGGAATTGCAAATTAAAACAACAAAGAGATACCAATACACATGTAGCTATTAGAATTACTAAAATCCAAAACATTGACAATACCAAATACTGATGAGGTTATGGAGCAATAGAAACTCTCATTCTTTGTTAGCAGGGATGCAAAATAATACAGCTGCTTTATAATAGAGTTTGGCTGTTTCCTGAAAACCTAAACGTACTCAACATATGGCTCTTCAATTGTACTCCTTAGTTCTTACTCAAATGAGTTGAAAATTTATATCCACACAAAAGCCTACACACTTATTTTCATGGAAGCTTTATTCATAATTGCCCAAACTTGGAAGCAACCAAGATGTCCTTCAGTAAGTGAGAGGATAAATTAGCTGTTTTACATCCATAGAAAGAGGTATTGTTTGGTGATAAAAAGACATGAGCTATTAAGTCATGAAAAGATATGGAGGAACCTTAAATGACTATGTGAAAGAGGCCAATCTGGAAAGACTACATATTGTATAATTTGAACTATATTCCCTTCTAGAAAAGGAAAGTCCTGGAGAAAGTAAAAAGATCGGTTTTCCGCAAGTGGAAAGAGGGAAGAGGGAATAGATAGGTGAGCACAGGGGATTTTTAGGACAGTGACAGTTATCCACTATACTGTAATGATGGACACATGTCATTGTACATTTGTCAAAACCTATAGTATGTACAACACAAATGAACTGTAATGTAAACTCTAGAATTAAGATAATAATAATATATTAATTCTGGCTCTTCCGTTGTAACAAATGTACAACACTAATACAATATGTTAATAATAGGGGGAATTGTGTTGCTGAGGGCAGCAGTTAGGGGATTCTTTATTGTCATTCTTTCTGCAACATTAAAACTGCTTTATTAATTTAAAAATTCAAAAAAAGGGAAGTTAAGACATTTTCATATAAAAAAGTGGTATGAATTTGTATCCAGTAGACCAGTACAAAAAATGTGCTGAAAGAAATTCTTGAAGTTGATTGGAAATGATACCACATGAAAGTATAGATCTGTAAGAAGGAATGAAGAGTACTAGGAAAGTAAAAATAATGAAGCGCACTAGAAAAAGTGTACATGAGTGTGTGTATATATGACACAGATGAAATACGAGCATGGAAAAATGTGATCTTCAAATAGCATAAAAACATGATATATTAATATCAGATAGAGTAAATTTTAAAACATTATTACCAGAGATAAATATGGATATTTCATAGTGATATTTAATAGGAAATATTAAACAGTTTATCAAGAAAACATAATCATATTATACCATTATGTTTATAGATATGCAAAACATGTGAATTAAAAATTTGCAAAAAAATAGGGAAATTCAGAATCACATATGAATATTTTATTATCTTGGTATTTTATAAAACAAGTGGACACAAACTCAGTAATAATTCAGAACACTTGAACAATCTTACCTACCAGCTTGGTCTAGTGATATAGAGTACTGCCCCAAATGCAGTATATTCTTTCTAGTTATACATGGAAATATTTACCAAAATAATCAATAGACTGAATCATAAAAAAAAAGGCTCAATAAATGTAAACGAGCTGAGAACACAAAACATATGTTTTGTTATGATTATGGTATTAAATTAGAAGTTAGTAAATAAGGTATTAATAAAATTTATAAGTGTGTGAAAATTTAAAAACAGGTTTGTAACAAACCACCTGAAAACATATGAGAGAATTCAGAAAATATTTTGAACTGAATGATAAGGGAAACATAACACTTATTCGTGGGTTAAGGTAAGGTTTGATTAATGGAAATTTATAGTAGTAATAATAATTTTTAATGTAAAAGCCATATATCAGAAAGGAATTACCTAAGCTTCCAAAATAAGCTAGGGACAGAAAAGTGAATTAAACCTAAAGAGAGGTTATCATAAAAATAAGGGTGAAAATCAGTTACATAAAATATGGAAGAACAGTTTTTAAAACTCAGGTTAAACATGAATATTGATGAGATTAACAAAATGAATCAACCCATAGTAAGACTGTTCATGATGGCAGGAGTTTAAAAAAAAAAAGATATCACTATCGAAAGACCCTACAGACATTAAAAGGAAGATAAAGGGATATTATAAGTAGTAGGCCTATTATTGATATAACCACAACATACAACAAATCTGAAGCACATTTTTTGGGGTGAGAGAAACCAGACACACACACACACATACAACATGCATGCACACACACACAGATACTTGCTACGTGATTTCATCTACACAAATTATAAGAATAAACAAAGCTAATCTGTGGACATAGTAATCAGAAAATAATCACTTCCGAGTCAGGAATTTACTAGAATATGCACAATAGAATTTTCTGTGATGATAGGAATGTGCTTTATCATCTTTTGTTTAAGTTTTGAACTTGAATCATGTTTGTTCAAGCATTAAAATTCATTGGCTGGAGCCCTAAGATTTTATTTTGTGTAAATTATATCTTAAATAACAGAAAGGATAATTTTAGTCAATTCCACTTCACCTTCTACCACAATATACCGTGCTTTATTAGTGTCGTAGTTATTAATATTTTTATGCTTTATTATAAAAATAGTTTTGAATATGGTCTGTGTGTGTGTGTGTGTGTGTGTGTGTGTGTGTGCATGTGTTTGTGTTCAGTAGAATTAACGTTGAAGCAATGGAGGTAAGAATATTTCTAGTATAAGAGGCCCAAAGCTGTGACTGATTCTTGCTATGATCTGAATGTATTCTCCCAAATTCAGATTTTGAAATTCTAATCTCCAGAGGTAGTGTTATTAAGAAGTAGGGCCTTTAGGAACTTGAATCATAAGGGTGGATCCCTCATGGATGGGATTAGTGCCTTGTAAAAGAGGTCCAGAGGGACTAGTCCCTTCTGTCAAGTGAGGACACAGTGAGAGGACTGCAGTTTGAAACCTGGACTTGGGTTCTCACCAAGACCCCACCATGCAGGTACCCTGATCTCAGACTTCTAGTCTCCAGACTGTGAGAAATAAATGTCTGTTGTTTATAAGCCACCCAATCTGGGGTATTTTTTTGTAGAAGCCTGAATGGACCAAGTCAGTTCTCTTTGCTTTACTCAATTTGCTTTGACATGGTATTTATTAGACACTTGATATAAATTTTCTAGATAAAGTTTGGTGTATATTATGAAAGGAATGTCTGTAAGATATCTAAGTATTAGAATTCGTGCCTGCTTGAATTTTTTTTCTCAAAGTTGCCCTCATGCTACAATAATATTAGTTAATTCTATTAAATAAATTAGATTTAATTAATTATAATGCATCTAGATAGCTAAGTCTCCAGTTGGTTCATGGCTTTTCATTAAATAAGTACAGAGAAAAAGGAGAAGAAATATTTCTAGCCCTGTTTTTAACAGTTGCAAAGGTCCTGTTTTCCTATATGAATGGTAATGATCCCGCTGAACTGAATAACTATTGTTCTCATTCTCTTCACAGCTGGCAGATGATATAGTAGAGACAGTCCTAATTACCTGATGGTCTATGAATAAACAAGGGAAAGATCAGTAGTTTGGTGATTTAATCACTGAATAAAATTAGTGTGGGACCCATTAATTTCCTTTTATATACAAGCTACTATAAAAAGGCCCTTTAAACTGCTTTCAGCATTATAACTCCTATTTAGAAATTTTAAGTAATATTATCTCATATCATTTTCCTCCAATAACAAAAATGTTGAACACTTTCTCTGCTGGAAATGCTATTGAGAAGCTATTTAAATTATGAGGCATTTAAAAAATCAACTTAATTGAGGTATAATGCACCACTTTTAAGTATGTATTTTGATGAGTTTTGACAAATTTATATACCAATGTCAGAACCAAACAATCAAGATATAGAACACTTCTGTTACTCCTGTATATCAGGAAGTTCCAGCCTCCCCAGCCTGGGCAACCACTGATGCCCTTTCTGTTCCTATAGACTGTATCCCTGTGGATATTATCATATTTTTTCATCCAATCTTCTCTCACCTAGTAAGACCGCTAAAGAAATCAACCAAAGTTATGTCTGAGATTCAAATAGACTAACCTACCTATTTTTTTTCTATTTTTTTTTAAAGATTTTATTTATTTATTTGACAGAGAGAGATCACAAGTAGGCAGAGAGAGGAGGGAGCAGGCTCCCCGCTGAGCAGAGAGCCCGATGCGGGGCTCGATCCCAGGACCCTGAGATCATGACCTGAGCCGAAGGCAGAGGCTTTAACCCACTGAACCACCCAGGCGCCCCCTTTTTTTTTCTTTGTATTAGAAATTACTGGATACTTACTTCTTTCCCCTATTCATATTCATGATAGTAGCTTCATGTAGTTCTATTATAACATTATGTTTGACTTAATAAATATTCAATTAGAGAATGGTTTTACTAAACAGTCCACACAATAGTCATTTGACAATTATATATTCAGAGTATGTCATGTTTTAGGCTCTCTGCCAGATGCTGATGTATAAAGTTAGAAAAGGTGTAATATCTGCTAAAGAACATAAAGCATAGCTGGCAGTTATAACTTTGGGTGGTTAATGAGTACAGGGATTTGTGGGAATGCATGTAGGAATGTGTAGTACAGTTTTGGGGATCATAGATAAATTTTGAAGGAAGTGACTTCTCACCTGAGACCTGAAGAAAGTAAAAGAATTTGCAGGTGATACACGCACATATAATTTCTTATCTAGGGATAGTAATTCAATGCAGTAAAATTTTTGGTTCTATGTACCAATACTTATACTTTTCAGATTTTTATGGGGTCTGTGATTTTCTTTGGAAAATAAATTTACTCTACTTTTAGAGGGTGGGGGTAAGGGTAACTAATTTGGAGATAATGGAAAGTGAACTGAATCCTAAGAATCCTTATAAAATATTAAATATATTAAAGTCTATATATAATATTTCATGAATTTTCTTCTACTTAGACCATTTGTCATATATTAGGATTCTGTCTTCATACCTGACATTTGAGATAACTATAGCTCTTTTGTGGTTTTCTGCCTCTAGCACAATTCTTTTAGCTGTAAGAATTATAATTCATAAACTAGACTTTTTAAATCTTATTTTGTTTTTGTTTGTTTGTTTGTTTGTTTAAGCAGTCTTTCCATAGCTGTGTAGTATTTTATGGGGTTATCATACATTTGCACACAAACAAGTTAGGATTTTGGAGTTGGAAGGAAGTTCCCTGAATCAAAACACAAAACTTGAAAAAAAACACATTTTATTTTGTATGAGAATTACAATTTTTGAATGCTATAATAATTATTTTGCTCACCAAATGCTTACTATGAATGGATGAACATTAGTGGTAAATTGATGGAATCTAGCTTTCAGTTAACTTATGCAAATTTAAAGTTGTTTCCAGGATAGATGAGGGTTTTTAAAAAATTTTTTCAAGATTGATTTATTTATTTCAGAGAGGCAAGGGGGAGGTTCAGAGGGAGAGGGAGAGAGAATTCCCAAGCAGATTCCTGCTGAGCATGGAGCCCCACGTGGGGTTCAGTCCCACGACCCTAACATCACAACCTGAGCCAAAATCAAGTGTTGGTCGCTTAACTGACTGAGCCACCCAGACACCCCAGGATTGATTTTTTAAAATTAGATTTAAGGAGTCACAAACTGGAAGGGACCACCGGTATAAAAGAGGAAGATCAGTTCCTAGTCCAAAACTTGACACTGTGGGTTACTCATGTTTTTTTACTTGTTAAATTAGGACATTGGGGTGGGAAATTTCTAAGGCTCCTTCCTTTAATAATTTCATTGTGGAATTTTATAAAAATTTGAAGGCACAAGATATATTTTGTGCTGCTATGTCTTAATTTGCTTCTCCTATACAGATTCAACAAAGTTAAGTGAGCTCTTACATTTATGATATTGCAAAACCGGAAAGGTCTTCGTGGTGCTCAAGTGCATTTCCTGAATCAAATTTGATCATACATTTTCATATAACATTTTGCAAAAGCATTGAGATCTCTCACTGTGGCAATTTCACTGCTTCTGATCTTGCTTATGTAGCTGCTTCTCATAATAGTAATTGACAAAGTAAAAAAGTGGAAATGGCTTCCAGCAACCTGGATGTCTGACCTGATAAAAAATTTCTTTCTTAAAATATATAGAAATGCTGGGTAAAAAATAATCACCATTTAATATTGAACTCAAGAGAATAAAAGGAAACCCTAGATGCTGGATTGAAGGGTGAACTCAAAGTGGGAATGGTAAACTTATGATATGACTAGGAAATGACCTGGATACTAGCATATGATTAGAATTACCCTACCAGCAAAAGACTATGCTTTAAATAAGGAAATATGTATGTAGTCTTATCCCTTCACAGCTGAAACTGAAACCGCTATATACAGTGAGGAATGTCCCTCATTATAAGAAAATGACTAAGGAAACCCCACTTGGCATAATGAAGGAGTTAATACGTGGATAGTCTGCCACAGACTATGAGAGGAGAGGCTTGGGGACTAGGAAAGGGGGGCAGGAATCAAATAATATAATTAAACTCTAACTTAAAGCCACATGAAGATGTGGGATCCAAATGTCCGAATTTATTTCATCCAAAATGTGCAGTAATCCATGACTATAAATTAATGTTAAAGTAAAAACAGTTTTGGTGTAAGCTCTGGACCCCAGTAGTAGGAAACTTAAACCACTCTGTAGAAGTATGTCCACAAAGCAGTTCACATCGGACTCAGAGAGGGAAACAAACCCAGACTAAACCTTGGCAGAAGAAGAGCTCACATTTAAAGCTTTGTAATCAATTTCTGGGCCTGGGTGTCTCAGTCAGTTAAGTGTCTAACTCCTGATTTCTGCTCAGGTCATGATCTCAGGGTTGTGAGATCGAGCCCTGTGTAGGGCTCTGCACTGGGCATGGAGCCTGCTTAAGATTTTCTCTCCCCTGTCCCCCTAAGAAAAACCACAAAACAACACAACAAAACAAAAACAACTTTGCAATCAGAAGAATTAAAAAAAATTACACTAAGGAGGAGTTAATAGAAATTACAATAGATTTAATACCCCAATATTGATATAATGAAATAATGTATAAGAGATTATAAAGTAAGTGTGTATGAAAAATTAAAGGAACGAATAAAGGAATAGAATTATAGTGGAAGTTATAAGAGAAACAAAAATATTATAGTGAAATTAATAGAAATTATAGGAACAAAAAGAACAAAAGGACTTAACAAGAACTATATAAGTCATCTAGAAAAATATTTATATCTACATCTATATTTATATCTATCCATATTTTCATGTCTATACCTGTATATCACTGATATTAAATAATGAATGGACAGTTACAGAGAGAAGGGGTTTGTGGACTAGGCATGGAGGGCAGAGATCCAATAACATAATTAAACTCTAATTTAAAGCCACATGAAAATGTGGGATCTCAATGTCCAAATTTATTTTATCCAAGATGTGCAGTAATCCATGACTATAAACTAAAGTTAAAGTGAAAATAGTCTCGGGGTGCCTGGGTGGCTCGGTCAGTTGATTTAGGCTCGCGTCATGGCTCAGTCAGTTGATTTAGGCTCACGTCATGATCTCAGAGTTGTGGGACTGAGCCCCTCACTGGGCTCTGTGCTCAGCTGGGGGTCTGTCTGAGATTCTCTTTTCCTCTGCTTTGCCCCTACCCCTGTTCATAACTGCTTGCTTGCTCTCTCTCTCAAATAAATAAAATCTTTAAAAAAAAGAAAGGAAGAACTGTTTCAGTGTAAGATTAAACAGCTAAAAAAAGTTCAAAGTTAAATATAGATCTATGTAAACTAGATAAAGAGAAGGAAAGTGTGAAAGAGCTGCTAATGACCAAATTATCTCCAATAGGAATGCAGAAGATAAAATTATAGAGAAAGAGGAAGAGGTAATATTCATAGAGATAAGATATGCAAATTTTTCAGAACTGAAAAGAAAACAGAAATATTTAGTTTTAAGAAGCATAATAAATGTTTATTAAGTTTAGTAAACATGACTTCATCTCTGCAAGTATCAGAGTGAATACCAAAAAGATAGATATTTCAAAATCAGCCCGAAAGAAAGGAAGATAATCTACATAGGAATGACAGATTTAATAGTAGACTTCTCATCAGAAAAATACACAGGACAGGAGACAGAAATAATATATATCAAATGCTGAGGGAAAAGTAATTATCAACCTAGAATATATTGCTTATTATTGGTCAAAACGAAGATAAAGATAGCTTTATGCATAGGAAAAAATTACCAGTTAGGGTTCTCTACTGAATAACTAGTTTTAGGGGCACCTGGGTGGCTTAGTCAGTTAAGCATCTGCTTCGGCTCAGATCATGATCTCAGGGTCCTGAGATTGAGCCCCGCATCAGGCTCCTTGCTCAGTGGGGAGTCTGCTTCTCCCTCTCTCTTTGCCTGCTTGTGCTCTCTCTCTCTCTGTCAAATAAATAAGTAAATCTTAAAAAAAATTAGTTTTGGATATACTTATTAAAAAGAAAACTGATCACAGGGAGAAAAAAAAGAATGGATGATGCACTGGTAACAAACATCTTGATAAATTTAAATAACAAATGTGGGATTTTAAAACATTAGAATTAAAATATTATAATGCAACAGTGTATAAAATGGATATAATCCAAGTTAAAAACTTTAAGCTTCTTGTAATTTTTTTGGAAGAAACAAAAGTAACAGTTGGAAATAGGCAAAACTTAACCTTTGAGGAAACATGATCGGATTCTCAGGTAACAATGAAAAAGCCATATTAATATTCCTGAGGAGGCATACTTAAGTTTTGTCTGAATTTTGCTTAAAAAAAAGGAAAATGATGTGTATTTTCAATCTACTGGGGAAAAATTAGAGTTAAGAAAAAAGTGTGTGAAGAAGAAATAAAACCTTTAAAAATCCAATGGAAAATCTGCAAAGATGAAAAGATGAGAGATAAGTAAGGTAAATAGAAAACAGAAAACAAAAAACAAGAGGGTTGACATGAATTCAAACATATTTGCAACCAATGTATTTATACACTGTAAAATCACATGTTAAAAAATATTTAACGATTAGATTTGAGAGACCTAAAATGTCACAGACAAGCTGAAAGCAAAAGCAAGCTGTAGATAATAGTAATAATAACTTTAATAGCAACAATGATCAAATAAGCTATCACAGTAATCCTAATAACAGATGAGCTCATGGTAATTGGATATTAGGATCATTACTTGATGCTAAAATAAATAATATATGAGAAATATAATCCTTGATCTTTGTGCCCCTAGTAAGAGAGACTAAAAATGTTTCAATTAGAAGTTTACCAAATACAGGGAATAATAAACAAAAAACAAACCTATTGAGAGATTATAACACAATTATGCAGAGATTGATAGAATAGGTTGCAAACATCAGTGTGGGTGTAAGAATATTTGAATAATAAGAAAATAGCTTGGATGCTGCCATATATTTAAAGGACATGTTCTTTTCAAGCACATCCTCGAAATCCTTTTCAAGGTTTATTTCCCAACATTGATAATTAGTGAGGTCATAATGAATATCTGAAAAATCCCCCCAAAATGATGTTATACTGCAGAATCCTAATATCCACATGTTTGGAAATGTTATTAATAATAATTATTATTACACTTCTAATTCCTGGAGCTCAAGATACACTTATTTAAACTAGTATTTAGATCCTTATTTAGACCACTTGATTTATCAGTATCTGTAAGTCTGGATAAGAAATTGGTAAATGATGTATAAAATAATGTCATTTATGCATCCTTAAAACTATACAAAATGACATACATCATTTATGTAATAAATGGGCAGGAAAGAGAATGCCAACTTGAACGTAGTGCTTACCTCTGTGTAGGATAATACTGGGTGGTTTATGAGTGTCTATAACACTACATTTAAAGGAAAAAAGAAAAAGCTTAAACAGATATGTCAAGATGTTAATATTTGCTAAGTCTACATAATAGTATGTGAGTATGTCTTACATTTTTCTGATTTTGGAATATTTTATATTGTAAATTTCATTAAATAAGTGAATTCAAAAGAATCCTCACATAAGGCAAAAACATTGTAATAACATTATCTCCATTTTATGGCTAAAGGGACATAATAGTGCAGATAGTTACTTTCATGTAAATTTACATAGCAAACAAATAATATCACTGTTAAATAACACATCTAATATTCAAATACAAAATGATGGGTTTTAAGTTTTGAGATAGTTTCACTATACCTGATATCCATTTAACCTGTCACCAGTCTCTTACTTTTCTGCATCCACTAAGGAATATTTAATATTAATGAAACAGCAATGTTATCTACTAATAAGGATAGTTTCAAATGACTACATGTCAGGAACTGTTGTACGCATTTTATTGCTTTTACTTCTTTAATTTCCTCATTCAATCTTCACAACAGTCCTGTAAAATAGGAAGTATTAATGTCATCTCCACTTTATAAATGAGAAAACTTAATAGCTGGTCTCTAACACATTGGGATTAAATTCTTGCAAGAATTAATTTATTAATGTATCTCAGTTTTTCACTGTGACATGGACCATTGCTTTGTTAACCTGTTATCATTTATTATTAAAGAGATAAAACTTAACTGATTTGACCAACTATAACTGTGAATTTCACAGTTTTATTGGAATTTTAAAGAAATAGAGAACTTTAAGAGTCAAATAATTTTTTTTCTAATTTAAGGGCATTATACTCTCTTTCAAGAGAGAAAATTTGAAAATAATTTTATGGAAAGGTTATTTTTGAAGCATTGTGTGCACATTTAGAAGGTAAGCTGGAAAAAAGATTTCATGTTACTATAACTTTTATTTTATGGCCATTGTAGAATTTTTTTTTGTATAATCTATAAATTCTGTAAGTTAAGTGATGTAAATGTTTCTATGAACCAAATGTCCAAATTAAAACTGAGTGGAAATATGGAAAGTAACAAGATAATCTCTCTCTCTTTTTGTATGTGTGTATTTCCATACAATGCAGATAATAGGTAGATAGATATGTAAATACATGTAAAAGAGAAATTTCTCCCTTAGAGTAGAATTTATCAGATGCCCTATAAAGAATGAAGTTAGAAAATCAACATTTTGCAACCACCATGTGAATTAAGTTAGCCAAAACACACAAGTTAAAAATGATGGTGCTACAAGTAATTTGTGAAAGTTTGACGAGGTACAGTCCTTTTACAGAGTTTCAAAGTTTCCTCCCATAAAGTACTTATTGACAACAAATGGAAAAATAATTTATTTAATTGTAGTAGATAAGCTTAGTAATTACGACCATAGTCATTATCTTATGCTATGAATAATTGCATATTACTTCATGTAAGTTATATATCAACAAAGTCGATTAAAAAATAAAAAAAAAATGATTCAGTAAAATAACTAAAGGATCAGGAGGAGATTTTTTTGGGGGTAATAGGAATATTTCCATTATCTTGAAGGTAAGGGTGGTTATATGGGTGTATGTCTCTGTCAGAATTCATCAAACTTAAAAGGAGCGCATTTTATTTTATAAAAATTATGACTCAATAAAATTGATTATAAACATTCCACCTAACCTTACTACCTGTTAGATTCCCTAAGTTCTCATTATTTTTACTCTATCAGAATTTGCATCTCTATCTTTAATTCTATGATCTTTATCTCTTCATCTCCATCTTGATTTTAATTTTTACATTTACGTCTTACTCCATCTGTAGTTGCAAAATTGTAGTTATACCATTTCTCTCTTATTTGGATTTTTCATGAGGCAATATTTCAAAAACACTGAAAATGTTTCAAAAACATACCTCAAAAATACTTAAGAAATGCTTGTCTTGACAACTGTATGTTATCCTGAAATTTATATTTTCATATATTGTTGATAATTTCCTTTAATACATATATTTAAGAGTTAAAGTGTTTGAGCATTATTCAGTTTTGTGATAATGCATAGTGCACTCAAATGGTACTGTGACTATATACGTGGCTGACAGCAGGATACTAGGTACTAATTTTTGATAACAATGGATGGGCCCAATTTTATTTTTTGAATATTCACTCATTAAGGACAAAAAGTTTAAAGTAAACCCATATTTTTAATTTGTATTGTACTAATAGTTATGAGGTTGAATATGCTTTTATATTTTTCTTTGTAATTTATACTTCACAAATATATTTATTCATTGTTTTATATTGTGCATTTTAAAATTAAGGTTTATTCTTATTTTACTGATTTTTTAGGAACTCCTCGCATATTAAGTAATCTAATTTTTTTGACATATATTCTACAAATATTTAAAAAACTTATGTATTTCATTTACCTACTTTTTTCTATTTAATAGAGTCTGTTTTACATATGACTTTTTATTTCATATGCCATTTCTTTTGATACATGAGTGTATAACAGTGTTAATTTCCAGTTAACCATATTCTAAAATTGTTTATTTATAAGCAATTCATACTAATTTATTCTGGCCCAAGGGTAATGGACCTGAAAGACATTATGCTAAGTGAAAGAAGGAAGTCACAGAAGGACAAATACTGTATGATTCTCCCATATGAGATATCTAAAAAAGTCAAACTTATAGAAGCAGATAATAGATTGGTGGTTGCCAGAGGATGAGGGGGAAGGGGAAAAGGGGAGTTGTTCAGTGAGTATAAGGTTAGTGTACTACAAGATGAATAGGTTCTAGAGATCTGTATAACATTGTACCTATAGTTAACAATATGGTATTTTGCACTTAAAATTTTGTTGAGGATAGGACTTATGTTAAGTGTTTTGACAAAACAAAACAAAAACAAAACAAAAAGGGACACAAGGAAAGTTTGAAAGTGATGGATATGTTGATTACCTTGATATGGTATATATATATATACACACCATATATGTATAGTGTGTGTGTATGTGTATGTATATATATATCCAAACTCATCAAATTATATACATCAAATTGTATACATTAAACATGTACAGTAATTTTTGTACATTGATTATACCTCAACAAAATTTTAGAATGTATTTTAGTACCTGACAGGGTTGTATGTATATGTTTTATCAGCCTACATGTATATAGTACTGAAGAGAGGCTGTTTACCTCCAGTCTCTATCTTATTTGAGTGTACTTTGTTTGTTAGGGATATTAGAGATGAGAAAAAAAATGTATTTTTCAATCTGGCAAGTTCTGGATTGCATATGCCCTCAAAAGTCTGCTCACCAAATTATTTTTGATTTCCTCTCTTGTTTTTATTTTTTATTTTTTGCAGCTAAGAGAGCAAAGCCCGATGTGTCAACATTCTATTTTCCCTGGAGTTTTTCTTGTACAATTCTAAAAACTCATTAGGTACATTTTCAATCTTTTAAGTAACCTCACGTGAGAGTTTTACCAAATATTTCATCACTACACAACACATGTCTCCAATTTCCAATCCTCCTAAAAGAGTTCCTCTGACATTTTCCGAGCCTCTTCTGTCTCCTCAGGGATTGTTGCTTGTTGTAGAGACAAGTCCAGATCATTTAGATTTTTGTAATGGCAATATCCCTTTTTTGTGTACCAATTTCTGAAGCAGCTCTCACTACAAACCACAAAAGTGAAGTATCATTACCTAGCTCCTGAGTTTGCCAATAAGCTGAGAGGTAGGCTGAGGTGAGCCAGCAAACTAGCCAAACCAAAGCAAAAATGTTGCATACATGCTTGTCCAGCCCTTGGTCAAATTACTACCAGTAATACCCTGTTGACCAAAGCACATCACAGGGCTAAAATGCAGGGAAACACATGCCACCTCTTTAATGGGAGGGGCTGCAAAATCATTTTTTATAAAGGGCATGAATGCATAAATTAATGCAATATGAGACAACCTACTACCTCTCTGCTTTGCTGTTACAGGTTTATTTCATTCCATACTTAGTTGAAGGTCTCTAGGCCTTTGGCATTTTGTCTTTATGGACACAGATTCTCTGGAAAGAGGAGACAGTGTACTAAGAAATAAATAAATACAATGATTTCAGAGGGTTGTGCATTCTAAGAGATTGTCAATAAGGCTTACCAAGTACTTGGGCAGCATCCATTGGTTGTTGAGTGCATGTACTAAGACACAAATGCCTTGGTTCAAATCTCATTTTTCTTCACTTGCAAAGATGACCACTTTTGGGGCACCTGGGTAGCTCAGTCGTTAAGTGTCTGCCTTGGGCTCAGGTCATGATCCCAGGGTCCTGGGATCCAGCCCCGCATCAGGCTCCCTGCTCAGTGGGAAGCCTGCTTCTCCCTCTCCTACTCCCCCTGCTTGTGTTCCTTCTCTCTCTGTGTCTCTCTCTGTCAAATAAATAAATAAAATATTAAAAAAAAAAAGAGTTGACCACTTTTTAGCTCTTAATAAAGTTTTCTTATGCTTTCTTTGTATTCATTTTCTCTAGGTAGGATATAATTATGATAGTACCTAGTTCATAGGATTTTTTTTAAGATTTATTTATTTGAGGGAGAGAGAGAGAGAGCATGCTTGGGAGGAGGGCAGAGGGAAAGGGAGAGAGAGAATCTTTTTTTTTTTTAAGATTTATCTATTTGAGAGAGAGTAAGCAGGGCAGGGGCAGAGGGAGATAGAGAGAATCCTGAAGCAGACTCTGTTGAGCACAGGCCTCAAGTGGGACTCAATCCCAGGACCTTAGATCATGACCTCAACCGAAATCTTAACTGACTGAGCCACCCAAGTGCCCCTAGTTCATAGGATTTTTGTCACAGTTAAATGAATTCATATACATAAAATGCATGAAATGGTGCTTTGCATGCAGTAAGTACCGAGTTTAGCAAATGCCACTTCGAGGAGATGATATTTAAGTTGAGAGCTGATAAAATCAGCTAAGAAAATAAAATGTGTGCAAGAGCATTCTAGGCAGATGATATAGTAATATGGAGGCCCAAAGATGAAGATCTTGACATCCTTGAGGAACAGGAAGCAAGTCAGCATATTATTGATTCATTCACTTGAGTACTTCAAGGATTTCTTCAGTGTCTATAAAGACCATGTTTCACTACCAGCCTCATCATTTTAACTTTTTTTTTAAATGTGCTTTTTAAATGATTCCTATAAGACATATTTATTTTGTTATCTTCACTCTCTTTGCAACATAGAATTTGGAAAGTTGGAATCATCATATTTTCCTTACTGTGCCATCTTTTTCGCTCCTTAATTGAAATGAAGACATCATTCTCCAGATCCCCTAGACAAATAATTGTTGGAGGGTCTTTTTATTTCTCAGCACTTTTGTCTCATTTATCTATTTAGAGTTCAGATTTTATAGATTTCTCTTAGGAGGTATCTGAAACTGTTTTCTTTCTCCTGGTATCTTCACCAATCAAATTTATCCAGCTCCTTATGACTTCATTCATGATTTGCATGTCTCCCAGTTCATTTTAGTCAATGTCTAAGCAGGAATTAGGAAACTACTTAACAACTGTCTTGTCCTTCTGTAGCATTGCCACTCCCCAGAGCTACCCCTACTCTTGCTTCTCTTGCTTCCATAGTTTTTCTACTAATACTAAGAGAAGAATGTTATAGGGAAAAGTCCTTAGCTTGGCAGCAAGATCTTTAGTGTTTCTGTTAGTAATTCTTTGAGCGAGTTACTTAACATTTCTAAGGCTGAATATTTTCATCTTTAACATGAGAGAGGAAGTGGTTTTTTCATCCATCCATTCATTTTTCAAGCTATTTAGCTGTTCAGAAATATACATTTACATATATTCAATCAATATTTGTTGTTCACTATGTTCCAGGGGTTCAAGTATAAGCAAGGAATACAAAAATGATATATATAGATATATAGCCTCACCTGTAAGGAGTACAAATCTCACCTTTCATATTTTTATTTCTATTTAAAAGCAAACCTAACAGAAGATAAATGAATGAAAATATAGTAGTTCAAGAAACGTTTATTAACAAATGAAACCTAAATAGAATTGTGGATTATAGGACTTTCTTAGACATTCATTTCGAACTTTATTCTTTATCCATCTAAAAAACAATATTCTTCCGAAATGACAATTTAAATTTTCTACTTACTAAATAAAAACAGTAAAAATGCACTAATTATGGCTTTTCTAAACTTATTTCCATGGAACAGTTTTGTAAGGAACATTAAAGAAAGGGTCATTTGAGCGCTTAATTTTTAGGTTTGGCAATGACTAAGAAAAGCTTTGTTTTAAACAATTAAGTCATGTTGGTCCTTGCCAACGCACACTTTAATTAAATTGATATCAATGAAGGTAATACAACATAAAAATAACACTGTCGTGGATTTAATGTTCACTAACTTCTATACTATTTAGATTGGGATAATTAAACCTGGCATATTTATTAAAGGAAAAAAAACATCAATTTAAGATTACTCTTTAATGAATTTATTTGGTAGTATAACCTTTAGCATTAAATATTTAAAACAGCTTATGAATATATTTTATTCCCTCAAATATACTAATGAATTTTTAATAATAAACAAATGTTCTGTTTTATTTCTTTTTTCATTGTGTGTTGTGTGTGTTTTAGTCCATCCTGCCAAGACTCTGTGCTAATGTTTAAAATTGATTTCAATTGAGTCTATTTATACCACATAAAAAACCTTAAGGTAGACACATGTTTCTTTCCAGATTGGTGAAATAGTAAATCCCAGATTCACAGACTTTTAAGACTAAGTGAAAGTAGGATTTAAAAGAGGATCTAATACATTTATAGGCCAAAGTCTGGGAAAGTCATGTCATTAAATGCTCTGCCTTCTTCGGTGGAAAGCTTTCTTGCTTTGAAGGATTAAGATACTCATGTGAAATCTTCATTTCCCTTTGCTAGACTCCCAATTCATGCTCTAAAACAGAATTAACTGAAAGTAAAAGTCTAGGGGCGCCTGGGTGGCTCAGTGGGTTAAAGCCTCTGCCTTCAGCTCAGGTCATGATCTCAGGGTCCTGGGATCGAGCCCCGCATCGGGCTCTCTGCTCAGCGGGAAGCCTGCTTTCTCTTCTCTCTCTGCCTGCCTCTCTGCCTACTTGCGATCTCTCTGTCAAATAAATAAATAAAATCTTTATAAAAAAAAAAAAAAGAAAGTAAAAGTCTATAAAGTATCTGGCTAAAATCTAAATGATATTTCACAATAAGATCATGAAATAATCTGTTTCTAGGCAACTTGTTTGAACTACCTAGAAGGGTCTTCCGTAACACCATGCTTTGGGGGACAGAGTCAGATAACATGGGCCTGCTTTTTATTAAGGTGGCTTTCTGTGATTTAATTGACTGTTTCTGTCTTTCATCTTTTGGCCTCAATACCTTAGACCCTGCAAAATTAATGCATGATTTGTGCTTTTATTATTTATGTTTATAATTTGTGATTGTTTCTAAAATTACATATCAATTTTTCCTGCATAATAGTCTTCTCAGGAATTGTATTCTATTCTGTTAAGTATAGATTCTGAAGACAAGAGGCTTTCTAAGGGTAGTGATCCCAGATAAGGGATAAATCATGGTCTAAATTTCTTTTTTTGCATTATGTTATCTTTTAACATTAAATTTTGTTGTATGTGTATCAGGCTATCAAATGAAAGAAAATTAAGTCATTCATATTAACTTATTTTGGGGACTCAGTTGTTTTTCTTTAGAAGGAATATGTGCATTATGTATTTTTCTCACATTCATTGTAATTACCTTGTATATTACAAGACAGTTTTTTACATATGTTCCATTCAGTGGTGATTCTTGTACAGAAGGTCATCTGTGAAAATCTATAACTAAGCTATATCTAATTTTGCAGTTGGAAGAATATAAAGAATACGAAGAATATAAAGAATACAAAGAACATAAAGTATATTGAGTACTACTAGTAATAGCAACAACAACTGTTTTCTCAGGTGGATATTTTTGCATCTCTTCAGATTCTCTTAATTTATTATCTGCTTAATTCTGAAGAGGCACAATAATTAATTAGGCTCTGTCTTGAGGTTCATAGTAATTATGACTGATTTGTTAAACGCTTGCAATAATGTAAACACAAATAATATTGAACACTCTATACTGATATATGTGTTTATAGTATGTATTTACTTTCTTCACTTCCTCTCTTCTTCCTGTTCTCCCTTACATCGTCTCCAGTCATGCTATTTTTCTTGTCCTCTACCAGCAGTGATCTTGTCAAGGTAATGATCTCCATGGTAAATCCAATGGTTAATTCTCAGTGTTAACCTTACGCTACTTGGGCTGCACTGACATGTTGATTGCTTGCTCCTTCCTCTTGCAAGGAACTTTTCCCTGGACTTCCAGAACAAAATCGTCTTGGTTTTTTACTATCTCAGTAGCCATACCTTTTAACCTCTTTGTAGGTTTCCCCTTTTCTTGATTTATTAATGATAGAATACTCTGGAATTGAGGATGTCTTTAATACTCTGTTTTTTGTTATTTATCTCTTTGTATTCCCTCTTGGTGACCCCATATAGTCCATGGCTTAAAATACTATCTGTATTCAGAAAAGTCCAAGTATATCTCCAGATCTCTTGCCCTAAATAGTAGAGACAGATATACAACTGCTAACTCATCTTCATCTGCATTTCAAACAGATATCTCAAATTTAATATGTATTGATCTTTTCTCCAAAACTTGCTCCTCCCTTATTTTTCCCTTTTACTATTAATGGCAGCTCCTTTATTCCAATTTTAAATATCAAAACCATTGAGATCATGTCTATCCCGCCCTTTACTGTTAACTGCTTCCTACATTCCATTTTTTTTTAAAGATTTTATCTATTATTTGACAGAGACACAGTGAGAGAGGGAACACACGCAGGGAGAGCGGGAGAGGGAGAAGCAGGCTTCCCGCTAAGCAGAGAGCCCAATGTGGGGCTCCATCCAAGTACCCTGGGATCATGACCTGAGCTAAAGGCAGACGCTTAATGACTGAGCCACCCAAGCGCCCCCTTCTTACATGCCAAATGTTTTTTTTCGGGAAATACTGATAAATCATTTAGTATATCCAGAACCCAACTACTTTTCATGTCACATCAGACCAAGCCATTATTATACTGTACCTGCATTCCCCCAGTAGTTTCCAGTTTTTGTTCACAAAAAAGTCAATGTCGATATAGTAGTCTCTATGATCTTGCTTTATCAAGGTCACTCTCCTGCTCAGAATCTTCTAAAGGCACTGTAATTCCCTGAGAGTATAAGTCAGTGTTTTTATAAAAGCCAACAAGACGTTACATGATCTGAAGCATGTTAATTCTCTTGCTTCAATTTCTACTATATTCTTTTTCAATCTCTTCCAGCTTCACTGGCCCTCCAGTCTCCTGTGGACCACAGCAAACAAGGTCCAGTCTCAAGGCCAGCCCTGAGTTCCCTTTGTCTGGAGTACTCTTCCTCAGATATCTACAACTCTCATTCACTTAATTAATTCAGATCGTGAAGAAGCTGTCTTAGTCTGTTCAGGTTGCTATTACAAAGTGTCATAGACTCGGTGGCTTATAAATTACAGAAATTTGTTATTTATAGTGTTAGATGCTAGAAGTGCAAAATCAGGGTCTCAGCATGGTCAGGTTTTGGTGAGGGACCTCTTCTCAGTTACAAACTATATAGGTTTTTGTGTCTTCACTTGGCAGGAAAAGGGAAAAGGGAGCTCTCTGGGGTCTCCTTTATAGGGCACTAATTCTGTTCATGAGGACTCCACTCTCATGGGCTAATCACATCCCCAAAGTCCCACCAACCAAAACCATCACACCAGGGGTTAGGATTTCAACACATGAATTTGGGGAGAACACAAACAGAAACTGAACATAGGCAGACTTGTTAGGAAGCCACTGAAATAGTCTAGGCTAGAAATAAAGAAGGTTGACTTAAGAAAGGGCAGAGGATTGAAAAGATTGGGTTGATTTTGAGATATTGTGCAAAATATTCTACATTTCTTATTTTAGTCTGCAGGGTGCATAGTAGAGGAAGAAAATTGAATTAATCGCCATGAAAGCCTTTGCCATGTTGGTTTTTGCTTGTAATATGTAAATCTTGTGTCTCTTACAGGGACCGCCTCATAGTTTACTCTCCAATAAACATTTGATGAATTAATGACTGTATCAGTTTTAGCACACTCTGAGTTTTCATAAAATAAAACAGGGCTGGTTAAGCCCTAAATCATGTAGATACTCTCTCGTATCACCACTGCTCTAAACAAGATCTCAAAAGCAGTACATACTTAATAGTGCTTATGGTGAATAATGAAAATTCTTTACTGACTTTCTTCTTAGATTTAAAATGATAAGCAGTCTGGAGCCACGATGTTGAAGAGTATCCTCATATATTCAAACACTAAAACTAATCGCACCACTTTGAATGCTTTGTGGGAAGTAGGATAAATGCGACCCTCACCATTACTTATCCTAATGATTCCAGAACTAATCCCCCACTCTGTACACAGACGGTTCCTTCATTTTCTTTCTACAGGGACTTTTGCACGGGGGCATTTCCCTGCTCTGTGATACAGGCTGGAATGTCAGGCTGAGCTCATGGCTGCTGCCTTAACGCTTTGGTGGAGGAGATCAGCTAGCCTGAGATTTGGGCATTGTAAGTACCTTTCACGTTCCTTCCTTTCCTGGTTTTAATTAGCATTGGAGATTTAAGGCCAACTACATTTTTCATCCAAGTTTTTCTTTCAAGTCAATGATCAATAACTCATTAATGAAGCCAGAAAAAGAGAACAAGGCATTCTTAAATGTCCACTACCACTCTTAAAAGCAAACAAATAAACAAGCCAGTTGCTGTGCTGAAGAAATCATTCAGTTAGCTGAATCATGCAGCCGCTACGAGGAGGGATAATTGATTTAATGGGGAGGGTGCTAACATCCCTAAATATTACATTCAATACATAGTATTTAAAAGATTTGCTTTAATGACTATTAATATTTGCATTATAATTTTCAATTTAACTTTCATGAAATGGCATACGTTTTAATAATAATAGTTTCTAAGCTATAGTTCATCTTAAAAGCCATTAATTCAACCTTCTCTAAATAGAGTTCTTTAGAAGACCATTACATTGTGAATCTCCAAAGGAACAGAGCAGTGTGTGATGCATATCCTCAGGATTCATGCAAAGACTAGAGAAGGTCATTTGCACTTATGTGCCAGACATCTCAAAAATACAGCGAAAACGTGGGGGCCTCAGTGCACAGTGCGGGGCACTGACCACTAGGTGGCAGAAGCGCTCCTTCAACTCTCGCCTCTTCTGGTGTGGGCTGTAATTAGGTCAGTGTAAGTTAAAGTAGGGCTGAGAGATGAATAAAGTAGATTTTCTCCTCTGGAACACACTGCAGTTTAATTTCACTTCTTTCTACATTGTGCGATGAAGGTGGATTTAACTTTTAAAGGCAAAGAGACAAACCTCTGTCAGGATAAATGAAAAGACTCAGGGAGGGCAACTGATAAAAAAATGTAAAAGAAAGGAAATGCTTTCTGGCTGTTGCCTAATTTTGATATTCGGGTCATTGTCAGAAATCTTTTTCAGAGGTAAAGTGCTATATGTGTCCTATAAGGAGGGGAGTGACTTCTGAAACCTAATGGGTCAAGCATGCTTGTTGGGTGTTGATGTTAAAAATGTTCCCCTACCGGTAGCATTAAATAAAATGAAACGATTTTATCCTTGAAGCTGGTTTTCTAATTTTGCCAGCCGCCAGAAGCATTTTAATCTGAGGGGCAAACTTCATGCCCCAACACAGATTTCCTTTGACTGCTGACTGAGTCACTAAGGGAGGAAGTGGTCCTGAAGATGAAAGTTGAAACCGGGTGGCCTTTTGAATGATCTGTGTCACAGGCTCTGGGGAGGACAGAACACCTCAAAAATGGAAAGGCTGTGTGTGTTAAGCAGCTATGGTAGGTAGCAGGCCACACTTGAGTAGATTCATTATCAAAGAGCATCAGAGGTCACTGTGGTCACTTAGCTGAGAAATGGTGGGGAAAGGAGAAGAACAATCACAGGACAGTTTCTCCTTTCCCATCTTGCTGATCATGGCCTTGACTGTGCAAGAGTTAGTTTTTTTTTTTTTTTTTAAGAAAATAAAGGCAAACAAGATATAAGAACAGACATTAACAGTAATGTTTCCTGATTCTAAATTTTCTAGTGGTTAAGAGCATTCATCTGGTTTAGAGTGTATTTTGTTTCTCTGAATTACTGGTCATCTCACAGGGAATGCCCACCTCAGAGAGAAAGGAGGTGTGACTGGCAACATGCATGGTCCTACCATGGTAATTAAGGAAATAAGCTAAGTCCATAGATAGGTGGCTCAGATATACCAAGATTCTTTAAATAATTCTTGGGTTTTATGAAAAATGTTTAGGATCGGGCTGGAGAGTGCTTTCTCCTGACACCTCTTTAACATTGCCCAGTTGCTAATGTCTTTCCGTTTGTTACCCGAAGATTTGTTCAAACATATTGTAACTGGAAATCCACTGGTTAGCGATACCTCCTGTTTGTGCAGGCTGTTTTCCATCTGTAGCCACAGATGATATGACTACAGACTTTGTGTGCAATTCAGTGTTCTTATGTTTGCCTACGGAATCATAGACAATCACATTAAAGCTATGTGCAAACACGGTACATGACTAAATTCTCCATTCTTGAAATGATGTTCTGTGTATGTCTCAATATTGTAAGATAGGAATAGGAATGGAAGATCACAGAGAGGAAGAAGGCAAAGAATAAAGAACATAAAAAAGAGACTCTTGAAATCTTGTTTGAAAGGCACATTCACTGTACTGCAGCTTCTTATTCCGGTTATACTGAGTTTCATTTGCTGACAGACACTGGTCAGATACCAATACTGTATTTGATGGGATTGGAAACAGAAAAGACAGCCAAGCCAATGAATAGCAATTTATAAAGACAGTGGACTGATCCCTGATGTGTATCTCAGAAATCAGATAGATAGTTTATCCCGGGTTGGAATTTAGAGACAAGTGTTTGAAAACAGTTGTGTTAGTTAATCAATTTATTTAAAGGATATGGCATAGCTAAAAAAATAAACATCTGCATATACGTATACATACATACACACACAGGTTGGGTTTTAATTGAAACTTTTTATTAGAAATTGTCATTTCTTGGGGCTCCTGGTTGACTTAGTTGAGCTTCTGACTCTTGGTTTTGGCTCAAGTTGTGATCTCAGGTTTGTGGGATCAAGCCCCAAAAACTTTTAAAAAGAGAGTCGATTCTGATACTAATTATATAAAGTGATTATTTTAAAGGTGATCTTTGATTGGTATTCATTCTGGAGAAGTATATTATTCAGTGTAAGAAATGCTGTATTTCCAATAATTTATTTAGGCAAAAATTTTGAAGAAAATAACTTTTGATCCTGATATAATCTTCATCATAGCAATATACAAGAGGCTCATTTAAATGTCCCTTTTTATATAAAAAATTTTACTATTGTAAAATATATATGTAAAATACACCAGTAATAAATATATAGTTAGATGTATTATTATATACTGAGCACACCTGGGGAATCAGAATCCAGGCAAGAAACAAAATTGCTCCTTTAGCTTCATCCTACTCCTTTCTACTTACTCATCAACCTAATGGTAACTGCTTCTTTACTTCTAACTTCATAGATCAGCCTTGTTTGGTTTTTAATTGAAATAATACAGTAAGTACTTTCGAGGGTCTTGTTTCTCTCAATATTTTATTTGTATGATTTATCTAGGTCGTGTGTTGTTATTATAGTAGTTCTAATTTATTCTCATGCTATGTAGGGTTCCACTGAATGAATATAATACAAATTGTTTATTCATTTTATGTCAATATTAATTTTCCATTTTGGGAATATTGAAGATAGTGCTACTGTGAACATCCTTACACTTGTCCTTTGCGAAGCTTATACATGCTTCCTGTGGAAAGCTCTTTATATGGAAATCCTGGATAAAATATGTACATTTTCAGTTTTTGACTTTAAAAAGAATTTAAAATAGACTCATAAACTCATAATCTCATCAATAGTAAAAGTGATCTGTGTCTTTATCAACATTTGGTTTTGTCTGTCTTTTCCATTTTCACCTATCTGGCTTTGTGTTTCTTTCCATAGAAATAGTGATCAAACCAGGAGATATTTATAAGCGTATCGATAGTAGATGCAGTTCATTGACTCAAGATAGGTTGTTTTATTTCAAGTAGTTGGCCAACTAATTTTTTTTTAGTTAGTCTTCTTTAGAACATCTTTGTGATTACAAAAGAAAGTATAATTACGGATATTCTTTATTTTGGAAATCAGCAAAGAGCAGAGTTGAAACGAGGGCAGTGTTTGTCCTTCTGATATTCAGTATGTGAACATCAAATTAAAGACCAAATGAACAATTCCTTTTGGTATTAAAATAATCACAATTAAGAAAAGAACAAGTTGTAACATGGAGTCCAAAAAATATTGATTATGCCTCTACCATTTCTGTTAAATTAGGCCCCAAGGGTGAAGTCAATATGAGGCATGCTAAAGCATTTCCCAGTCACGACACAAAACTTTTTTCCCCAAGAGATTCTGGGAAAACTAGAATTCAACCTGAAAATTACATAGCCTGAAGAATATGTCTAAATACAGTGTGTCTCGTTTATAGTAAATTAATTAAAATCCTTTCCTTATATAAAATATATATTGAGTTTTCTGTAATAAAATCTTTAAGAGACAATTTAAATTCTATTATTGAAACTATTCCTCTGTTTTCTAATGTGATCAACACATTTTATTTGTTTTTTCTATAGATTTCTATGCAGCTGAAAATGTGACATTTATAAAAGCTATTTGGCATGAAAAAATAGTTCTTTTCAATCATTTATTGGCAAAAGAGTTTACAGTAGTCATGGATTATCTAAATTACAAGACATTTTCTCATATAAGCACAAATATTTGATTAATAAAAAGTTTTGAATATTATATTAGAGCAAAAATTTTCAATATATTTGTTTGAGAGAGTTTTTGGCAAGTTTTTATGGAAATAAGTCAAACCCCTTCCTTCTAATTGATTCATTGTATATTATGGAAATGTAGTCAAAGTCCGATATTTAAGTAATTAAATTTCAAATGTCCCATGTTCCATAAGTTAATTAATATTTAGTAAGAATGTATTACATTTGAGTTACTGTGCAAAGTGCTATATCCACGTGAGGGGGATGCTGTGCTGAGGAAATAATAATTTTATGAAAGACCTGCAGTATACTGAAAACAATGGACTTTCATTTATTGAATATCAATTTCTATTGCTGCGATTAAAAACTGCATCATTTCGTTTTGCCTGAATCATTTAAAATATCTAGATATGTCAATCCTTTTTATATTTAGTTATTTAACATGTTTTGAAAGTTGGAAATTACAGTGAAGATTCATAGGAACGGTGACTACTTAGAAACTGTGCTGCAAAGCTTTGAGGAGAGGTATTCCTTTTGGCAAGGATTTTAGGAAAGTTGTAAATAACAGGAGGAGGTATGCATATGTGTGTATAAAAGGAAGGTGAATAAGCAGGAGGCAGAGGTCCTCAAGAAAACAGTCTATTCTAAAAGAAAAATGTAAAAGGTTTGGAAATTATCAACCATTTTACTCAAAAAGCAAAAGTATATTTCGTGCTTTTATTATGTATTGCCTTTGATTTTAGTATTCTTTATCATTTTATAAATAAGATATTACAGTTTGAAATTACTGGTTGAAGGAACACATTATTGACCTTTGAAATTTCAAGAATTCAGCTCTCCTATTTCAATGAAGTGTGGCCACTCTAACAAATGTCTCCTATGTAGGTTTCAGCGTTCCCTGGAGATTAGAAAAAGCTTTGGCAAACAAACATCAAATGAAATCTGATATCCAGTCAGTTAGAATCTTGTCTGACCTTCATTCCCACATGCCCATGATAATTATTAAACAATTAGGCCATTGTTTTACCACAAAGAAATTTCTTAAAAACACAAGTTTATTGCATCTCTATATTGGTCTAACTTTAAGGTCTAACTATTTATCAATGCCATTTTGATTTTCATGTTTTTGAGCAATTTTTCATCATATTCTTATCTACCACAATTTTTCTCTCTTGATCTCTTTCTTTTGCTCTCTTTCTTCCTCTAATGATAAATTGCTACAGAATGTCTGTCATTATAGAAGAAACAAAATCACCGTTATCAAAATTCTCAAGGTTCTTCTAGATAGACCGAAAACAAAAGCTCAAGAGGGCAGTTCAGTGAATTCACTCAGTGTTTTTCTGTCTCATATGTATTGTTATAAGCTCTGAATCCAGGACTTGCACTGGATTTCATGTTTTGGAATATTAGCAGCTGGAAGCAATACAATGACATGACACAGTATCATGGAGAACCAATTATATTAGAAAAATATGGACATGATGTAATGTCAGATTGCAACAAATATTGATATAGAATAAGTACAAAATTTGTTATACTACTCACTTTGGAGTGGTCCACTTCCAAGTAAAGTTTTACCATTCCTGGTACTATGTTGACTCTTCTTCATAGATTGAAGAAATTCATATAAAAGTTTGAGAACCACGAACCTGGATAAACACTTACTTGATATTAAAATACTGAGGGTTAGAAAAATGCAAATCCAAGAGACAATTTTTGATATATTTTTTCATTCACATGTACTTGCATTAGTTTTTCAGTTTAATCCATCAGTTTTTTCCTGCTTTGATGTTAATTTAAAAATATGCTAATATGCATTGCTTTAGAAGGAAATATGTAATGAATATGTGGCTAAAGTCAAAGTTAACTCATTTTGTGATCTTGATATAAAAAAATAAAGCTAACATTATAAAAATAAGGAAAATGCATATAGACAAGAGCAAAATTATGTAGTACATAGAGAACACCCCGTGGGTCTAGAACACATCAAAATTTATAAAACCCAGTTACTCTCTGTAATCCACAAAAATCTCAGAAATTGTCAGTATCAAGTATTAGTGGAATTAAAAGTAAAAGTGAACCTGAAAGTGAATAATTGGAAGTCTGTTAAAAAACAGTTTAATTGTTAGATACATACACCAGTCTGTATGACATGTAGGGAGTAGATTATAGGTTCTTTAGCAGGAGAGGGTAAAACAGCAAGTCAACGGGCAGATTACAGTTTCCAGGCTACTGTGCTAATAACAAAGTTGTTAAGTTTGCACAGTGAATCGTGAGATCCTCGGGTATTTTAATCCACAGTGTTCCCAGAACTTTTCGAATTTAGCTTAAGTTACAACATCTAATAGGGGAAAAGTCTTCTATGGGAAACTTAACACATCAAGAGCTAAAACCTGTAGACAGTGACATCAGAGAATGCCCAATGAAATGCCCCATGCGGATCACACTACAGTGAAATTCACATTTGACAAGCTCCATTTTTGCACATAGAATATGGGAACTCTGCTAAATTTGTCTCCTCTGGTGACTTTGCAGTTTCACTTTAGTTCATCTTTGGGCTTTAGCAATTTATCAATAATTTCTAGTTGAATCTACACTTTGGTTTATATGTCATTCATTAGCATTTGTTCCAAGTAAGCAAAAGCCTGTTTTTCCCTTTAGGTGCTTCTCATGGCTCACTTCCCCATTTCAGGTTGGTTGCCCTGTGAATTCAGTTTTGTGATGGATTAAATAGAACTGTTTCTTTGCACTCTGTCCAGTTTTGTTCTTGTTGTTAGTTTGTAAGCGAATGTCTTTCCAGCATTCTGTGTCTCTGAGCAAAAAAAACAGAAGTTGAAATATTATTATTATTATTATATTCCCCTCTCCATTTTTTTCTGATCTATTTTCTACATTTTTTTCTTCTTGATCAATTATATAATTTTCTTAACTGTCATATCCTGCTTTATAGTCTCTGGTTTTGCTTATTTTTCTAGGAGAATTTGCTAACTTTATCTTCCACAATTTCTATTAATTTTTCATTTTTAACTCCAACTTTAATTTAAATTAGCTGTGCTTTATTTGTTGCCTGAATGCTCTTTTATTTTAGTAGTTTTATGATTCTTTGGAAATGTTACTCTTCTTTTATTATTTTTTTTTATTCTTACACAGTTTCTACTTCCTCCAAGGTCTTTTTAATCTACTTGTTCTAAACTCTTTCTCTTATGTTAGAAGTCTTCCTTAACTTTCTTGTCTGACTACTTGTGTTTAAGTGGTGGAAAACTGAGAAGCATTTTTTTCAAGAAAACTTTGGTAAGAATAGTGGGATTCTGCAGACTGGGATGGTCACATATTCTCCCTGCACCCAGCTCCTTTGTGCAAATTTTTCTACCAATGCAGGACAGGCCATGAGGATCTTCAGCTGTCCTGACAGAGGGACTGATTTGACTTGGTGGGAGCTTGGAAAGATCATGTCTAAAACCATTGATGAAAACAATAGTGATTTCAGGGGAAAAACAATCAGGAATGTATACATGGCAGGTCACCTAAAGGTAAGATACTGGTTGGGGCAAGAAACCAAACACAGATCATCTAGAAATTTCATAGGGACTCGGAGGATAAGACAGCCATAGTGGACAGTGATGGTTAGTTCAGAGTGTCAGCTTGACTAGAAGATGGTATCCAGTTATTTAATCAAACACACTAATCTAGGTGTTGATGTGAAAGTATTTTGTAGATGGCATTAACATATGTAAAATCAGCTGACTTTAAGTAGAAGAGATTGCTGTTAATAATGTGGTTGGGCCTCATCCAATCAGCTGTAGACTTTAAGAGCAAAACCTAAGATAGCCCAGAGAAGAAATTCTACCCCCAGTATTTATTCCTATCTGAGTTTTCAGCCTGCCAGCCTGCCCTACAGCTTTTGGTCTTGCTATATCTTCTGAACACACATGCAAAAAGTACTCAAAAATATATGTAGATTGAATCTAATAGTGCATAAAATAATTGTTTATTATCAGGTGAAATTTATCCCAGGTATACACTACTGGTTCAACACTGGAAAATCAATTAATTTATCATACCAGTGAATTAAAAATAAAAATCATATGATTATACCGGTAGATGCAGAAAAAGCATTTGACAAAAAATTCAATAACTATTCGTAATAAAAGCTCTCGAGCGGAACTCTCTAAACTTGATAGAAATAATCTACAAAAATCCTGCAGTTAACATCATACTTAATATTGAGAAACCCAGCTTTTTCACTTAGATCAAGTACAAGGCAAGGATGGACCCCTTTATCTCTCTTTCTAATATTGTTCTGGAAGACCTTGTTAATACAATAAGGCAAGAAAAGGGAAAAAAAGTATACCGTTTTGAAAGAAGATGTAAGATTGCTTTGTTTGCAGATGACATAATTGTCTATGTAGAAAATCTGAAAAATCGGAAAGAAACCCCCCAAATTCCTGGAACTAATGAATAATAGTAGTAAGGTTGCAGAAAACAAGATTAATATGCAAAACCAGTTATTTTTCTATATGAACAATAACAGCAGACAAGAGGATTTTGAAACTAAAAGTACATTAGCATTTACATTGGCATTCAAAAACATGAAATACTTAGTTATAAATCTCTCAAATTATATACATATTTATATGAGGAAATTATAAATGAACTAAATTGAATAAAAAATAAGTGGAGAGATTTTCAATGTTCATGGATAAGGAAGACACTATTGTCAGAGTTAATTCTTACTTGTTCTATAAAGTTAATGCAAAACCAATCAAAATCCCAGCAAGTTATTTTTTGGATATGAAAAAAAAACTGATTTTAAAGTTTATATGCGGCAAGAGACCCAGAGTAGGCAACATAATATTGAAGGAGAACAGACTTGGAGGACTGATGTTACCCAACTTAAAGTCTTACCTTAGAGCTACAGTACGCAAGAGTGTATGGTATTTGCAAAATAATAGAAAAAAAAATAGATCAATGCAACAGAATAGAGAGCCCAGAAATAGATCCCTATTAATATTGTCATCTGATCCTTGACAAAGAAGCAAAGATACTTTCTCAACAAATGATGCTGAAACAATTGGATCTGTATGCAAAATATAACAACAAAAAAATAATTCACACAGAAACCTTCCACTATTCACAAAAATTAACTCCAAATTGATCACAGAATTAACTCCAACTGGATCACAGAATTAACTCCAACTGGATCACAGACCTAAATGTAAAACACAAAACTTTAAAAACTCTTAAAAAATAACACAAGAGAAGTTCTACATGACTTTGGATATGATAATGCCTTTTTAGTTATAATACCAAAGACACGATCCATGAAATAAATGATAAAGTAGACTTTATTAAAATTAAAAAACATCTGCCCTTCAAAAGATACTATCAAGAGAATAAGAAGACAAGCCACTGACCTAGAGAAAATATTTGCAAAGGATACATGTGAAAAAGAACTGTTATCCAAAATATACGAAGAATGCTTAAAACTCAACAAAAAGAAAACAAATCGCCCAATTAAAAATGGACCCTAATAGATACCTCACCAAAGAAAAGATCAAGATTTTAAATGAGCATATGAAAAGATGTGTCACATCATATTTTATCAGATAAGTGAAAATTAAAACAATGTGATATGACTGGACTAAAGTGGCCAATATCTGGATCATATGAAGCTATCCTGCCCTCTACCCACCCTGACCCTGGCTCAGAAAAAAGAGGCAAAAATTCCCACCTTCCAGTTTCTCTCTGGAAGTAATTCCCCTGTATACTTCCTCAGCTTCTGCTTGAATTTCCTGCTTCTAATAAGCCTACTTGTAGGAGCTGACTAGGAATCCCCTAGGGGCCTGAGAGCTGGTAGGAAGGTCCCTTGTCATCTCTCCCTGACTCACTCCAACATTAAAGTCTCTAGCTTTCCCTTAAAGGAGCTTGTCCACATATCTAGCACCCCACCTATTACCCCAACTATCCCTGCTACCCCTAGGGATTGGCTTCCAAATTACAGAACTCCGGGAACTCATGGGCCTCTGCATTCACAAGTCCCTGAGACCACATGAAACAAAGACACAATTCTATTTGGGTGCACAAGCATTCCCAGTGACTACTTTCTTTTGCTTCCTGCAGAGTAACATACAACTTTCCAAGACTGAATCATCATCTCTACATAAGACTGTGTACATTTTTTGTTTTTGTTAGCTTTGTGAATGATTTTTTAATGTCAGTGCAGGGAAAATCATATTTAATGGAAAAAATAGGTAAGCAGTAGTTATTTTTTTAAATGCACTTTACCATCATTTGCATAGAAATATTTATCTTATCAATAGCCTGGAGTTAGTATGTTTAAAGAAGGTGAAGGAGGAAGAAAAAAGAGAAGAAGAAGAAGAGAACAGGGAAAATAAAATGCCAGCAACCTTTTCCAGACAATGTGATAGGACATTTTTATCTTATCATTTGGACATGTCAGGAGTAGGTGCTAGAATCATGTCAGGTTATGTGTGGGCTAGTATCTTAAACAAACACACCTGATAAAATGTGGCATCTCATAGTGAGGACTATGCAGAATGACAGTTTTTTCAAAGTGGTGATTTATAACTTTTGGACAGACTTTTTAAAAAAGTACAGATTTAGGTGCGTTTTTAAATGCATGCAATGCTATGGTGGAGATAAAAAGCTTCACTAATAAAAAGAAAAAAATGTAAGCACATTTGATGTCTATCTTCATTACCATTAAATTCGTGATAGATAACACTTTTTCCTAATAGAGGAGTTTAGCACAAGTAACATGTCTACAATTTAGCAAGCCAAATTAATATTTTATAATAGTTAAAATTTTAACAATAAACTTATTTTTGTTTTATTTTCTTTTAAATGTATTTATCAAAACTAAGAGATGACCTTGAAAGTATAGGACTTAAGAAGTCAGAAGCTATGTGATTTATACTAGAAAATTCTTGAAATAGGTTTTGTTCTCTTCAAACAGCCTTCTAGGCACATTAGGGTGTACTAATCAGAAAAGAATAAAATATTGCATGGATCACTTACCTTGATATGTGAACTCTTTCCTACTATGGCCAGATAACTTTCTAATGTTGATGAATTGTATGTTAAGCTTCAGTGAACAATTTTAATTTCAGTATATTTGGAAGTAGCTTGGATTAGTACATTAATGTGACCCTGGGTAAATAGCTTACTGACTATTACTTCTCAATTTCTCTAATGTGAAACTTAACGTGCTACTGTTAAGTACAAATTAATCAAAAATTTGTATTTATACTAAGAAATATACATTGAATACCTAATATACTAGGAGCTATAAAATGGAAACTAACATTTATTTAATGCATACCACTTTATAAAGTTCCTCTTACACATACCTTCTAATTGTTAGATACCTCCTGCAAAGTCTTTTTCCCTCCAATGATCCTGATCTCTTAAGAATAAAAGCTTGTTATTATTTATATTATTTGGAGAAGGGGGGCACTTTCAGTGTTTAGATATCAGAGTGGAGTAAGACCCAAAGTAATCCTGTAAGGTGATTTCATGAGAATAAAATTGAAAATATAACATGGGTGCAATAAAGTCTAACAGACATATAGAAGCAAATACAACCAGAATATATTTTTAAAAGATCTTTATTTCCACATAGGAAGTGATTTAAGGGTACCACAAAGCTGTAAGAAAATGTATATATTTTTCTTAAGGGAAAGAAAGTTAGCTGTTCGTGGGACAGAACCAATACTAATTCTTGGTATATAGATAACAAGTTCTTTGCTGTCTTCTTTTTTTCCCATCTTGCTTTTTATGGATTCTATATACAACTGTGATCTATGGAACTGGAGAGCAGAAGGTGAACCTTATTGTGTGAATAAAGATGTTTCTTTCGGTTACAATTACAAGTAAGATGTCAGTTCCCTCTGAGATGAGGAATAATGCCAGTTGAAAAATTTCATGGATTCCTTTTGTGTCCAAAAAGGTTTCATATCATGCTTTTTCTGTGTCACTTGAAGGAAACTAAGAGTCAGATTAACTTTGTCAAATTCTCTTTTTGAATAGCTATGTTAACTGTACGTTTGAAACTCCAGATTGGACCATGATCTACATAGATAACTCTAGACTTTTTAAGGCAAGAAAAATTCCTTCACTTATTTCAGAAGATCCCATTATAACCCCTATAAAAACAGTTCAAGCCCTGAAGCATGAAATTTGATTGCCAACTCATCTACTTTCATTGCTCCCTACACAGTATCATGATAATGTATCCTCAAATTTTAGTGAGAGATTTATTTCCACTACAGATTAAAAACCAGCCATTCCCTTCAGAAACACATTTGCCACTATCCTTTTGGATTAGAGAAAACTTTGTTAATAGCATTTAATGCTGCTGCATCTGGGTACAAGTTTGTTTATGCATTTGGAAACCAGGAATACCACAATGATACTTTCTGGCATTTGTAAAACTCCACAGAACACAGAGCCATTTGTAAAACTACACAGCATCCCAAAGACACATATGAATATCACATTTGTGCAACAAAAATGGATCTTTTATATCGTGTCCACATCAGTAAGTCTACTCTGGCCCAGTTATGGAAATCTATGCCTAGAGATACAAATTCAAATATACATGGTTTAAACTGGGACTCGCTTGCCTACCTTCTTCAATAGGAAAAAAGAAAAGGCACTATTTTTTTTTCAAGTGTAAGAATAGAAGCTGTTGTTATTGGTGTACACACCCAGAATAATCAGCCACCTTGAATTTGTAACAAAAGATACTTTGATTTATCCAGAGGAAGAGATAGGATGTTTTTAAGGCTTCGTAGATTCTCCATTACTGATAATTACAAAATACTTTGGCAGAGAGTTACAGGACAAACATATACCTTTAACACTAAATCTTGAATTAGAATGACTTTATATTGACTGGGTCACACCCAAAGTATATATAAAAATAAATTATAGTAAATTGACTACAGCAAATTGACAGCATATGTATAGAGAAGAAAAATAGAATTAAACCAAGGGAATTTTGAACTTGATTCCCTGACTATACACCTTCAACGAGATACAGAACTGCAAAGAAAGTTTGGTCGTTGTTTAGCGAATGTACTATTGCTTATACTATATGTATAATAGTTGCATTTTTTTGTATTTATTGTAAGATTTTTTTTTGTAAAATTAAGGAAATGAGTAAATATACTGATGATCTTGAGAAACTGCTTTTGCTGTGGGAGAAAGGAAATACAAATATTGAATAGATAGAAGGAAAACAACATTGTGCTGAGAAACTAGAATTGGAAATACTTATTCAGTTCCATCTTAAAAATTCAACATCTATTCATCATAAAACCTCTCAGAAAATCAGTAATAGGAGAGGATGTCCTTAACTTATAAAATGGCATCTAGGAAATATTGCAAACTCATTTGCAATTATTAAAGACTGAATGTTTCCCCAAAATATCAGGAACAAGGCGAGAATTTTTACTAGAGTTTCTAGCTACTGGAAACAAACAAACAAAAACCTTATTTACCTTGAAGATTAAAGAAGAAGATTTATAGGCAATGTGATCTTAAAGGTAAAAAATTTTGAATTTTTAAAAAGATACCATAATTTAAAAAAAGACTTTAGTAAGATTGAAGGATTTAAAGTCAAAATATAATAGCCAATTATATATCTAAACCCAAACATGAATAATTAGAAAATAAAACAATTTCATTTATAGTAGCATCAAAAAGAATGAAATAATTAGAAATAAATTTGGCAAAATGTGTGAAAGACCTGTATTCTGAAAATTGCAAAATGGTGTTGAGATAAAACTAAATAAATGCAGAATTATACTATGTACATGGATTGGAAGGCTGAATATTATTATAATATCAGTTTTTCTCCTATTTATAGGTTTATTGCTATCTAGTTGCGAAATCACAATAGTTTTTTTTTTCTTTGGTAGAAATTGATAAGTTAATTCTAAATATATTTGAAGATACAAATGAGTATAGATTTTTCAAAAGTTACACTAAAATTTCCAAGAGACTCACCAAAAATGAAAAATTAAAATGTGAATATTTTAACTAATCGATTAGTCATGTATCTGTACAATTACATACTTAAAAGAAATTAAAGAATTTTATATTATATATGTATGTGTATGACATTTTTATTAATATATATGTTACAGCTTTATAACTGGTTAGTGCATGTGGCTCTACTTATTTCTTTTTAATGTCTATAATTTTCTAATAATTTGATATAGCATATTTCACTTTATCATTCCTCTTTTGATGAGCAATGCTTTTTTGCAATGTATACTAACAGGGTTATAATAAACATTGTGAAATATTACCTTCACAAGTACACTGTAGCTAAATCTTCAAATGATTTTAAATTTTATACCGAGTGAAGTAGATTTTTAAGCATGAAAATTATGGAAATATATTTTTACATATGCTATGTCTCAAAAAATATGCTATCCATGTGCCATGCTTTAAAAATAATTTTAAAAATAATTAAAATTAGATAGAAAGGAAGAAAGTATACCTTATTATAGGTTTTACAACTACTTATAATGCTTTTAAACAAATTAAGGGATGAAATTATTTAATATTAAGTTAACAACAACAATACTAGAAACAAAATTAATTTAGCAACCTCTTGGTAAAGAATGAATAGGAGAAGACATTCTTAATACTTAAAAATAATTGTCTCAAACCAAAAATAAGCTATGGATCACATTGAGTAGAAAACTCTAGATTCATTCCCATTAAGTTCAAGAGAAGAACGGAATTTTTGGAGCACCTGGGTGGGGCAGTTGGTTGGGCATCTGACTCTTGGTTTTGGCTCAGGTCATGGTCTTGGCCCTGGGATTGAGCCCTGAGTTGGGCTCCATGCTCAGCAGGGAGTCTGCTTGTCCCTCTACCTCTGTCCCTCCCTCTCCATGCACACCAAATCTCTCTCTCTCTCAAATAAATACATAAATAAAATCTTTATAGAAAGGAATGATATTTTTATCTTTTAGCATTGGAAATTGGTATCAATTCAATAAAATAGAAAACCAAGATATAAATATTGGACATAAATCAATATATTCTCAAGTTCACAAAGATTTGGATAGCCAAAAAAAAAAGATACCATTTAGTAAACTGTCAATAATTTTATCAAAGTTTTGATTATAGAAAATAATTTATAATATGGCAACAATATTTAAGAAAATATAATGAAAATATTTACAGGAATTATTAGTGTTTAAATGGGCCTAATATATAATACCACTAATGAGACTCCATTTGAGTTTTTAATAAATAAGACATAAAACAAGAACTTTAAGTCAATAGAAGATGTAACATCATCTTTATTATTGATAAGCTGATACTAAATAATGTGCTGAATCTGCAGGAAATTGGCCTTCTTATTAATAATGAATCCAAGAATTAAGGAGACTTAAAACCTACAATAGTGCTGGGTCTCTGCAGGTGGCCTGTCCCTGTCAAAGATAGTGTCCTGGATCACAGCAGAACATTCTTTCTCTAGGGAAGTTCATTCTCAAGAAGCAGTAGAGAGAGAAGTCTGGGATAGTGGAACTAGGTTTCTCTTTGCAAAATCATCAGTCAGATTAAGTTACTCCTCTTCAAGTAAGCTTAAGGGATAAAAAGGGAAAGAAGTGCAATAATGATGGACTTCTTCCACTTGGAAGAGAACATTAGGCCATGGTAGAAAAGCACTCTAACCAACAATAAACAAGCATAGGATTGCAAGCAATGAATTTGTGTAGGTTAGATATGAAGACATCTGGGAGATTTAGAGGAAAAAAATAGATTAAATGTTGAGAATTAATCTAGTGTTTCTCTAGGAAAAACATGTATTATACAGCTATTGCATCTCCACAAATATAACAGGATACTGCATTCAGTTGACTCTGTTGCACGTCTGGTTTAGCATTTAGTCTGTCATCTCAGAAGAGTGACCGTCCTTCTGCTGACTTGTCCCCGTTTCAGAGCAGTGTGGATTTGGCTCCAGTTCAGCACATAAGATATGAGATGGAACTGTGAGGCAATTTTGTAAACTGTTCTCCAATTTCAAATTACTTCACTCTTCCAATTTAGTGATTGCATGAAATAGTTCATTTTAATACAAGTATCATTTTTAAAATATGTGCACATACTTGTATCTCCTTGTGCCTTACTGCAGTGCTGTAAAATAAAATAAGCTTACAGGGCTTAATTCTATGTTTAAATTGAGTGATAGAGAGTCTTGCTTGAGTACAGGGAAACAATTAGGGTTATACAACCAATCAATGGAAGTATTAGTGTATTTTGAAAATTACAATTCCTGATGGAAAGTTCAAGATAATTCATGTCAGCTAGTCAGAGCGCTTAAAAATATTGAGAAATAAATGCATCTGATTGAACAGGAGTCCTACTTCATTGACTGAGTGTAGAAAAGAAAGCAATCAATGCTAAGATCCTTACCACAGTCATGGGAGTTGTTGAGTATTCTGCCTCCAACTTGAGAAATATATCTAATTAAGGGAAGTTTGCCATAATGATTTGCCTTAGGATCACAATTAGTAGAGACCTCTGGGGACTGTTGCTTCTACTTAGGGTCCTCCAATTTGGCTATACTGTTATCCAATATAGGAAATTAATGAAAGCTTCATGAAAGAGATATATTGTCTCCCCTAGTGAATTAGTTCCTCTTAGGACTACATTTCCCTTAAATATTTTAAGTGTCGCTCTACAGCTTATAAGGAAAAGTTTCCAAATACTTATCTTTATGTATGAAATATGACCTTTTCATTTTAGGTTATGACAGATGGCAGCTGTCTTTAATAGTCAATGTGAAAATAAATGATTGCCTAAAGATTCATTCTTTATTTAAAAAATTTTAACAGCCAACTCTGCAAACTGATTTTTCATATAAGGACAACAGGATGCTCAGCCAACTTATGTTTCCAATAGTAATATGTTTTATATAGTAGTATTTTGTAGTTTTTTAGCAGAAAACAAGCATTGTGATAGGCAACTTATAAATGACTCCTAATAATACCCACTTCCTGGCATTTCACACTTTGTAATATACTCACCATGAACAGAGGCTGAAGCTACTAATCTGCTTTTACAAACAAAGTAAGGCTAAAGTGAAATGATATCAGTTCTAAGATAAGGCTATTAAGAGACTGTGATTACCATCTATTTGCACTCCCTAGATGTTGTCAACTTGCTCACTATAGTGAAGCGAGCTGCTCTATTATGGATTGCCCTAGCACACATGGCAAGGGACTGTGATTTTCATCCAGCAATGACCAGTGAGGAACTGAGTTACTCTTATAGTCCACAGGAACTGATTCTTGCCAACAACCACATGAGTGAGTTTTGAAATCAGATCCTTCTCTGGTTGAATCTTGAGATGTCAATCTTCCCTAAAACTTGATTGCAGCATTGAAGAAGAATCTGAGAAAGAACAAGAAAATTTGAACCCAAATTTCTGACCCACAGAAACTGTGAGAAATAAATGTTTTTCTTTTTAAGCCATTAGGTTTTAGGATAATTTGTTAGGCAACAATAGATAACTAATGCAAACATACATGCCTATAATATTTAAAATAGAGACATTGCCCCAGAGAATAACCAACAATGAAAGGAAGATGGTATTATTGGTATTACCAAAAATTTCTCAGAATCATTTAAGTTCAAAGAGCTATACTAAATGTTGCTCTTCTTATGGTATATATATACAATTATCATATTATATAAACTAGTGTATGCTTGCATCTCTATATGAATATAGAACTTTAGTAAAATTCAAATAACTGGCTTGCCCTATAATAATATTAAGAGTTTGAAATGATAAAAAAATCAAATAACCAGAGATATTTTGAATTAAAGAGACTCCTTGAATATACAAATGAAAATTTTGGTATTTAATAGAAAATAATTTATAATTATTTTAAAAGTAAATTTAAAAATAAATTAAATCTGATTCTTTATATTAAAGGTGTAAGTAAGCCTTTTCTCTGTACTTTATGCTGGAATTGGCCCGGTTGACCTTTTATTTAAATGGACTTTATTTTTTAGAGCAGTTTTAGGTTCATAGAAAAATTAACTGGAAAGTACAGAGATTCTCCATATACCTCCTGCCCCTCACTCATGTAGCCTCCCTGACAAACATCTGGTAGATAAACCAGAGTGGTATATTTGTTACAATTGATGAACTTGCACTGACACATCATTATCACCCTAAGTCCATAGTTCACAAGAGGAGTCATTCTAATGTAAAATAGAGTGTTGTACATTCTGTGGGTTTGGACAAATGAATAATGACATATATCCACCATTATAGTATCACAAAGTAGTTTCACTTCCCTAAAAATCCTCTGTGCTACATCTTTTCATCCCTTCCTCTTCCCAACCCCTGGCAACCACTGATCATTTTACGGTCTCCATAGTTTTGCTTTATCCAGAATGTCATATAATTGGAATTAGGCAATATGCAGCTTTTTCAGACTAGCTTCTTTTACTTAATAATATGCATTTAAGTTTCCTCCTTGTCTTTTCAAAGCTTGATAGCTAAATTCTTATCCATTGTCTGGATATACCACAGTTTGCCTATTCACCTATTGAAGGACATCTTATTTGCTTCCAAATTTTGGCAGTTCTGAATAAAGTTGCTATAATCATCTGTGTGCAGGTTTTGTTTGGACATACATTTTCAACTTCTTTGGGTAAATGTCAGGGAGTTCCATTGTTGGATTGTATGGTGTGGTGTTTAATTTTATGTGTCAACTTGACTGGGCCAAGGAATACCGAGGTAACTGGTAAAATATTCTTTCTGGGTGTGTTTGTGGAAGTGTATCTGGAAGGGATTAGTATATAAATCAGTGGATTGAGTAAAGAAGAATGCCCTCACCAGTGTGGGTGGGCGTCATCCATCTTCTTGAGGATCTAAATAGAACAGGTGGATGAAGGATGAATTTGCTCTCTCTGTTTAAGCTGAGATGTCCATTTCTCCTACACTGAGACATCCGTGCTCCTGCTTCTTGGGCTTTCAGACTCTGACTGAATTATACTAGTGCCTGGATTCTTAGGCCTTCCGACCTGGGGTAAATTACACCCCAGTTTTCCTGCTTCTCCTGCTTGCAGAGACAGATCATGGGACTTTTCTGCTTTAGTAACCATGTAAACCAATTCCCATAATAAATCTCTTCTTTCTATTTGTCTGTCTATATACTTATCTACCTATCTTTCTGTATATCTATTTATCTATCTATATCTTATTAGTTCCATTTCTTTGGAGAATCCTGACTAATCATTTTGATACCAAGAATGGTTTTAGAGAAACAGAACTTTAAGGATGAGTTTTCTGAATTGGTTCTGAGGTTTCTGGGATTGGCTTTCTAATCTGGTTAGATAAAAAGATGCAAATGATTCTAGTTCCAGTAATAAAAGGAACACTGATAGTCCATGATGTGAATTGTTAAAGATATGCAAATTATATGCTTTTGATCCTCCTAATCATTCATTTATAAGGAACAAAGAGCTAAGTGACTATGTATATGAAAGTTTCAAACATTTTCGGAAAACTAAGAAATATAATTATGTTGGCTGATGTCTTCTAATGTCTCTGGGCAAAGTGCTGAAAGAAAAGGATGAGCTCTACTGCATAGTATAAGTACTACATGATGAATGAAAGTACATAGTATACATACTACATAAATGAATGAAAAGCTTCTAGATGTGCCCAAACAGGAACCTTGTCTCCACTAGCTACAGGGATGAAATGTCTGAAAATCAAACTCTGAACCTCATTCTGCAATTGGCTGAATTTTTTTTTTAAGATTTTATTGATTTATTTGAGAGAGAGACTGAGAGAAAGAGAGAGAGCATGAGCAGGGGAGTAGGAGAGGGAGAAGCAGACTCCTCTCTGAGCAGGGAGCCAAATGTGGGGCTCGATCCTAGAGTCCTGGGATCATGACCTGAGCCTAAGGCACACACTTAACCAACTGAGCTAGCCAGGTGCCCCAGCAATTGGCTAAATTACAACAGAAGTTGAACTTCCAGCCTCAGAAGGTATCTACTGTTAAGATCTACTGAGATATCTTAATATCTGTCTACTGAAATCCTATATTTTGGGATGGAGATTTTGGGAAGATCCAAATGAAGCAGGATAGTTTGTGATCCTTATTTCTGATTAGTATTTTTTGACAATGGAAGTCTTCCCACCCCAGTAGAGGTGGCCTCTTCACACCCAGTGGTATGTGCCTTTTTACATCAGCTGAGCAAATTTACCCTGTATTGCCTGAGGTAATCTCCTGAGGCAGTTGCCATGAAGACAATGTTGATATTTCTTAGGACCCACCCACACCTCTCATGCTTCTAGAGCTATAACTAAACATAGGTCCCAGCAAACTCCTAAAGGTGAAGTACAAAGTATAAACACATGACGAGGATCACCACACTCCAAAAGAACTACTTGAATTTTCTAACTTATTCAAAAAGAAATCTGAGAAATATGTATGGGAATAGATACTAAGGGTGTGAGGTATTGATGGAAGGAACATAAAGTTTGATCAGACTCAATTTATTGAAATGGGCCCAGTAAACAGAAACTCTTCTTTAATTTTGCAGCTTGTGGAAATAGAAAGGGCTCTAACATTTTGGTTGGTTGCAATGTGGACCAAAAGGTGAGAGGATTGGAAATGCTGGATCTCTGTTGGTTTTACATAGATGAAGAGCTTCAGAGGCTCATAGAGATTGGAATATTAAAGTGGATTCGTCATTTAAGATCTATTCATCCATACTGAAAGGATCCAGAAGATATACCTTTCACTAATAACTTGAAAAATAAATATGTGAGGAAGCCTCAGCATCCTTGAAGAGCTCCATGATCATCTACTCTATTGGCCAGATCTTACAAGAGAAACTGCAGCCACTCATCTGGAAACCTAAATGATTGCTATTATTTTAAGTTTGTTAAAGTGTTTTATGGCCTAGAACGTGGTCTCTCTTAGTGAATGCTCCATGTGAGCTTGAGAAGAATGTATATTCTGCTGTTGTTGGATGAAGTCATATATATACTATAATCTAAGTCAATTATACCCAGTTGATTGATGGTGGTTTTACATTCAACTGTGTCTTTACTGATTGATTTTCTGCCTGGTGGATCTGTCTATATCTGAGAGAGGGGTTTTGAAGTCTACAAGTATGATAGTGGATTCATCTTTTCCACTTTACCTTTCTATTAGTTTTTGCCTCATGTAGTTTGACACTGTATTGTTGGGCACATCCACATTAAGGTTTGTTATGTGTTTCTGGAGAATTGAGCCCTTTATCATTATGTAATGCCCTTCTTGATTTGAAGTTGGCTTTGTCTGAAACTATTATAGCTATTCCTGCTTTCTTTGTATTTGTAGTAGCATGGTGTATCCTTAATTCATTTACTTTTAATCTGTGTATTTATATTTAAAGTGGGCTTCTTTTAAACAACATGTAGTTGGGCCTTGTTTCTTAATCCATTCTGACAATTTCTGTCTTCTAATCAGTGCATTTAGACCATTGACATTCAAAATGTTTATTGATAAGTTAGATTACTTCTATATTAATTACTGTCTTCTATTTGCTGTCTTTGTTCTGTTTATTTTTATCTTCCATTCCCTTTCTGCTTTTGGTGGTTTTTTTTTTTTAATTTTTTTTTCAAAGATTTTATTTATTTATTTGACACAGAGAGAGAGATCACAAATAGGCAGAGAGGCAGACGGGGGGGGGGGAAGCAGGCCCCCCGCTGAGCAGAGAGCCTGATGCGGGGCTCCCAGGACCCTGAGATCACGACCTGAGCTGAAGGCAGAGGCTTAACCCACTGAGCCACCCAGGCGCCCCGCTTTTGGTGGTTTTAATTGAATATTTTGTATAAGTCCATTTTTTTTCTCCTTTTTTAAACATACACATTGTACATTTTCCTTTTTAACATTTTTTAGTGGTTGCCCTAGAGTTCACAATAAATATGCTTTTACAACTAATCTAGGCCTGCTCTCAAATAATACTATGTTGCTTCGAAGCTAGTGTCAGTACCTTATAATAACAATATAACCCTAATTTTCCCTTCTTGTCCCTTTGTTTCTTGTATCATTGCTGTCATTCATTCTTATACAAAAGCTACATAGGTATATATACACACACACACAGCCACATAAGCATACATAATTGAATATATTATTGTTACAATTATTTTGAATAGACTATTATCTGTTAGATCAGTTAAGAATAAGAAAATAGAAATTTTTATTTTACTTTCTCTTACAACCTCTCAGACATTCTTTTTTGTATTGTTTAATTTTATTAAAAAAAATAGGAGAACAACAAAGCCAGACTTAATCTATTATTAGTGATAAATTTGATTTAATAAATTGGGGGAAGATAGATTTTGGAGAACTTTGCTTTGAAGGGTAATATGTTTTTATTTTATCCTGAGGTCAGTACAGTCATTGAAGATTTTATCAAAGAGATAATATATTAAAAATAGTATTTGTTCTTCCTGTCTTTATATAGACCCAAGTTTCTAACTTTTATTACTTTTCTTCACTCTAAAGAGCTTCTTTTATCATTTTTTTATGAGGCAGGTCAGTGGCAACAAATTCTCTCAGTTTCTGTTTCTCTGAGAAAGTCTATGTCTTCTCCACTTTTTTTTTTTTAAGATTTTATTTGTTTATTTTAGAGACTGAGAGAGTGCATGAGTGGGAAGAGGGGCAGAGGAAGAGAGAGAGGGAAATGGAGAGAATCTCAAGCAGACTCTGCACTGAGGATAGAGCTCCATGTGGGGCTTGATCTCATGAACTTGAGATCATGATCCGAGCTGAAACCAAGAGCTGGACACTTAACTGACTGAGCCACCCAGGCGCTCCAATGTCTTCTCCACTTTTGAAGAATATTTTCTCAGGGTACAGAATTCTAAGTTGGTGGACTTTGTTCTCAATACTTTATTTTTTTATTTATTTATTTTTTTTAAAGATTTTGTTTTTTTATTCGACAGAGAGGAGAGAGATCACAAGTAGGCAGAGAGGCAGGCAGAGAGAGGGAGAGGGGGAAGCAGGCTCCCCGCTGAGCAGAGAACCCGATGCGGGGCTCGATCCCAGGACCCCGAGATCATGACCTGAGCCGAAGGCAGAGGCTTTAACCCACTGAGCCACCCAGGCACCCCTGTTCTCAATACTTTAAATATATCACTCCACTTTACTTGTTTTTGATGACCTAGACAGGTTTGAGGAATACTAGTCAGGTATTTTATAGGCTGTCCTTTACTTTGTATTTGTCTGATTTTTTTCCCCTAATTAGATAAGGGAGATGTGTTTTGGGGAGAAACAAAACACAAAAGTAAACACAAACACAAAAGTAAAGTGTCATTCCATAACATAATATCATACTAACCATGATTATAGGCTGAGGAGTCTATTAACTTCCTCCCCTTGAAATTACTCTTTCTCTCCCTTTCCATACTTAACTCTTTGGAAGGAAATCACTATGCACAGTACACAGTTAAAGGGAGAGTTATTGGTCATCTGGGTAGTTCAGTTGGTTGAGCAGCCAACTCTTGATTTCAGCTCAGGTCATGATCATGGAGTCATGAGATGGAGCCCTGCATCAGGCCCCACACTCAGTTGGGAGTCTGCTTGAGATTCTTCCCCTCTCCCTCTGCACCCCCCTCTAAAATAAATAAATAAATCTTAAAAATAAAAGAGAGAGTTATGTCCCATGTCCTTAAGGACAGAGTATTTACATAAATTATTTGGAATTCATTTTCATATGAGATTTTTATTCTGTATTTGTTATTTCAATTTTTTACAAAATATTTTCTTCATTTATTTGACAGAGAGAGATCACAAGGAGGCAGAGAGGCAGGCAGAGAGAGAGAAGGAAGCAGGCTCCCTGCTGAGCAGAGAGCCCGATGTGAGGCTTGATCCCAGGACCCTGAGATCATGACCTGAGCTGAAGGCAGAGGCTTAACACACTGAGCCACCCAGGCGCCCCTCAATTGTTTGTATAGGTATGGCCTTATGGTTTTAAATGAACACCACTTTGACTCAATTGCTAAGTGTGTTCCAACTTTACCCAATAGGAGTTCTTTCATTTGCCTCATGTGTCTCATTGACATATTCTATTCATTATGGGTTTTCTTAAGTTTATTTTTTGAGCACATCCATATTTGCTGGCAATACAGAAGCTCCAGGCTTATCTTCTCTTTTTCCTGTCCTAATTCTAAAATCAACCATTTTTCCAGGGGGCTGTATTCCCTTTTATTGGAGAAAGGTTTTAGGAACCAAGCTGTAGATGTGACGTGTGCTCTTTGCTATTGGGATGTCCTTGCTTCTGGGTCCTCTTAGCTGACAGGTGAGGGATTCGACACGTGTGGATTAACTTGTGCATATGCATATACATATTTCTATTTGTAATCATCTGTATCTACATTAATATAATATAGTTAAATGTGAGTTCACACTAATGTCTTCAACTCTAATCCATTACCACATGGATCTTTCTGGTATTGTCCAATTATCGTCTGTTACCGTCCACTCTAAGACTGAGATACTTGACTCCCATTATCAGCCATCCATTTCTTGATTTTTCCAGTTTGTGTATACCATATAATGGTGTAAGAATTGTAAACACGTATCCCTTGGGAAGACTTTATCAGCTTTAATACAATTGCTTTAGTACAGTTCCTTTGCCTTTAATCTTATAGACTTCACTCATTTCCAAAGTCGCTTAGGTCAGCACCTTTTGGCCCCACACTGTTCAACAAGGTACTTTTATAAATTTATAATACAGCTAATATTTTGTTGCCACATTCTACATTCCCTCCTAAAATTTCCTGACCTTGAAATGATTTTCCTTAAATTTGCACATATAAAGATTAACTCGTTATGCTATAAAGTTCTATGGGTTTGGACATTGCATAGTGTCACATATCCACCATTCCAATATCATACAGAAAGTTTCACTGTCCTAAAACTTCCTCTGTGTATCACCTATTTAAACCTCTCCCTTTCTCCTAAAGCCAAGGCCAGCACTCATCTGTTTACTTTCTCTGTAGTTTTGCTTTTTCCAAATTGTCATATATAGTCAATTCTAACTATTCATGGTAGTTATGTTCCATAAGTCACTGCCAATAGTGGACTAGTGAATACTGAATCATTGTTCCTAGGGAAAAAGAGCATTAGATTCTTGCAAGCATCTGGTCACAACATTTTTGGCAATCAATCTATACATAATCTTGTTCCATGTGTGTTTCAGTTTATAAAGATACTTCATTTAATATATATTGGTGGCTCATTAACATTGAACTCACAGCTAATTGCACTTTAATTCATGTCTGAGTGAGTGTTATCTAACCTATGTATTTTCTTATCTAATCTATGTATTTTCTCTGTAAGATATATCCCAGTCTTCTTGAATTTATGAACACCAAACAGCACTTCAGTGCTACATTTGGGGGCAAGTTTAAATAGTGAAGTTGGGAACAAAAAGTACAAAAATGTATTAAATAAAGTGGCACTAAATAGATGTGGTTATGATACTTATTCACAGTTTGAGAGCTAAACAGGAAAGCAGAATGTGGCCTTGTACAACATTGGCTGGAAGCATGCATGTCAAGTGACTACGTTTTTTACTGCATATGCACATATGTTTGAATAACTGCAATATTACTGCAGCTATTGATTTTGGAGTTACAAGTAAATTTTAGCAAGTAGGTGAATTCACAAATAAGGAATCTTTGAATAATAATGATAAACTAGTTGAAATCAAACCGTATATAGCTTTCTCAGACTGACTTCTTTCACTTAGAAATATGCATTTATGATTCTTTAATTCATTCATGTTTCTTAATGGGTTGAGAGATCATTTAAAAAAAATCGCTGAATAATATTTCATTGTATGGGTGTACCACAGTTTTTTCAGTTAGCTATTAAAGACATCTTTATTGTTTCCAGTTCTGGCAATTGTATATAAAGCCACTTTGAATATTCATGCATAGGTTTTGTGTGCACATACATTTTCATATCAGTTGGGTAAATTTCTAAGAGCCTGATTGTTGAATCATTTGGTAAGAGTGTTTAACTTTCTAAGTGTGATAGTTAAAATTCATGTGTAAACTTGGCTATACTACTCTGTTTGGTCAAATACTAATATAGATATTGTGGAAGTATTTTGTAGATGTGATTGGTATCTATATTCATTAACATTAAGCCAAGAAGATGAACCTTGATAATGTGGGTGGGCCTCATCCAATCAGGTGAAGTTCTTCTGAACAAAAACCAGATTCCTTGGAGAAGGAATTTTGCCTCAAGACTAACATAAAAAGTCTTTCTGAGTTTTTAGCCCACTGGCCTACCCATAGATTTTAGACTTAGCCCCCACGATAGCATAAAAAAATTGCTTGAAGTAAATCTCACAATTTATACATATATACATATATGTATACATATATATATACATATATACATTTATATATACATTTATACATATATATACACACTGTAAAAACTTTACCCATCTTTTTTATCTCTTTTTGTTGCCTTTTTATTTTGCACATACTGGCATTTGCCTTTATCACCTTTCATTGAGACATGATTGGAATGCTGCCTGTTTCTAATTTTAAATGTTTATCATTCAGTTGTTTTCAAAACTATGGCATTTATTGTGGTGTTCTAGGCCCTGTTCTCATTCTTTTGTTCCATTTTACAAGGGTCTCTATCTGTATTTTTCTGTCTTTATACATATTTGATTAAATGTGGTAAGATTCTATATTGGGTTCACCGGACGGGCAATATCTTAAATTAGAAGACTTCTTAGGAAATAGAGCAAGGAGGACTGACAAAGCAGAACCCATCCCAAACAAGGTCACTGCATTTTAAAGTAACTACTTTTTATGTCATATAAAGGGTTGTTATAAATCTGACAGTTGTTTAGTTGGGAGAAGAAAGAAGACATTGAAGAGATGTAGCTGTCTAAATATTGGCAGGGCTGAGGTTAGGAAAAATAAGATTTCTTTGGGGATACAGCAAAGTGCAGATTTCATCCCAAAGTACAAGAAAACTGTGTTACAAAAAAATCTAATGTACGCTGGTTTAAATTGCCGGGGAAGTTAGTTCCCCACAGTAGGGGTTCATAATAGTCAAAATGACCTATTGCCAAAGGGCTTTTTGAAAGTGATTCCTTATTTTGATGGATATTTGATTAGATGGCTTTTCTTACTACAAGATTATATGTAAAAGGCAACAAGAAAGATTAAGCAAGACTTGATTTTATAATTTATATGGGGTTAGTATTTGAAAAGAGAGGTGCTTAAAAATTATTTTTCTTTTTCTAAAAACCCACATTTCCAAAATGCTAGAACTTAATCCTAATGATACAGTTGATGAATGCAAATTGGATTCTAAAGTAATTATGCTTTCCAGTCCAATAATCATAAACAGCTTTAACAACTTTCCTTTTACTCTAGATCAAAGTTAACTATATTTAAGTCCGCTATTTAGAAGTAAAAGGCATGCATAAAGAATATATGTAGAGGAAAATAGTGTCTCAAAAATTGAAAATTTATTTATTAGGCTGAGGTAGATCATTTCACATGAGCAAAATATGTGGCTGTCAGAATATTTATAAAAGTACTAACTGTGCTTTTGCTTGTCTTTCAGTCATCTCTTTCTAGTATATGAATTTTAAATTACTACCCAAATTTCTAATCAAACCTATTATCCTCCTCCTTAAATTATAATAGTGTCACCAATCAGTTTTCTAAGAAGTATAATGTTTATTTTAATGACTGATTTAAAGTAAATAAAAATTATGTGTATCAGTGAACTAATTATTAGCAAAGTATAAAATTCTGTGTACTGTTCTTCCTTCCAATTTAGAGAGCATTCACAAAAGGTATCTTATTTGAGGTTATCCTGTTTGCTATTACTTCTAGGTACCTCAGAATAATTTTCCTTTCAAGTCAATACCACAAGAGGCATTTTAGCTGTTCTTATGCGTGAAAGTAGCTTCCCTTCATGCTCTAATTTCTACGTGTATATGGTTTCAAAAATGAGTTCAGCGATGCTTTCATTGCACTAACTGCGTCTGCATGCAATGAAAGCTACCCACACAATTTTCCACTACAGATTACAAAATTTAGATTAGATTGAAGTGGAATCTGCATTATTCACTTTGTGGGTGATTAAGGCTTCATCTGAACATATGTGTGGCGTTTTCTTTTAGCTTTAAACATATGTATATTTATGTCCATTTTTATTTCTTAAATAGCAAATTAAATATACAGTGCTATTCAGTATAAATGGAAATACAAAATGTGGTTTAATTTGATTTGATGTAGTTTCATATGTTTCCAAGTAAAACTATTAAGTGTGTTTTATTAGTTGTTAAAATTATTTTGACACAAAGCATACAGATGAGGAAATTTTAGGTTTCATTATGCATTTATCACATGGACCCTTTTCCAAGTCCCAGCGCTGTACTAGAGAAAATGCTAGAGTGGAGCATAGTAGGCACTTAACAAAAATATTTCTCTATAAATAAACCAGAATGAATAAAATAAGCTCTTTGATTAGCAAATTGAATGCCATAAATTCTATATACTAATATTCTGTACGTTTTTCATAGAAGAGTCCCTCAAGTTCTCAATTACAGCTTACATGCTATCCATGGGAAATTAACAAATTCAAATGGCAAGTGTTACGGTCCTTGGGAGTTAAGGAGGAGCATAAGTTGTAAAGGGGCTATGTGGTCAAAGTCTCAAAAGGGAGGTTGGCTATAGGCAGACACATTAAAACCCTGAAGGGTAGAAGCTGCTATGGTTGAAAGAGATAGAAAACTTGCCAGATAGTTACTGATCCTATCTGATACTGATAATGTACTGATACTGGTAAAATCTTGGCATTATTGGGTGCAAGTGGGGGATATTGAAGAGTCCTATATTTCTCTAGAACTCCAGATTATTTCATTACATAAATGCTTAAATTTAACAATGTTTATCAAACTGCATTAAAGTTGAATGTATGTTTATGAATGTAGAAATATGCCTAGCAATTTATAAAAATGTATCTTTTAAAATACTTTAAAATATTTGCATGTGATGAGTATAGTTCTTTTGCCTTTGAAGTTTTCACATGAAAAATACCTCATTTTTTTTTCAATGCTAGATATGACAGGTACGTATGTTTTATCACCTGTAAGGTGTTCTTTATCCTTTCTTTTTTCCCTCAGTGTTTGAGAAAAGTGATGTCTGTCATAAATACGTATCAGTAATGAAAGTTGTTAAAAGACAAAGTAGGCAATTTACATTTATTATTCTCCTCCAGTTCTAGGATACGAAATTATTTTGGCTTGGGGGACTTTCAGTAATGTTCATGATTTCATACTCATTAAATAAGCAAGAAGATATTATTTTTAATCATTTAAAAATTTTTTTTGGCATCTGGGCACTTGGGATATATGTCTCCTAAACAAATTTACTTTTTGCTTCTATACCACTGCACATAATATCTTTGTACACATCCTCCCAGTTTTCATATTATTTTACATTAGTACATTGATAAATGTTTCTTTCTTTTTGGACACCTTTCTTGAGTACAGTTTGCATGCCATAAAATTCATCAATGTTAATCATAAACATCAATGATTCTAATAAATTTGTACAGTCATGCACCCTTTGCCAAAAACCAGTTTAGAACATATACATTACCCCCAAATTCCTTCACATCTGTTGCAGTCAATCACTGGTCCCAGTCCCATTGCCAAATAATTGTAATGTTGAGTATGTGTGCGTGTGTGAATGATACATTTTCCCTTTTCTAGAAGTTTTACATCAATGAAATTAGATAGCATATAGACCTTTGTATCTAGCTTCTTTTTCTCAACATTGTATTTTTTGAGATTCATCCATGTTTTTGTGTGTTCAAAATTACTTGTGAGTACCCATATACATCTTTTTTTGCTCATTCTCTAGTTGAAACAAATTTTGTTTATTACAGTTTTGAACTATTATGAACAATGTTGTTTTCAGCATTCACATACAGGTCCTTCTGTGGACAATTGTTTTTATTTCTCTTGCATATATTCCTTGGAGAGGAATTTCCAGGTCCTATGGTAAGTGCATGCTTTGCTTTAAACACACAGACACAGACACACAGACAAACACACACACCCCATCTTCCACACTAGCCGTTTTGTATTCCCAGTAGCAGTGTTTGAGAGGTCCAGTTTTTCCATGTACTCCCTGACACATGACAAAATCCATCCACTTTATTTTAGGCACTTTAGTGGACATGCAGCGGCATCACATTGTGGTTTTAATTTCCTTTTTTCCAATAAGTCAAGCGGAGAAAGTCAATTATCATATGGTCTCACTTACGTGTGGAGCATAAGGAAAAACATGGAGGACATTGTGAGAGGGAAGGGAGGAATGAATTGGAGGAAATTGGAGGGGTGAAGAACCATGAGAGACTGTGAACTCAGAACAAGGGACTGAGAGTTTTGGAGGGGAGGGGGTGGGGGTATGGGAGAGCCTGGTGGTGGGTATTGAGGAGGGCACGTATTGCATGGAGCACTGGGTGTGGTACATAAACAATGAATCGTGTAACACTGAAAAAATAAAATAAAAGTATTTGGGGGGAAAAAAAAGAAAAAAAAAAAAGAAAAAAATTTCCTTTTTTCCAAACTAGAGCTTCTGAGCATCTTTTTAATGTTCTTATGTGCCCTCTAAGCTTCTCTTTTGGTTACATGACAGTTTAAATGTTTGCTTATTTCTTTATTGGGTTGTTTGCCTATTCCTTTATTGGTAATAAACATTACAAATGTTTAGTGAGTTGTAAGAATTTTTAATGTATTTTTGATGCAACCACTTTATGAAATGTAGAGTTCAAGAAGATTTTCTCTCAGTCTTTGACTTGCATCATCATTTTATTAACTTTGTCTTTTTAAGATAAAAAATTATAATTTTAATGGCTATTATTTTAGCATTTAATTATTCAGTTATTTAATATTTTCATTATTTTTATTATTTTAACAATTTATCAAGATTTCCCTTTTATAGTTCCAGATTTTGTTTCTATTTAAGAAAGTTTTGCCTAACTCCAAAACACACACAAAAAATTATCCTGTGTTTTATTCTGTAAGTTTTATAATTGCAGTTATTGCATTTTATGGCTGTGATACCTTATGAGGTAATTATTTTTTACATAGTGTGTAAAGAGCTAAGATTCTTTTTTTTTTTGTCATTTACATAACCCAATGTTCAACTACCACTTTACTTATTAAAAATGTTATGCTTTCCTATTGAATTTCCTTGGCACTTTTGTGGATAATCAATTCACCATATGTCTTTGGGTCAATATCTGACTCTCTTACTATGTTCCATTTATCTTTCTATTTTTAATATGTATAAGAATATATGTCTATCCTTATACTAATACCACATCGTCTTGATCACTACAAGTAACCAAAGCTTGATAGTACATTTTGAAATCATGTAATATTAGTTTTCTAACTTTGTACTACTTTTCCAAATTTGTATCAGCTACTGTAGATACTTTGGATTTTCATATAAATAACAAAATCAGTATGTCACTTTCTCAATAAAATCCATAATTTTGATAGGGAATTTTTAAAAAAGATTTTATTTATTCATTTGAGAGAGAGCGACAGAGAGAGCTCAAGCAGGGGGAGAGGCAGAGGGAGAGGAAGAAGCAGAATCCCCACTGAGACAGGAGCCCAGAGGCAGGCTCATTCTTAGGACCTGGAGATCATGAACTGAGTCAAAGTCAGATGCTTAACCATCTGAGCCACCTGGAAGCCTCTGATAAGGAATTTTTAATCTGTATATAAATTTAGGGAAAATTGTCTTTTTAAGATTGAGTATTCCAATACATGAAAGGGGTATGATCGATCACTTATTTAGATTTTATTTTCTCTTAGCAGTGTTTTACTTTTTTATAATTGTATTTTATTTTTATTGTTAGCTGTTAGCAGTTGTTAAATTGTTAGCAATATATGGAAATATTTGATTTTACATATTAATTTGTATCCTGTGATTTTACTGAATTCACTTGTAATTTAAGTAGGTTTTTTGTAGAGTCCTTAGGATTTTCTACATACAACATTATACCAACTGTGAATGAAGATAGTTTCCCTTTCTCTTTTTTCAATTGTATGACTTTTAATTCTTTTTTTTTTATTTTATTGGCTAAAAACTCCTTTCAAATGTTGTGTAAGAACAGATTTCCTTGCCTTGTTACTAGTCTTAGCTTCCTAGTGGTTGCCATAATATGTACAAATATATTAACTTATAATAATATTTTGTGTTATTATTGACTTACTTTGGTTGAAATACAGCAGCTTTCTCTCAGAATAGCTCCATTTCCTTGCCTGTTCTTTTTGCTGATGTGTGTGTGTGTGTGTGTGTGTGTGCGCACGTGCATGTGTTGCATGTATATGAGCACATGTCTGTGTTTGTGTGTGCACTTTTTAGTTTAAACAGTCATGGATTTTAGAAATCAAGAGAAAAATAAAATGATAAATATCAATATTTGATGATTGTCAAATATATGTATATAACATTTCTAATGCTTTTTATTTCTTCCTGGCTAGCTGAGTCACAATCCAGTGTCATTTCTTCTCAGTCTGAAGGGCTTTCTTTTTTATTTTCTGTAGAGAAGATTCTTTCAGTTTATTATTTGTAAAATCAAGAACTACATTTTACCTTCATTTTTGAAAGATAATTTTGCCGAATATAGAATTAATTGGTTGACAGTTGGTATTACTGTGTGTGTTCATGAGAGTGTGTATCACTTTCAACTTGTCAATTCACTACTTTCTGTTTTCTGTTGTTTCTGATGAGAGATTACCATCAACAGATTTTTGCTCTGTGTGTCTGTGGGTCCATCTTTCTCTATGTTCTTGTTGCTCGTAGGATTTTCAGTTTGGTCTTGGTCTTTAGCAATTCGATTATGGAGTGTCTATATCTATTTCTCTTTGTTTAAATTCTTCATGGGTTTTATTGAGCTTGTTGGATTTGTAAATTAAGTTTTTTTAATATAAACTTCAGAAGTTTTCAGCTATTACTTTTTTTTCGGGGACTATTATCCACATATTAGATTACATAATATTGTCCCACAGTTCTATCTTCATTCACTTTTCTTCCAATTTTTCTTTCTTTCTGATTTTGTATTAAATAATTAATACTCATATATCCTCAAATTCAGTGATTCTTTCTTCTTGCCAACTCCAAAATGATGTTTAACACGTGCAGTGAAGTTTCATTTTAATTACTATACATTTTTACTCTAGAATGTTGTTTCATCATTCTTAATATATTTCCAGTAGTGTTAAAATATTTTTTCTTTAAGTATTTAAAAATATTTAAAATAGTTGCTTTAAAGCACTTGTGTGCTTAATCTAATACATGTGCCTACACTGCATCAGTTTCTATTGACTATTGCTGTTTTTCTTCTTGAGTATGAATGACCTCATATATATATATATATATATATATATATTTTTTTTTTTTTTTTTTTTTTTTTTTTTGCTTTTCTAGTACTCTTTGGTTGAACACTATGTACTGTAGGTTGTACTTTGTACTTTGTACTTTGTAGAGACTCTGTCTTCTGTTCAATTTTTTTTTTTTTTTTTAGTTACTGATTTTTGTTTGCGTGGACTCACACAGCAGGATATCTCCCTCATCCTGTGTAGTCACTGATGTCCCTGTCCAATTTTTTTATAAGCATCGTTCCCTAAAGTCTCCCCTGGGCTTCTTTTCTGTGCACAGTAGTCAGCCATCGTAAGTCCATAAGATCTGAGGATGGAGCTGTATCTCGGTTGAGGAACTTGTTCAAAGTTGAGCAAATTATGTAGTTCTGCTTGAATTTTACTTCACAGTGCTCTCAGGCCCTACTCATACGGTAAGAAGGCTGCACACTTGCTTTAATTTCTACCTGATGAAGTAACAACTTTTCTAGACTAAACGCTTCTAGATTTGTTGTTTACTTTTTTTCCCCTCAATACTCTGAAAAGTCACTTGTGGACAGTTTAGTCTCGTTTTATATTTGTTTTCCGTAGAAGAAAATTGCTCAGTTATCTTTATGCTACAATTAGAAGAATTAGCTCCCTAATTAAAGTTTTAGTCAATGCACTAAAAATATTTTGAAGAGAGTAGCAACATATTTTTATTTATAGATCTTCTGGGCTCAAGAAAGTAATGCTGTTCACAAATACTAAATAATACCATATTAATAAATTCCTCCATGCCTTAATCTTTGTTGTGGTACTGAAAAATAGAATTTAAGTGTATCCTCTAAATAGAATTTCAAAATTGCTTCATTCAGGGTGTGAAATCGTTGCTTCAGTTGTGGTCTCCTCAAATTATCTAAATATTTTTCCTTTGAAATTGTTTTTATAATATTATAGTATGATGAAATTTCTTTACTTTCCATAATATTGTACAAAAAAAAATCACCTCATTGTTTTGACACAAGAAAATGTCTTTTAATCTGCAATTTATCTACAGAGATTCCTTAATTTCTTGGTCCTGTTGGGTGTAACATATAGAGATAACATCTTTTCCCACTATGTGTTTATAACCAGGAACATACAAATGAAATTTAAATCAATCCATTTCCTAAGTATTCTGAAGAAATTTCTATAATTAGTATCAATATTTTACTGCTTGGCAACTTAATGGTGTCAGGAAAATTTCCCTTAGATCTTTAATAAATATCTCAAATCTTTACTTCTTTTTGCCATAATATCAATCTATATGTTAGGTGGTTTCCATCTTTGAATTAGAGTTAATGTATTACAAATCAATTTTGCTTTATCCTCATAAGCAGTTATTTCCCTAAAATATTTTTGGAAACAAAATTACCAAAATCTCAAATTAAATACTTTTCTGTCAGTGCTTTTATTTTTTTTTAAGTTATGCAATGATAGGAATATTTGAAACTGTTTCAAAAAGAGGGACACAGAATTAGTATTAAAATTAAAACTCCCATGAAAGGATCTTTCCAGTGAAATAATAACTTGTGTGTGTTGAGCCAATATTGGTCTATGAGAAATAATTTCTTAGATGCCATGTTTCAGCTGTGATTAGATCATATCCCCAAGGAATTTGACTATATTTTTCTTTCACCAGCATAGAGAGTGGAATAGTTATAATCTTAGTAGAAATCTGTGAGACATTAAGAACTTAATCTTAGAGAACTAAAAGCAATCTGGGACCCCAGGGTTATCTAAAGATACATTCTCAGAGAAAATATGCTTTCACTGTTAAAGAAGCTGGTTATTCAGATAACTTTGTATTTTTGTATATTAACTTTATTTGGAAAATTATTTAAACATTAACTTACCATTCATTTTAAGCATAGAAATTAATTGAAAATAAGACCTCTCCCCTCAATCCATTTTAAAAAGTTGTCTGTATTTCTTATTCTAACTTGTTATTCCCAAAATGTTAGATTGATCAATTTAATCAAAATCCTAGTGATCGATCAAATTTTAAACCCACCTTTAAACTGATCTTTAAGCCTAGTTGTAAATCAGCTTACTAGATATCTTTTCCTTCATGTCCTGTAGGAATCTCAAGCTCACGATATAAAATGCCTCTTTCATGAAGTATTAATATGTAAGCTTGCAAACCAGTGACCCATTCTCTAATTCTTACTTCCAATTTTTTTTTTCCCCATTCACTTCAGAATTATCTATTTAAAGCACAAATCTGAGTACAATCAGGCTGGCCACAATTCCTTGGACTTTGTATGCTCTTTTGTGTCTCCATTCTTTCATAGTGCTACTTCTATCTCTACATCTTTATTTGTCTTTTGTGTACCAGACAACATCTGTTATTCAAGAACTGGTTCAAATGTCACCTCATCTGAGATACTGTATTATTCATGCTCTTTGCAAGAAAGAGACATTCTTCTATTACTTTCAACAAAGTTAGTTTATGGTAGGTTTATGTGGAAGCTTGGGGGCATCATTTATTTATCTGTGTAGTTACTCTAAGTCTTAACTGCCTCCACATAAAAGGTATATGGTTAATGAATGGAGTTATTAGCTTTTTTTATAAGTGTAAAATTTTTTGATATATTTCTTATATATCAATTTTTAAAAATCCCACTCTGGATAAACCTAGGGTAGTTTATATGGCCAAATAAAATTAAAGAATAATAGTTTGTTCTTATGTAATATGTATTTCAGGATACTAAGGAATGGGATGTCCATATTTCATTAATTTTCCCACACATTCATGTCCTCATCCAGAAACTATTTCTTGAATTTCTGGTTAAAGTTGAAGAAAGATGTTTTGGGGAAGGAAACATGGAAAATCTTACATGCAAAGACTGTTAAAACACAGTAACCGAGCCCAGACTTTATGTAGATTTAACTGGCTTGCCTGATGTCTTGGTTAAGGTTTGACCAGGGGAGTATACAAGTATGATTAATATGATATACAGGACTTACTACAGTGATATAATTACATAATCATGGAAGCTGTGAATAATTCTAGGGAAGACTTATACCACTGTGTCTGCTGGTGAGCCTAAAGCTGTTGTTGGTAGGCCTGAACAGATGACAGGTAGGAAGAAGCTTGACCTGAAGATGGAGGAAAGCAAATACAAATTGGAACTGAAAGGGACAAGCTGAAGCATGTGCATGTCTTTAACTCCTGCAAGCTCAGAAATGCTAGATACTTGCAGAAATTGCTGGTACCCATCACCATGGGACTGTGTGTGTGCCTGACCCATGACTTGAAGCAGCTGATGTAGGAGAATTGATGAGAGGTAATGTAACCGCCAACCCAGTAGGGTGAGTCAGTGTATGGATTGGCAACTTGTGAAGGCTCTAGTGGAGCTCAGATCACCATGAGGACCTTCAGAATGAAGTGATTCATGCTCCTTTTGCATCTTCAGACTTGCAAAAAATTTCTGTTGTGCCCATACCCTAACCCAGAATCACAGGGAAGGGAATTCTGGGAAAAGTAGTTTGGGCATAGCTAAGTTGTCAGTATAAAATTTTGTTAACTGAGTTCCTTTCTCTAGAGGTCAGTTAAAACATAATCAGCTTATTGTATATGACATTTCTTATGATTTCTAGTGTTTGAATTTTTCACCAAGTATTTCAAAACAGAGGTGTGGAAAGTGGTGTTTTAAAAACAGATACTGAATGTCTCTTTGAGTTATGATTGTTCTGTTAATCGTCTTTTATCAGCAAGCTAAAAAAAAAGCTTTTCTCATATCAGGATCCATTGTTTTTCTTATATATCAATTTCTCTGCCTTTCAGGAGTATTATACGATCTGGACATATTGAGCAGCTTAACTCTACAAAAATATGTACCTGCTCAAAATTACATGATGGGTTCAAAGATATGCAGAGTTTAATCAGTGTTTAGTGCCAGTTTAAATGTGGCATTAAATTCCATACTTACATTTTCTAATACCAAATGAGCAAAAGCATCATTTATATTTATGTAGCCAAATCAGGAGAATTATATGTATTTTTAGTAAAGATACTGTATTATTTAAGAATGGAACAAACTGAGCATAATCTGATTACAAATTTTTTTCTACAAATTGCTGATATAAAATATAATTTTGTATGGAAAAAAAAAAATCCAGCTGTGCCATCTCTATTGCCATTCCAGGAATCCTTTATTTTGTTATTGTTTTAAGTGAATTACTAAGCTTAACCGTTTAAGATTGACTTTTTAAAGTCATGAAGTGAAATTAAATATTTCTCAATATTATACATTCTACTAACAACCTTTTATAATCAGAGACATCAGTTAATTGCCATATTTATTTCCACGTTGGTATAATAATTAAGATAATTTTCATGTATTGATACCTTTTGTGGGAATGTGTAAGGCACTGATTTTCTCAAAAACTAAAATCAAAATTCTAATTCCTACCATAGCCTGAAGAAACAAACAATAACAAAACAAACTCCATGTCTCTATGTTGGATAATATATCTTTTTCTAAGTTTACTTGTTTGGTGCAATAAACTTAAGCTGGACACAAAGACATTTCCTTCTAATTAAAATATACTAAAAATTGGTATAATGATTATATAGAGGAAGATAAAAATTTTAATATAATCAATGATTGTTCATGCATATGTATGTATATATGTACATATGTATATGTTTCTGTACATCACATATAATATACATGTTCTTTTTTTTCCTTCTTCTATAAGGATAGAATAGTAGAGTGGCTTGACAACTTGCATTTTTCAAAGATGGGCAAAACGATTTATCCCCTTGTATATTCTCTTCCTCTATGTAATTTTACAGTCTTCTCATTGTGAGATGAAGTGTCTGTTATCTCCCTTGGATCTGCATAGGTGTGCAAATATGGCAAAAATGATGCTCTGTGACTTCCAAAGCTGGGTCATCAAAGACAAAATAGTTTCCATTTGATTATATTGCGATACCTTTCCTTGGAACAGAGTTACTATGCTGTGTGAAAGTTCAAGTAGCCTTTGAAAAGTATCACCCAGAAAGAAACTCCATGAAACTCTCCTTCCCTCCCTACCCTCCACATACACACAGTGGCCTGGTTGAGCTTCCAGGCTTAGCCAGTACCAGTTTACCAACTATGTGACTGAATCATCTTGAAAGTGAGTAATCCACCCTCTGTCAAGCTACCTCGGATGAATCCATGTAGAAGGATGAACCAGCCTCACTAAACCCTGCCTGTATTTAGACTTTTCAACAAAATAAATTTATTTTAAGTCCTGAAGTTACATTATAAAAGGCAATTGAGTTTCCATCTGGTTAGTTTGGAACACTTGCCTTTGGAGTCCTGAGCGCCATGTAAGAAATCCAAGCCTACCATGCTGTCAGGATGCTCAAGTCACATGTAAAGGCCATTTGTAGGTGAATGACAGATTATCAGCTTCTTCACGTCCCAGCTGAGATCTCCAGTGACAGCTACCATCAACTATCAGGCACGTAAATAAAGAAGTCTCTAGATAAGTCTGGCTCAGAGCTGGCCAGCCATTGTTAATCTGTGAGTCCTTCCTACTGAGTCCTTACATAACAAGGACCAGAGAGAACTCACCCCACCGTGCCTGTTCTGACTTGCTATTTCACAGAGTCTGTGAGCATAAATAAATGGTTGTTTCTAGACATTAACTTTTGCGGTAATTTTTTACACATAAATAGGTAGATGACCCAAAGGTGGTATCAGTAATGGGATGCTGCCCTTACAAAATCTAGATTACAGTGGTGTTGGTGTTGAGCAGTGGGAAGAAGCTGGTAAGGCATCAAAGAGACCATTAGCAAGAGCCTTTAGGGCACCAAAGACAGTGTTAGTACAAGTATAAAGGACTGTGAGGAGGCTTATAAGTGAGGGTTTAAATAAAGTGAGCAAAATGTTATTGGAAGCTGGAGGAAAGGAGAGCCTTGCAGTAGTAGAAAGTATAAAACTGACAACTACAGTAGAATAGAAAATAGAAGATATAATAATGCACTTGGTGTTCTAGCTAAGGGGATTTCCAGGCAAAGTTTTGAGTATACTGTGTATCATTTTCTATCAGCCAAACATACAATGAGAGAGGGTAATAAATAGTGTAAATATAAATGACCCTAGACTTGAAGAGTTTGCAAATGAAAGTTTCTCCTTTCTAAACTCCCTTGGGAAAAAGATTCATGAAATAAGAAATAGCCACAAGTCATAGACTAACTCCCAGGCACCATCAGGGAAATGTGTCACGATAAAGATGAAACTAAGGGTGCAATGTTAAAACCATTTGTTAAGACCTACAAAAAGGCCTCATAGACCCTTTAACACACACGGAGGGCCTTCAAAGGATCTTAATGGCATGCTCCGTGGTCATCTCTGTTAAAAAATAGGGTTTCTAAGAATCTTGAGATGCTTTGTCTCATGGTAGGTGCAAAGGGAGCCCCCAGTGACAAGTTTTTGTGCTGGTGGCTTTTCTCTAATGGAGTATATTATAAATTGATACCCAGAAAGCCTACATGTTATTTTAAAGAAATGATATATTGAGTTGATAACAGGAGAGACAATATAAAATAAATGAAGGCTTTCACACTCCTTTAAGGAATACAGGCAGGAAATGGGCTAAGAAAACTACTCAGTTGCAAATACAAGCCATTTCTTATGAGGGGCAAAAGAAAAAAAAAAAAAAAAAAAGGGATGCCTCAAAGGATAAAACCGTGAACTCAGAGCATGGAGCCTAGAGCCACCAAGATCTCCCAGGCAGAGGAATTTAGCTCTTAACACTGAACTGGCCATATGTGCCTGGCTGGATTCTGAAAAAACAAACAAACAGACAAACAACAACAAAACAAACTATGGACAGTGTGTCTCCTGTTTTAGAATGGGAGTGTCTATATCAGCTATTCCATGCCTGTCCCATCATTGTATGCTGGCTCTATCAGGGGCAGATAATTTGTTCCCTTAGTTTACAGGTCATCAGTTTGAGAGAAATTTTGTTCAAGGACTTCTACACAAGTGTGAAACCTGAGGGGCCTCATATATCACTGAACCAGATTTACCTGAGGATATCTTGTGCTTTGATGAACTGATGCTATGATAGGATAAGGTTTAGGAGTTTTGGGGGCAGGTATTGCTATATTTCGTTTGTGAAGAGGTAGTGGATTATTTTAGTTAGAAGGCGGATGGACTGGTAATTTGTATTTTCCAAAAAGGGTTGCAGTAATATCTCCCATACCACATGTTGTTTTTATGATGTGATTTTGACACCTCTCTCACTCAGAGTTGGGGTCTATATTCTCTTCCTATTAATCTAAGCAGGCTTATTAAGTATGGCAGCGATAAGACTATGGTACGTCCAAGTACAGATTATAAAAGGCAATACGGTTTGCATATGATTATCCTGGAGCATTTGCTTTTATAGCTCTGAGCGACTACGAAGTCATTATGTGTCAAGGCCACATGGAAAGGCTGTGTGTAGGTGTCCTGACCAGCAACTGTAGGTAAAGCCTTTAGCTTTTGCATCATTAAATTTAATCAATTTATATATTTTTAAAAGATTTTATTTATTTATTTGAGAGAGAGAGACAGCATGCGAGAGGGGAGGGTCAAAGGGAGAAGCAGACTCCCTGCTGAGCAGGGAGCCCAGTGAGGGACTTGATCCTGGGATTCGAGATCATGAACTGAGCGAAAGGCAGTTGCTTAACCAACTGAGCCACCCAGGTGCCCAATCAATTTATATTTTTTAATAATCATGAGTATATTAAGATTTATGTCATATATTTTATATGCAATGTACTTTTTCTCATTTCAAGAAGAGAGGAAATTTTCTTCTGCTGATTTGAAAATATTACATATATTTTTAAGTATGGTAGTTATTCATAACTTATTCAAACTCTATTTATGTTCGGATTTCCTTGCAATTTTTCAGTCATTGACTCTGGAATCAGCCTGGCCATTACTTTAAGATTCTCTTTAGCCACACTCATCTGTCCACCTCATAATATTGATACCTTCTGGTCTTAGTCTACAATGATAGGAGTATAATTTTCATTTCTTTTCCATTTTTAGTCTTGATATTCTTATATGAAAATAATTTTAAAATATTTTTTATATGACAAAATTTCTGAGGTATTTTTAATTACAGTTTTATTTTAAAGATTTATTTATTTGAGAGGGAGGGTGTGCACACATGTGATGGGGGAGGGGCAGAGGGAGAGAGAGAAAATCTCAAGCAGACTCCCTGCTGAGCCCAAGGGGGAGGAGCCTCAATCTCACCACCCCTAGATCATGACCTGAGCCAAAATCCAATCAGATGCTTAACTGACTGAGCCAGCTAGGTGCCCCTACATCTTTATTTTAAGTATCAGTTTAGCTTGCCATAAAAATAATAACATCATACAGTTCTTTATCTTTTACACTTTGAAGATATTACTCCATTGTCTTCTTTTTTTTTTTTTTTAAAGATTTTATTTATTTATTTGACAGAGAGAGAGAGAGAGATCACAAGTAGGCAGAGAGGCAGGCAGAGAGAGAAGGGAAAGCAGGCTCCCTGCCGAGCAGAGAGCCCGATGCAGGTCTCTATTCCAGGACCCCGAGGTCATGACCTGAGCCAAAGGCAGAGGCTTTAACCCACTGAGCCACCCAGGTACCCCTCCATTGTCTTCTTATCGTTAGTGTTGTTTATAAATGTAATAATGATTTGATTAGATTTTTTAAAGAAAATCTTTGTTTCTCTATTATGTGTCTGACTCTGGCTTTTTAAAAGATCTTTACACTATGATATTTTTTAATATGAAATATTTTCTCTCCTTCTAATATATGGATCTGTTTTCTTTACTGCTTCAAATATTTCCTTTGCTCCATCTCCATACATGTTTAGGCTCTAGGATTCTTATTTTAGGGAGTTACATGTCTATTTCTATGCTATTTGTACCTCAAGTTTGTATCCTTTCAATATTTTTTATTCTTTTCTGATGATTTATGGAAGGGTTTTTAAACTTAATATTCCAGTTTAATAAGATGCCACTTTGGGCTGTATATTCTGTTATAGAATCCTTCTCCTGAATTGTTTACAATTCCAATACAAATACATTTTTATAAAAGCTATTTCCCTTTGGTTCTTCTTTATAATTTTCTCATCTTCATATTACCAATAATTTTTACAGTAGTTTTGCTTTCCTTTTTCAAGTATTTGATTTTTCTTTATATCATAGCCATTCATAATCCCTTGAGGATTATGAACAACTAGAGTAGAAAATATACAGAAATGGGGGCTAAATTCCCAAACTTTTACTTGTCCTGGTGAATTGAATAGCTGGGTTGAATATAGTCAAGAACATTCAAGCAGCTGCAGTTAGAATTTCTATCTCCAGATTTTCCGTCATCCCCTGCTCCCAAACCCCCAAAAGTGAACTGCTTATAGGGGGATACTATGTATCTACTTTTATGAAGTGACTATCTCCTTTGTTTGTTATCCTCTTGCCCTTGAGAAATGGAGGAACAAGGAGACAAAGCAGGCTAACACATTAGAAAACCATTTTATTCTGGTTTTATGCTTCTTTCTCTATCCAAACTCTGGCAGCATCCTGGTGCTTTTCTACATTAGGTTCAATTTATACTAAGCAATATAAGCAACAGTAAAATATATTGTCCTTTTTTATTGAAGTATAATTGACATATAACATTATATTTGTTTCAGGTGTACAATGTAATGATTTAGTATTTGTATATATTGCAAAATGATCATCACATTCCCAACTGTCATCTCTATATTTAGGTCAATTTATGCTAAACAGTAATAAGCAACAGTAAAATATATTTTCTATTCACCTTACTCAGAATATTATTTAAGTTGAAATTTGCATCTTTCAAAATAACATATTTCAGTAGTTGTCACTATATTCTTTATTGGATTATTTTTCTCTTTAGATTTAAAGAGCAATGTACAGGAAAAGGAGAACTAAGAGAAAACTAAATACTGATACCTTATATTTGTTTAATTATATTTCATTGTAGACTAATTCATTCCTTAAGTATTCCAGTATGTAATTTTAATATATTTTAATTATTTATTTCCTTTAAATTTTAATATATTTTAAAAAATTTAACTCTGTCCACAAATTGTTTGATACTCCTCCTTTCAAGAGGTGGAGACTAATCCCACACCCTTTTTGTGTAGGCTGGACTTAAGCACTTGCTTCCAGAAAATAGAATTAATTGGAAGCAACTATGTATGTCTTTAGAGACTAGATCACAAAAGGAACTGTAACTTTCTCCTTGCTCTCCCTCTCTCATGGATTGTTGTCTGAAAGGTGAGTTGCCAAATGTGGAGGATATGTAAGCATCCTTTGCAGACATCCACATTACGAAGAACCAAATACTTTTGCTAATAGCCATTTGGATAAGTCATTTTAAAAACAAATCTTGTGGCCCTAGTGAAACCTTCAAAAAAAACAAAAAAAAAAAACATAGCCTTGGGTGAACTCATGCTTGCAACCTCTGGAGAGATCCTAAGCCAGAACCACCCAGAGAAGCTGTTCCTGAATTCCTAACCAACAGAAACTCTGGGATAATAAATGTTGTCTCTTTAAAACCCCCAAATTTTGAAGTGATATATTAGGCAGCAGTAGATAACTAATACAGCATCTTGAAACTTAATAAGCTGGTACAATTGGGTTTAATTTCTCTATTTTTAGAATATTTGTTTTTCTCATTATTTTTTGAATTAAGAAGAATGGTAAGAGTATGTGTATTTTTAAAATAGTTATTATTATTATTTTTTAAAGATTTTATTTATTTATTTGAGAGAACGTAAGTGGGGGGAGGTCCTGGGGGCAGGGACAAGTAGACCCTGTGCTGAGCACAGTGCCTGATGACCTGCTCCATCCCAGGACTCTGGGATCATGACCTGAACTAAAGGCAGACGCTTAGCCAATTGAGCCACCTAGGGGCCCCCAAGTATGTGTTTTTTTTGTAAGAATCCGTGAAACTCTCCCAAAAGTAGATATGCCATTTTGCATTTACATCAGAAATAAATAAGATTTCCTCTTTCTCTGAATCCTCACCAGCATTCGTTGCTGTCAGTGTTTGGATTTTGGTTATTCTGGTAGGTGGATAGTGGTACCTCGTTGTTTTGTGTTTCCCTATGACATAAGATATTGAACATCTTTTCATATACTTACTCGCCATCTATATGTCTTCTTTGGTCAATTGTCTGTTAAGGTCTTTTGCCCATTTGTTCATTTTCTTATTGTTGAGCTTTAAGAATTCGTTGTGTATTTTCTATACCAATCCTTTATCAGAGATGTCTCTGTAAATATTTTCTTCCAATCTTTCTTTGGCCTTTTTGCTTATCTTTTTATTCTATTGACAATGTCTTTTATTGATCTGAAGTTTATAATTTTAATGAAGTCCATTTGGACTTCATTATCAATTATTTCTTTCATAGATTATGCCTTTCATATTGTATCCAAAAAGTCATCTCCATACTCAAGTTTACCTATTTTTGTCCTATATTATCTTCTAGGAGTTTGTTAGTTTTGCATTTTACATTTAGGTATATAGTCCATTTTGAGTTAAGTTTCATAAAGAGTGCAATGTCTATGCCTCGATTCATTGTTTTACGTAAGGATGTCCAGTTATACCATTTTTGAAAAGACTGTCTTTTGTCCATTTATTATCTTTGTGTAGCATACTTTTAAAACCAGTTTTATTTAGGTATAATTTAATTATGAATTTAATCAGTTTTAAGTGTAAGATTAGATGAACTTTGACAAATATGTGCAGCTACCAAAATAATGATAATAAAGAATATTTTCATCATCTGAAATAATTCTCTGAGAACTATTTGTAGTTAATTTCATCCCCTTAATCCCAACCAGTGATCTGATTTCAATCGCAATAGATTTGTCTTTTTGTAAATTTTGTATAAAATTTATACAAAAATTATATAAAAATTATACATTACATTATCTTTTGTGTATGTCTTTTCATTTAGATTTTTTTTTTTGAGATTCATTTGAATAGAGTGAATTGAGTATAATTTGTTGACATTTTGGTATATATCTGCTAAAAACATTTGAGGACAGATCTTTCTGTGAACCATACATTTTCTTCAATGTACACCTACAGTGGAATTTCTGAGTCACATGAGGAATAAATATATAACTGTTTGGGAAATGGAAGAAGAACCCACCAAGATTACCCTTCGGCATTCTCACCAATAGTGTTTAGAGTTCCAGTGGCTCCTCATTTCCATCCATACCTGCTATCTTCCAAGTCCCTAGTTTTAGCCATTTTGCTGGGTATACAGGCATCTCACTGTGGTTTAATTTTGTATGTACCTAATACCTAATGGTGCTGGATATCTTTTTAATATACTTATTTTACATTCGAATATTTTCCTTGGCAAAATGTCTGGTAAAATATTATATTCATATTTACTGCTTATTCAGTTAATGAGTTGTTATTATTAAAGAGTTCTTTATATATTTTAAATATTTTATTTGGGAGGAGGGGAGAGAGTGGTAGAGGGAGAAGGAGAGAGAGAATTCCAAGCATGCTCCACACCTCCCAAACCCAGTCAGTGTGGAGCCCTATGCAGGACTTGATTTCAGGACTCTGAGATCATGACCCTGAAATCATGACCTGGGCTGAAATCAACAGTCAGAGGTTTAACCAACTGAGCCATCTAGGCGCCCCAGTCCTTTATATATTTTAAACAGAAATCCATTATCAGATATATAATTTGCAAGTATTTTATCCATCTCAGAACTGATTTTACATTTTCTTAACAGTGTTTTCAAAAAGCACAAATTTTTGTGAATCCAAATTTTGTGTCCTGTGTAAAGAATCTTTGCATAAACCAAGGATACATTTCTTTTCTTCTCTCTTTTCTTCTAGAAACTTTACAGTTTAACCCCTTATATTTATTTCCCTGATCCATTTAGAGTTATTTTTTGCATCATGTGAGTTATGGGATGAAGTTTATTCTTTTGTATATAGATGTCAAATGTTTCAGATTTCTTTTCTTTTGTAAAAACTACCCTTTCCTCCTTTTCTCATCACCTTTGTGGAAAATAAATTAACCAATATATGTCTCAATTAGACTCTGTAGTCTCTTCCCATTGATCAGGATAGTTATTTTCACCCTAAAACCACACTGCTATTACCTAAAAAATGAGTTAATTTTTAACTTTGTTTGTAAAGCAAATCATAACTAAATGAAAAAAAGTGAACTCATATATACAATAAAGATCTGCAATGCTTATTTGGAAGTGTTTAGAGAACCCTTGGGGACTTATATTTCCCCTAAAACTAGAAGGGGATGAATAATCATTTAGCCAATTTTAATAACTGAAAATAATCACGTAAAAACAAATGCTTTACTCCTTTGTATTTCTATCAATAAAGGTACAGGGCATAAAAATCTAAATATAATGATTGTAGTGATTCATTTTGAATTATTTATATCAGATATAAAAATCATTTTCTGATTTTACAGGCTCTTAAATATTTTAATAATACTTCTCAGAAATAATCTTCAAAATTCATTCAAATATATGATGACTATGTATATTTTCACACCAAGGAAATAAAATGTCACTAAATCACTAGCATTAAACTTTGGTACTCTGTCAGCTATCCCACTAAAATTCTACATCTACATTAAAAGTCACATCTATGTGTAGTATAAGTACAAAATTAAAGACCTCAGTGGTTTCCATATTTATTTGTCTTATATAAACCTCATAACTAACTGAAAGCGTAAAGAAAAATGAGACACGGTCTTGTTTCATATTAATTAGTTTAGGATTCACAAATCTAGATGCTGTCCTTGTTTTCCCAGTAACTGGTGTTTTGTTTTGTTTTTATTTTTATTTTTTGTATCTCTAGTTTCGAATCTCTAGTTTTTTGCAAACTCTTGAGCCTCCATTTTCTAACTAGTGAATAATAAAAGCTGGACCCCAGTATAATTTTTCAGTAATTTTCAATTTTAAATACTTAATAATTATTCCAATTCAGCTCAGACATGTAGAGAAACAAACAAAAAAGGGGGTAACTGTCACACTGCAAAGAAAAATGAAGGACGAACTGAAAATTTATTTTTCTTGAAGTTTTAGAGGGGACTGAGATCACAGGATAAGTAATCAACCTGAAATCTAGAGATAGAGATCTGTAGGGTGAAGCAGAATCTGAGTATTTTCATATTTGGCACGACCTAGGACCATCTAAGCCAGTAAGAAGATACAGCTAGAAAATTTTAATACATTTACAAAGGTCAAATGGAGCCACACACAGAGTTCTTGCAAGCTTTTCTCCAGGAATTCTACAAGCAGCTCAAAGGACATTTGGGAAAACCCTGAGAAAGTTTCCCTCGTGGTGCTGGATAGGGGATGAGAATAGAAGCCACTGTTAAATCTGCCTGCAGTACATCTTCATCTTCCCTTGGACCAAAATATTTAATAATCAGGGTGAAAGACAGCAAAATTATAAACTGAGAGTACTGGTGGAACCCACTGCAGTTGAGGGGTAGGGAACAGAGAAAAAACAAACCTCTAACTCTCTGGGAGGGGATGGCATGCCTACTAGAGCCAACGTATATCTGGAGGAGAGACAGGAACATTTCTGAAGGCAAGATCCTGAGATCCATGTTCAGAAAATCAGAGACCCCTCATCTCATCTCCCTTTACCCTAGAAGGTGACAACTACCACCTACCACGTGTTGACTTCACATAATGTTGGAGTACAGCTGTGATAGTGGTAACAGAATCTCCTGAAGGACAGCACAAAGAGGAAACCCAAAGTCAGGGATACCTGGGTGGCTCAGTCAGTTAGGCGTCTGCCTTTGGCTCAGGTCATGATCCCAGGGTCCTGGATTGAGCCCCATGTCAAGCTCTGTGCTCAGCAGGGAGTCTGTTTCTCTCCCTGCCTCCCTCCCTCTCTCTCTCTGTCAAATAAATAAATAAAATCTTAAAAATAAAAGTCAAAGTCAAACAAATACACTCAAAATCTAGCAAACTTTAAACCACTACTGACTTCTGTTTAGGTGAAAACATACCCATAGGAAAAGCCTAAAAGCCTGAAAGAAAGGCTTACACTATGTATGTATGTACATGTGAGTGTCTGTATGTGTGTATATATCAGTATTGACTGACCTAACCTATACATTTTTAGCTGTCAACAAAAATGTATATGACAAACAATAAAATTCATTATCTAAAGAGGCATACTGATTATAAAACCCATATATAGGTATGGTACAGATTTTGGAACTACCAGAAAGGCATTTTAAAATAGATATGATTTGGGTGCCTAAGTAGCTCAGTTGGTTAAGCATCCGCCTTTGGCTCAGGTCATGATCCCAGGGTCCTAGGACAGAGTCCTGAGTCAGGCTCCCTGCTCAGCGGGGATCCTGCTTCTCCTCCTACTTGTGCTCTCTCTCTCTGTCTGTCAAATAATAAACAAAATCTTAAAAAAAAAGTAAAATAAAATAGCTATGACTAGTATATTAAAGATTCTAATGAAAATGATAGGCAATATGAAAGATCAAATTGGTAATTTTAACGGAGAAATGGAAGCTATAAGGAAAGAATTAAATTGAAATGATAAAAATAAAACACATAAATAAAGATTAATAATAATTTATATGGACTCATCAGTAGACTCTGAACAGACTAGCAATACAACCTAGGAAAGAATTAGCCAGTTCGACAATAAATAGATCAATAGGATTTCCTCCATACCCACCAAGGTGGGAGGAGGGGGACAACAAAATGCAAAGGGAAAATAGTGGGGAAAAAAAGATAGGATAGAGGCTCTGAGACCTGTGGAATGAAATTAATATCACATATTTTAACATAAGCCCAACTGTAACTTCCGAAAGAGAAGAAGAGGGGAGTGGGATGAAGCTACACTTGAAGAAATAATGTTCAAGAACATTGCAAATTTGTGACAGACACCAAACAAAATACATAGTACTCTCAGAGAGTAAGAAGTATTCGCAGTCACAGAAGTGTTTGGCAAAACAGCACTAAAGGAATAAAATGAAAACTTAGGTATATCACTTTGAAACTTCAAATACAAAAGACAAAGAAAAAAATAAAGACAAGCAGAAAAAAAGAGTCAAATTGCTTGGAAAGAAACAATGGTAAGAATATATCAGACCTCACACCTGAAACCATGCAAATAAAAATACAATGAAGTGACATTTTTAAAGTGCTGAAAGAAAAACTCATCCATTTTTTTGGTGGGAATGTAAAATAGCACAACGACATTTTCAGTTAGTCTGGCAGTTTCTTTTTTTACTTTCTTTTAGAAAAGTGTTTTATTTTGAAATCATTATATTTTAACAAGAAGTTGCAAAGATATAAGGTAGTAGAGAGGTTCTGTGTATCTTTCACCCAGTTACCCTAAATCGTTAGGTCTTACCTAACTATAGTACCATACCAAAACTAGGAAATTGACATTGGTATAATATATGTATACAGATCTATGTCACCTTATAATGTATAGTCATAAAATCACCACCAAAATCATCACAGAAAACTATTCCATCCACAAAGATCTCCCTTGTGCTGTCCCTTTGTTAGAAGTCACACCCTCCTCTCTAATGTCTCTAACCCTTGAATACCACTAGTTTGTTCCCCATCTCTGTACTTTTGTCATTCAAGAATGTTATATAAATTGAAGAGCACACTGTGTAACTTTCTGATATGAGGTTTTTTTACTCAGCAATGCCCTCGAGATTCATCCAAATTTTTTCACGTGTCAATAATTTTTTTTAATTACCCTTTAGTAACCCATGCTATAGATTAACCTCAGTTTGTTTAACCATACACACATTATAGAGCACTTGGGTTATTTCTATTTTGACTATCACAGATAAAACTACTATAAAAATCACATACAGATATTTGCGCGTGTGAACTCAAGTTTTCATATCTCTAAGGATATATGTCCGGAAGTATGATTGCTGAGTTATATGATAAATGTATGTGTAATTTTTAATCTTCCAGAGGATCTGTACAATTTTAAATTTCTCACAGCAATAAATAAAGAAAAAAGTGGAAAAGACATTGGAAACTTAAGGTATATAGACCACTAACAAATTGATAAGAAAAAGAAAAACAACTCCTCCAAAATAGAAAAATAATATAAAGAGTAAAACAGAAAAGAAGAAAATAAAAATGGAAATTAAATGTATGAAAAGATGAGCAACTCAGTAGTAAGCCAGGGAATTACAAGCTCACATACAGTAAGATACTAATTTATAGTAACAAGTTCGCAAGAAATTTAAAATCCTCGAAATAGCAAATATTTGTAACAAGGTCAGCCATTGGCACTTGTTATGTTTCTTGCAGAATTGTCTTTGGGCATCACCACCTTGAGGAGCAATTTGGCAATATCTGTGAAGTTGAAGATGTAGCTAAAAGACAATTTAATGGAAGCATCATGTCCTTTTGACCTGAGTTTGCCTACTGCTACTGTAAACAGCTACTGACCTGCTAGCGTACTGACTAACTTCATTTGCCTGGATTCCCCTTCTCTGGTTGAGCCCTTCCACCAGAAAGAAATGGGATATCAGAAATGGATGCAGGAGCAATCAGGAAATGTCTGTGTTAACAATGCTGGGGACACTTTTTTTTTTTTTTAACATATAATTTATTTTACAGTAGGCGCTTTGCTTTTAAAGATTTTACTTATTTATTTGAGAGAGAGTGAGCGAGCACACATGTCCATGAGCCAGGGGAGGGGCAGAGGGAGAAGCAGACTTCCTGCTGAGTGGGGAGCCTGAAACACCAGGCTTGATCCCACGACCCTGGGATCACTACCTGAGCCGAAGTCAGATGCTTAACTGACTGAACCACCCAGGTACCCCTGACAATTCTTAACATAGGAGATAGAAAGGCAGTGGCTACATTTTCCAGCCTCCTTGTCTTTTGGCAGAATAATCCTGATGCATGTTCCATATAAGCCCCAGAGGTTTTGCATCCCTGTTGCTCAGTGTGGTATTCAGCTTGTTAAAACATATTTTATTGCCCATTCTTTCTTTCCTGTTTTCCTTTCCCTACTTTCTCATTTGTGGTGCCTGGGATATTCTCCAAAACAAATCATCTGTATCCAAATTCTTAACTCAGTTGGATTTGGCAGGGCGGGGGTTGGGAGGGGTGTCAAATTAAAACAGAGTAGAATTTTCATTGCAGCATGGTGTGTAAAAGTGAAAAATTGAAAATGTTTTGTTTTGTTGTTTCACATTATCTTAGCAAGATAAATCAAGATTTTTTTTCATCTAGAAGAATTAAGTATTTGTATCAGTTTAATACTCCCTGAATCTTTTAAATCAAATTTATAACCTTCAATGGGATCAATACCAGCCGTACCACAGTTTGGCATAAGGGTAGAGCACACACTCAAATGACTATCAAGTAGTAGGATTAAATGTATGCTTGGAAATAAATACAGATACCAAGTTTTGAGTGAGTGACCATGGTAATGTTCATTCCAAGACAATTCTGACAAATCAAGTAGAAAGTAAAATTACATTTTCTTTTGTGAGTCAACAATTCAGTTTTATTATATTTTGTATTAGTCTGCTCAGGCTGCCATAACAAAGTAGCACAAATTAGGTGGCTTAAACAATAGAACTTTATTTTCTCACAGTTCTGGTGACTGGGAGTCCAAGATGAACGTGCCAGTATGGTTCGTGTCTGGTGAGAGCTCTCCCCTTGGGCTACAGCAACTGCCTTTCTGCTTCATATTTACATGACCTCTTTGTGCACACTTATGGGAGTGGGGGTAGGGCACAAGGGAAAGAGAGAGGCAGACAGAGAGAGAAGGAATCCATTACCCATTGATTGCTAAGAGGCTTTTGAAATTATATGCAAATTACATTTTTAATCTTGATCTTGGCTTCTAAAAATTTATTACAAACTGTAATCATATGTGGAATATATGATTTGGAAGAAAACTTTGAGATTATCCACTCTAACCACCCAATGCAAGAGCTAGCTTTGTGTGTTTTTTGGAAGGTATTAAAATTATATCTGTAGGTGTAGGTGTAGGAAGCAGTGAATTATGTTTACTTGAATATTTAGAAAGTCATTCTAATATTGGCCCATAATATATATTCTTATACCTATATATTAGCCTATAATGTATACTCTTATAATATCCATAAATTAGATCTAAATCTGTCATTTTATTTTATTTTATTTTATTTATTTATTTATTTATTTGACAGAGAGAGATCACAAGTAGGCAGAGAGGCAGGCAGAGAGAGAGGGGGAAGCAGGCTCCCCGCTGAGCAGAGAGCCCCATGCGGGGCTTGATCCCAGGACACTGAGATCATGACCTGAGCCGAAGGCAGAGGCTTTAACCCACTGAGCCACCCAGGCGCCCCTAAATCTGTCATTTTAAAAATGCTGAACATACATGTTCTCTGCTTCTGCATATCATATAATTCATAGTAATTCTAGCACCAGAACAACTCAGGTGCCCAAAGTGAACACTGTAACATGCATATTGTCCGTCAATTAACATATATCTTTTTATGAGTTCCTCATAAAGAGGGTTAGATCAGTATAGAAACTCTTTATCATTTTATGCCATATCAGTATGTCATTTCAAAATTGAGGTTGGTTGGTTGGTGGTTGTAGTTTTGGTAAAAGGAAGAGAAAGAGAAAGAAAAATCGCTTGATTTTATTCTTCACTTCTCTCCTTTGGGATATAGTGTTGCTGTTGTTGAATAGTTGATATAGAGTAAGTCTAAAAAAATATGGTATTGTAAGAAAAATTCAATGATTATCCCATTGTACATGAGATACCACTATTATTATTTCTATTACTTCATTACTTTCAGAGATTGGATTCCTATTATATTTCGATATAGTTCTTCTAGATATTGTTCTTAAATTATCATCTCTAACTTTCTAAGTTATTTCCTATTTCCCGTAGGCATAAAGACTGGAAACTACATATTCTGACTTTCTTGCCCTTGAGGTGTAACTGGTTAGAAGCTATATCATGAGATAGTAGAAGAGTGGAAGCCATTGCTCTCAGGTGATAGTGGAGATAAATAGGTGGGCTTTGGCAGATGGCAGATGTGGGTTTGTGTCCGTGGGTTTAGGGAATCTTCCTGACAATTACCCTCTGTGATGTGATAGGCAACTGAAATTGTGAATGGCTTCCTGAGATTCTTTCACTTAAGTATTTCTTTAAAGCAGCTTTTCTGACCTTCATCCTTCCACTTTCCAACAGTTGGTTTGGCCTCTAGTTCTGTGTATTAAACTCTTTTAGATGTGAACTACTTATAGTGCCTTAGATTTTAATGACTGAGCCCTCACTGTTCAATAGTGGATATTTGGCTTTCCTTGATACTGCTAGGAGGTACTTCTATTTTATTCATAGTTTGTATGGTTCTGTGAGAAAAATCCCAGAATTAAAAAAAAAAAAAAAGGTCCTGTTAACTGTGTACTTCCATCATACCTAAAGCTCTCATTGTTTTTCTCGTTATTTCAAAAACTCTTTTTTAGAATTTCAAAAAATTGATGCTAATGGATTTTGTAATGTCAAAAACTGAGAAAATATGTAACGAAATAAAATTAATATAATGTCAAATCATTTTGACAAAGACTCTATTCTGGGCCAAACTCTAGACTGGCTGGGTTCTCTGAACCCGACTGGGCCTCATCCTTGGACATGTCCTCAAGAGTACAGTTTTAGCTAGAATCCTGGTAAGTAGGTTTAGTGAGAATCCCCCACCCTTGATATGTGATCACTCGGAATATCTGATCAAATTCCTCATCTCCACTATTTCCTGAGTGATATCTGTTCACTCCAGCCTGTCCTAAGCAAGAATCATGTTAGGTCTATTAAGCCAGGATCCCCACTTACCTCTGATGTTTTATGTAGTAATTTTCCATCCATCAGTCCTCTCAAACTACTCCTTGGATATAAATATCCCCTCTTGTCCATACTGTATTTGGAATTGAGCCCAGTTATATACTGAGGTCTCTTTTCCCCTACTGTAACAGTTCCTGAGTAAAATTCGTTTTGTTTTGTTTTCCTGCTTTAACTACTGTCTAGCTCTGGTTTTTCCTTGACAACTTCGTTTTATATTATTTTCTTTTTTCTCAAACTATATTATAAAAGTCAAAAATGAAATTTATCCTAAATTGGGAAAACATTGAATAAATGAGATGTCACCCTACCCTTGATCTTGGCAAAAACAATATTAAGATATGATGGACCATTGGAGGACTCTTCGAGTCTTCCAAATAAAATAGCAAATGTAAAGTTACACTGCATCACTTGAGGGTTGACAGGGTTAGTGTTCTCATTCAAGACTAGAAAAAAGTCACCATCCAGTGAACACTTGTGGTTAAGCTGAAGGGCAAATATTTAATAAATGACAACAGAGACTAGCTCTTGCTGAAATAACCCTGGCTTGTATAGTGAAATGATTTTTTAAAACTCTGTCACTGGGAAAAGATAAACTTATTTTAAGATTTCACTTTACTCTTATATAATTGTTACCATTGCTGATTTCACCCTAAATTATGGCAAGGATTAATTGTAGACCCTAAGCTCTGAAGGAAGTAGCTTAACTCTTTTTCCAGAATTCACTAACCACAAGTCCTAGAAAACTATGAAGAGCAAGTTTCACATTTCTGGCCTCATTTAAGACTGAAATCATTTTGGAAGGAAATTCTGAAGAGCTTAGGAAAAACATCCAAAATTTCAATTTCTTCTTTGAAACCTTGGAATCCTGCCTGTTAATAATCTCCATGCTCTTTGCTTAGAATTTACCCACAGCATCAACTGACAGGAAACTGCCCATCACCCTCCACCCTCCCAGCAAGATTGTGCCAAAACACTCATCAGAAACCACAGTCACAAAAATAGATCCAATTGACGACTATGCAGTGACTAAGAAACGGATGTACCGATTTAAGCTATCTTTATTCTTGTTTCCTTATTTTGATGGTGGTGGTAAAAAGAAAGAAAGCTACGTAATAGCATCTGGGCCAACAGCTTGTATACCAAGTCCAGCCCTATGTAATTTCAAATATTTGAGTTTTTATAACATCCCTGAAAAGTATGGTTTACAATACAAACACCACAGACATACAGTACAGAACATCTAACTATAGTCATGCTGCTGGGCAGAGCTTGCAGCAACAGCAACAATAATAAAAGAAAATTCTCTTTGTACAGCTGAATGGCTGCACTAGAATTCTCAGTGTTCAGATGTAATTAGAAAACAGCTGTGAAGGAAAATCAATTGTTCTTGGTAGTCAATGGCTAATTTTCCACAATCAAAATAAAGAATGCAATATGACATGTTTGTAATGAGCAAGTAATTGTTTCTCTTTCATTTATTGTTTTAACATTTTTCCCTTTACTTGTGGGAACTGTCATTTGCTTGCTTTAGGACAACTTCTCCAAGTCATTGCTTCTCCCAACCATGTTTAAATACTAGCAACTGCCAAGCAGGCTATATTGTCCAGCTCAGTTTACTCAAGAGTGCCTTGTTTATGATGGTGATTTGTGGACTAGCAAGGCAAGGCTGTCCTTGCTTTTATGAATTCGCAATAAAGCTTCCATAAATGAAATGATTATTAAACACTAGCATTTATTCATGGGATTTAACTTTGATTCATCCCGCAAAGGTCTCATGTGTCAAAATGATGCAGTTCCCAGAATTCATTGACCTGCTGCTCTAGGTGCCTCTGCATTGCAAAACAGAACTAAGCTGAAACAACCACATGACCCTTTTTTATATCCTCCTTCTATCATTAGCATAGACAGGAAGGGATTGCCGCAGCAGATGGATAGAAAAGTAAACCTCTATGGTGCACATTTGGAATAGAGATGGATGGGAAATAAACTAAAATGCTACAATAGGCTAATGAGAGTAAAATTGTTTTATCATGAAAAAGAGTCTGGTTGAGAAACACCAGGAGGAATAACACTCCTATGCTGCTTTCAGCTGATAAAAAAAGAAAAAAGAACTGATATTATTTGGTGAAATTAACCTTTATATTATTCCTTTTTTATGCCTCTGTTTTTCTGGAGCATTCTTTGAAAGTGAATATAATGGCAATTTAAGAGACTGAAATGAATAGTAAATAAGAGTTGAATTTCAGTTGCTGTGTGATTTTTGGGACCATACCTAAGTATTAGTTTCCCTCTATTTCTTTATAAGAGAAAGATGATAATAAATAACTGAATGTGGCATCTTTCTTTTCCTAATAATTATGATATGAACTCCACTACTGTATTAATTAATATTTGCAAAAGTTTAGATTTCTGGAGGAAAAGTATCCTTCAGCCTTTCAAAAGTACATGATTATTAAACAATAACCAATTTGTGATAACTATCTTCATCCTGTCCATTTATGCCTGTGATTGCCAAATGTTTGAAAGTATAGTTGAATTTTTGTCAACTTTTTGTCCTCAGAGAGCCTGCCCCAGAATTTGTGTGGTATTTATTAAATATCCCATTTTATGGGCTCAAAAAAAAAAAAAACCCGTTATAGACCAAAGTAGCAGGAAATTGTTTTTATGAAGCAATCATAATTATTGACTTGGAACTAAATTTTTAAAACCACTTTTTATAATTCAAAGTATGTGAATATTACAAATTTTAAACTGAAATGCATTTTTCAAATGGTTAGGACACCATGAGATTTTGGGAGCCACTATCCTCTGTGATTATATAACTACCTACCTTAATACTTTGCCATTTTAGGAAGAATACCAGTAACTTGATATTCATAATACTCCACATGAATCTTAAACTTCCACAATTCTTTACCTCTGCTTTTCTTACCCTCAGCACAGAATGCCCTTTCTTCCTACTTCCCATATTTTCGGAAAAGCACTGCAGGCAATATCAAGAGATGTGTGATTGATTTTAAATTTGTTTTTAAGACTGGAATGTTATATGTACAGTTTTAGACTTGTGTTCGAAAATCAATGGAAATTGGGTCGGAAGATGAAACAATAAAACAGAACTATAGGAAGAGGAAATATATTTGAAAGCCATAGGTGGTATAATTAAAATATATATTTTAGAACCTGACAACCAATTGGAGTGAAGGAGAAAGACAAAAGAAGAATGGAGGTCTCTAAATTTTCCAGGATGGTAGCTATTATATTATCACATATAGCATATATGTAGTATATCGCATACGTCCTGCATGTAACCATAAGCTCCCCAACCTGCCACCTTGGCTGAATATCTGGTAAAAATCTCTTCTCTACTGGTCACAAGGATATAACTGATGGTGTGTTATTTATAGTTTGTCTTTCAGAAATTTAAAAATTGTGAGACAGTACCCAGAGAGTGAAGGCCATTAGAGTTAAATTAGTTAAAGTTACTTCATGACAATCTGAAAAGGAGGCAAACATCCAACTCCTGGTGCTGAGATTCCCAGATCTTTTCTTTCCTTTGCTTTTCTGAGGGGTTGTTCCTTCAGTTCCTTCTTTGATTTTATGATCAACCCAGGAACTTTTCAAAGAAGTTCTAATCACTCAAATTTGCCCTTTATTTTATTCAACTGGTTTCTGGTACATGGAACTCACATATGTTAAAGTAGTAAAGAAGTTAGTACCTGAGATTAGGTTGACAGCAATGGATCCTCAGTGAAAAGTATATGGTTTTGGTATCCTTCATATCAGACCAAGAGATAGCCATAAGGGAAAAGAAAGTAGAGATAAACACCCCCTAGGTAGTAATATAATGGTCATGATTGACAGTGGCAAAATATCCAGCTAGATCTTGATTTCTAATACTTTGAGACTATATCCCTACTGACAGAAGCTCTTTGGAAAAGGTATCTGTTTCCCAGACTGGTTTTTATAGGACATAAGCAATTGCGGAACCATGGAGAAAAATGGTTGCTTCAGATACATTGGAACATTTAACACAAAGAATAACAAGCCCAAATTTTGAAAATATTGCATGAAATAATGGGTTGAAACCTAAGCTGGACTCAAAGCAGGGCCAAAAAATAAATATGAACTCCTTTGACAATAGAATAACAGCCATAAAATCCAGATTCAGAGATTTATTCTAAATGCTGTTGAAATAATACAGAGGTTAGACATAGTACACAACTCAACTAGGTTTGTTATGTAAAATTTGGGTGGTGATTAGAGTACACTATCAGTCAACTACATTAGGGATATCTCAGAATATGCAGATAATTCGGAGAGGCCTCTCACTTCTAATGAGTTGTGATTTCAGCAACTCCAACTGAAAAAGTTGCTATGTTATATTCTTTGTTAACAGAAGATGAGATTCTATGCTAGAAGGAGACAATTATTCTCTGAAATTCCATATCCAGGGCCTCAGCTCTCTTTGATACTCTTTGCTGGGTTAATAAAATCCAATTTTAACATGGTCATAAAAATAACATAAGTGACTTGGGTAGAGGAGTTACATATATCGTATTTATAGGAATTAGGTACAGCATGTCATCAAAAATCTTACGGGATTTTGGTCAGTGACAATGAATATAATTTTAAACAGGTTGGATTTTTTTTCCTACACATGCACTGGCAGATAATTATCTATTATTTGCTTGGGAAATGATATGGCTGAGACAAACTTGGAGTGAATATTGATCTCCAATGTGTTCCGTATTTTAAAATTTAAAACTCTCCATGTAATATAGAGAATATAGGGCAATGACAATGGAAAATGAGGGTGTTAAATTTAATCTTTCTTCTGCACACCCCACCTGTTCTATACTCAGCTCCTGCATCGCTACCCATATGTCTTCAGTTATGTTAAGTTGAAATGTTTCTGTTCCTACATAAGGCCAAATCTTCCACAGGTACTCTGGATTCCCTCTCATCTACTCAAGAATATAGCTCCTGTAATTAACTTTTCACACTCCTTCATCATTAAGTTCTCCTCCCTACTACATCACTTTTGTCATTTATAAAAATTTCCAATCTTAAAAAAAGATTAAAAATAAATCCCACTATGTAACACCACCAAAAATTTCAACCATGATTCTTAGCTTTTGTTAATAGCAAAATTACGTCCTCTGCTGCCTCTCTTCCCATTCTTTCTTGCAACCTCTTCAATTCAAAATTTATTCCCACTACTCAATATGAATAAGTCTTCTTAAAATCACCAATGATAACTGTATTGCCAAATTTGAAACTCAAATTTTAATAATTTAAAATATATTCCTGAAACTGATGATCACCCTTTATTAAAACAGTTCATGTGTTGTCAGGACATCACTCTTTTTTGGTTCATTATTCCTCCCTAACATCATAACTTCTTTTTCTTTATCTTATTGAATCTAAATTTAGGAATGCTCCAAATTCTATCATTGATCAACTTTTCTTTCTACATTTATTGTCTAGCTGATTTTATCTAGTCCCATGACTTTAATGCCACGCAAAAAGTAATGTCTTCTAAACTTATGTTTCAATTTCTATACTTTTTCCTGAAATTCACTTTCTTATTGCCAAATAATGTTTGCTTAGATGTTTGATAGGCTTATTAATGTTACCTTGCCTAATGTTAAATTCTGTATTTCTTTTCCTAAATCTCCAAATCTTTTCCCAAGAGTTAATATTCTCATTAAAACACATTTGTATATTCTTTACCATTGGGCTTTTTTTTTTTTTTTTCCAGATTGGGCTCTTACAAATAATGCTGACATGAATATTTTTTGAACATCTTTGGAAAATACATATGCTTTTGTCCTAGGTTTGTATCTTGAAGTGGAATTGGAAGATATGCATAAGATAAACTTTAATAGGTAAGGACCAAGAGATTTCTGAAGTAGTATACAGATTTTCACACCATCAGCAGTGTATGAACTCTTAACCTGAGGCATGTTCTGACCAATACTTGGTACTTTGTATATTTTTTATTTTGTCATTATGAGTGATTAATAATATGTAGTTGTCATTTAGTGTCATTTAATAATATGTAGTTGTCATTTAATTTCCCTCATCACTATTGAAGTTTGATATCTTAATGTGTCTGTTGACTATTTGGCACTCTGTAAGTACCTGTTAGAAGTTTTGCTCAGCTTTTATAGGATTGACAATTATTTTGTAGGGGTTATTTGAATATTCTGGATACCAGTCCTTTGTCAAAATTATGTATTACAAACATTTTCTCTGTCTAAGGCTTGTCTTGTCATTCTTTTAAATGTGTAAATACAGTTAAATTTATATTTTCCCTTTATTGTTATTGATATTTGTGTCCTGTTTATCAAATTTTGCCTACTGCAAAGTCAAAATAATATTCACCTACTACATTTATATTTAGATATACAATCCATTTAGAATTAATTTTTGTGTATAATTTGAGAATAGGGATTAATATTAATTTCTTTTCACTGGCATTACACGGACCTTATAGATCAGTTTAAGAAGTGTAGAAATATTAACAATACTAAGTCTTCAAATCCATGACCCTTT